>LPNX010103834.1:62969-310469 GCA_001517045.1 Pseudotsuga menziesii
TTTAAATCTATAACATGTCTCTATTGACAAATGGAATATGTCAATAGAGTAAGCAAGGTTAAAAGTACGCTATATAGTAGTCTGAAACAAAACCTAGTTTTCATTAAACCTAGTTTAAGTAATGAATATCAATACAAAAACTAACTTAATTGAACAAACCCATGTGTATACATCATGAGGTATAATTTCCATCCTAGGGTTTATAACCTAAGAAATGTAAACCCTATAAGATATAGATAGAACAATCATTTAGAAGTACAATATGAACATTTACCTAAAGCAGCGAGCATCTATGCTAAAAATGAATTAGACATACTAAGAATTCATACCTATAATTTTTTTAATCTCTTTTAATGGTTGAACCTGCACAATTCAAATAACAAGTATTAACAATTTAAGACAGATCTGACCTCTGTTTTGATGACCAAATCAATTGGGAACTACCAAGTTCCACCCAACCATGACCCGGAACCATTCCTAGTTTTAATTTGGATCCCCTCAAGCTGGAGTCCAACATGCAAGTAGCTTAGAGCTCCTAAGGTAGGGTTTTGTATCTGGTGTATCATATCTGGATCAATTCTCCTTTTTTTTTCCCTTTTAGGAAAATGTTCTCCAATAATTACTTGAGAGCAAACATGCATAAAAATTACTCCTCTGATGATGGATCAAAACCCCAAGAGTTTTCTTGTCTTGAGTCTTTGTAGACAGATTCTTTAGTCAAAGGGACAGTTAAATCAAGAAACCTTGGTTTCTTGATTTAACCCTTTTCAATTACTTTGGGTAATTATTAATATTTTAACTTAGGAGCTTTCTACTAGTTCCTAATTAGCCTTTTCAGGTTTTGGACTATTTTTTATCTTTACATAATAAATAATACTTTGATTAAGTTTTCTTTCTCTTTCATCATTAATATTATAATTATATTCGACTCTTTATACATACCATGTATAAAGTACATAATAATATATCACTTTTTAACACTTGGCTTTGGGCATCATACACCATGATCCCTAGACTTAATAACACTTCTTCATTAAGGTCAAGTAGAAACATGGTTTAGGTCTACTAGGCTAGGCAACTCTAAACATCCTTGCATGTTAGATTTCCCTCGTATAACGTGGTATCTCTTTAGTACTTGATGAGAATACAAAAAATTAAAATTTCATTTAATCACTTATAAATAAGTATGAGGAGATCAATATTTTCTCGAGTTGTTTTCACTTAGAAATTATTAAATTATTTTCAGTTACCCCTAGCGCTTGCCTGATCCCATACTCAATTCCTTAATAGGGAGTTATAATTCAGTGCAATTCCAGAGCTCTTCGCTCAACACTAATGATAGGATGTACTTGTACGATACACCTAGGGATACAATGGCCAAGGTTCCGATGCTCTAATGCTTATGCTCAATATCAACATGGAAGGCTCTAGGGATTATGTCCAATACTTCCAATTATCTTATCATGTGTTCTAGAGCTTCTCACTCAACACAAAGGTAAGTATTCATGTGCTCCATAGCTCCTCGCTCAACACAAATCATCAATCACTCAAGTGCTCCAGAGCTTCCCACTCAACGCAAATTATCAATCATGCAAGTGCTCCAGAGCTTCTCGCTCAACAAAAATCATCAATCACTCAAGTGCTTCAGGGTCCACATCCAACACAAACAAGCATATATATATATATCATCAACAATTGGCTTATGCCCAATATATAAAACAAATCATCATGTTCATATGCAGTGGGGTCTTCGACCCAATATAGAAATAAAACATCAAGATAATCATCATAATCAATAGGCACATGCCTATAAGTGCTAGGTCCAAAATTCAGGATATTACACTATTTCTAGACATCCTTAAATAGTATAGACAAAATCTACAAGATAATATTAATACATGATTAAGCCAGTTGAATTGATCTTTGGTGTAACGTCTCCATAGTTCCTCAATGTGAATTAAAACAAGCCAACCATGTTACTCCCTTGAGAGGGTGTAATTCATGTAATTGAAAAAAGGAAGCTAATACATTGTAGAAATAACTAACACATTTTTCTCACAATATAAAACATTACTAATACTTTCCTTATACTAAGTTCATGGTAGTAATATCTTACAATTAATCATTACTTACCTACGGATCAAGGTACTGAAATATATTGTTAAACACAAAGGTAAAGAATCATTTAACTATCCAATAGCTTTTTCCCCAGGACATATATACCTTCATCTGTATGCTTGCCATAGACCATCGCACAAATATAGTTAGGTTATCATTGTGCATTGCTAAATACGATCATAGAACATAAACAAAATTTAGGTTATCATTGTGCATCATTAAATACCACCATAAAACATAAACAAAATAGAGAGAATTATATACATGGTTCACCCCATCCTTTAGGCTACGTCCACCAAAGATTTTTTATATTATTTTTCAAGAGAAGAATTACAATTTTGTGGCACATCCGCTGCCAATTTTTTCCTCCATCTTTTTCACCGGGAAGTACTTGCCCATTATAGTATCAGATATAAATATTCAACTTTCTGTTGTAGACCGCTCAATTTGGTTTATTGGACAGTTTAGACATAAGTTTGCAAGATAAAATAATCCTAAACCTTGGGAATGGGCTTTTTGTATCAAGTGATGTTAAAGAAGTAACTCTTTTGCAGTTGAGAGTTGTCTTAATGAAATTTGTACAATTGATATGGATGATTCTTGTTTCACCTAAATTTCCTATCACGATGGAATCCACATGCCTTTAACTACTACCTATTAAGTGCGACATCTGAACATCTATATGTACCATGCATAATTTAGCAAATGCAGATGTGGTAAATGAAATTGTCTTACACTTATTTTTGGCCATTCACTAATCTTGTACATTAACAAAGTTATTTTATCTTATCCACTAACCATTATAACCTACCGTTTTCGGATGTACTTGAATGTGTGAATGGTAAAGATTGTAATTATTGTAAGCTTGTTTTGGTGAAACAAGCTATCTTCTCACATACAGCCAACAAACAAGAACAATAGTGAATATTCAAAAATTTATTAGCAATAAGAATGCATATGGCTGTTGCAAACTTTCTAAACTATTAACATATAGGATTGCTCCTTTAGGGTGAGCATCAAAAGGTGAACTTATGATTCGATGCAAAGTTGAAGAAAGGGTGAATAAACTTGATAAAAATGGGTTACAAAAGTACTTGAATAGTCCATTATTTTATGGAACCTTATTCTTACCCAGTTGGATCTCATGGTTCACCAGCTATATGATTCCTCCCTGTAATGTCCCCAAAATTTGAAAATAAAAATAAAAATTATAGGCTAGTAGAAACTATCTGAATCGAACATTATTGCTCTTGCGGAATATACGTACACTACTTGTACTGCTATATATTCGTAAGATGTCCTTACGTTCTGTCATTTACTTTCAGTCATTTATTATTAGTATATTTTACGTACGATGTCATGAGTCTGTTTATTAAACTATTCTCTTGTTTAGACATTACTATCGATGTCTTAATTAATCGAATAGAACCTTGTTTACTTCAACGCATGTTTACTTTGTTATTTATTAAGTCTGACTTAACTTTTTTTGTTGAAACAAAGTGGGTGGAGTGGTGGGACTCGTTCTCCCACGATGGTCTGACAGGTAAAGTATGACTTGTTACACAGACTTAGTTCAATCGAACTAAGGCACCTCTTTCATTTACTTGCAAGTTTACCTTGGGTTAAAAGGATTAGTAGAGTGCTTGATCATTTCAAAGGCTTAAATTGTACTTACTGCTTGTTATTATGCTTCCTTACTACTTCATATTGGTAGAAAGATAAGTCATGTTTTGCTAAATATCTACCTAGATAATTAACTAGGTGATACTTGGAAATCTATACACTTATAATTCATGTTTATTTTATCACTGTTACTAACATATCTTCTTATTTATATTTTGTAGGTTATAACCTTGGATTTTTATTTATGGTAATACTACCATGGCATATTAATTATGCCATGGTTACTAAGCATTTAAACTTGTTACCACCTAAGTTGTACTTAGTGTTTTTTTATCAAGTGAGCCTGGTGAACTAGACAGGGTTAACTTGTTTGGACTTCAGAAGACCTGTGGAAGTACTTCTGGGAAGTGCTTGTTGTACTATATCACATGTTCATACCCCATGGGGGAATTGTAATAAATGTTCTAGCATGATAGTGTATGTAAAAGACTCGGTCTCTTAGACTTTATTTGTCAATCCGATCAGCCCAGGGTGTTTTTTCCCTTGGTTATTATTGGTTGTTGAATAAATGACTGATAATTTCCGAGTTTTTCACTCCATACCTCCAAAGTTGGGGTGGTCGGCTTGGAATTTATGTCTATTTAGGTTATTAGAGTCTATGTGTCAATGTATAAACGTGCTAGACATCATGGTAGAGTCATATGAACATGTCTAAGTCCCCCTATGTTTTTTCAATTTTTCAATTTTTCAATTTTTTAGTTTTTTCAATGTTTTTTATTAAAATTTATTTTTTCCAAAACTTAGGCTATTTTTTAATAGTTTAATTGGAAAATTTGATTTTGTAAAAAAAGTGGGCCAAATAATCAGTTTCAGTCATGTAGGTGCTCATTTTCAAGCTAAGACCCACTATTTCCTAGTTTTGAGTGATTTTCCATCACTCAGGTCAGAAAGCCCCAAAAATCAATTATTGATGATTTTAGTTAATAAATTGATGAATAATGGAGCAAATCCAAAATCATAGATTAGTGGATTCTCAGCCGATTTGATTGAAATTAGTCAGATCTGAAGCAGATTCACTGGATCTGACAAATCCTTGACTGAAGGAGGTGATCAAATCAGATCCAGAGTTGATCTTCAACATTCTTTATGGGGAATTTCACCCTCCCTCTCTCCTCCACATGTTTTTGGCTCACTTGGATGAGTTTTGGTGGATGCTTCAATCAACAGGTTGAGGTTTCAGTCAGATCAGCCCCCCGATTGACAGTTGCACTCAGTGAGACTTAGATCTGGCTTAGCTAGACACAGAAAATGCATTGATGGACTCTCCTTCAGCTGATTTGATGTGTCTCCTTGGGATTTGCACCCCACCTAGGTTGGATCTCCTAGTTTTTGTATATATCCAAGCACAACAACCTCTTCCAAGCTAGTTAAAGATGGATTGAAGGGCTTGCTATTGTAATTGTGTATTGATCATCACTTGTTGAAATAAAGAGAATCTTTGGAGGCTCAATTGTGGTGTACCTTTCATGTGTGGATCATCATTATCATGCTGCATTTAAGGTGAAACTGCTATTTTTTTCAATTTTTTGCACTTAATTGTTGTCTTCCTGAATGGTTATTGGAATCATAGGGATAGATCATTGTAAGTAAGCTTACTTACTTCTATTTTTCTGCATATGTTTGAATGAGCTAATACCTGTATGATAAATAATATTATTTGCATGCTGTATTATCTACTTCTCATATGTATCTTCAGATTTAATGGTTTTGTTTACAGGATTTGTTGTGTAGCTTACAGGTTTTCCATGATTGGAAGGTCTATGGTTCAGGTTTGATTCCATTGGTGTTCCAACAGATATTTCTAAGATTTTTCCCCTCGGTGCTTCACTACCAACTTTCCTTTGCAGATCTACTTCAGCAACAAGCACTTCTCTTCTCCTTTTCCTCCTTAAAAATATTAAATTTTCTCCAAACTGGTTACTATTAAGGAATCTTATTTCTCATATCTGTCTCATTAAGAAAATTACATATAGATATATTTAGTAAGGTCCTTTCCTAATTCTATATCTCAGTTTTGTTTTGCATATAAAGTTACATTTTAAGAGATCTAGCTGAAATTACCCTCTTTTTGCAAGCATTTAAATGAAAACTTGTAGCTTGATTTTAAGGTAGTTTCTTTTGTTGTGCATTAAAATTTCATATTCTGCAATAAAAGTTCACATCTTATTGGCTTCCCAAAAGGCAAGCCAAGATCCCAAGGAAAGCCTACTTTCCTTGGTTCCTTTTTACCTTTTTAACTAGTTTTATCTTAGTTTTTTTTGGTTAAAAGTAAGCTAACCCAAAGGTACTTTCAGAGTGATTTTGGGCATATTTTAGTCTAATATTATTGCTGTGTTTTGGTAGGTTTGATAGAAAATAAAGGAATCTTCTGTTTGAAAGTGGCCTCAGGAGCATTCAAATCCCCCCACGGGTCTCCCATTTGACTAAAACCTTTAATTTTCGCACTTTGTAAGCTCTTGATTTCACTCTATATAAGGATAAAGAGGAATTATATCAGTTCTCTGATATTTTAACCACTTTTAATAAAAATAATTTTCGAATAGGCTCTTTCGAGCCCATTCCCCATGCCCCCTGGGGGGATTTGCGTCGGTGTCTTTTTTTAAACTTTTTGTTCATTCTTTTTCAAACTAGCATAGCTCTAATATTCAAGGTAGTATAATTTAATTCATTATGAATTTCATATTCCATATTTGATATTTCAAAGTAATCTTAATACATACGCCATGACTTCCCGATTGACCCGAAAGGGGAAAGAGATTCATGGTAGGAATAATTAGAAAACTAGAATTGTGTATCTCTGTTTTCCTTTTCATCACTTGTTTCTTCAACTATTATAAAATTAACCCCTCCTTGATTCCTTGATTGAGATCCACTTGGATCGAAAGAGGTTCTTGGAGGGTTTTTCTTTTTAACAAGAACACCCTTTTTTTAAAAATTTAATAAATTTGACAAGACTCCGGTGTGTATGCTCTGCACTTGGATGTGGTTCATCCAATCAGTCAAGCTGTATCAAAAGCATTTGAGTGAATAAAATAATTAGGACTCACTCTCCCAAATTGACAAACCATCAGGTGAAAATCCAACACCTAGATCAAACCTTCACAATGGCAAAATACCCAAAGGAAGCGGGAACTTCTGAAAAGTGACCTCGAAGCGCCGATCTCTGTCACACCCTAACAGGTGCGTTATGAACAATAGCCCCAACGACTCCATTCAGCCCACATATTCCTTGCGGGTAGCCGTGAAGGTTTAGTTTTGGACATACTCCAAGTACTCTCAGGTATATCTGGAGTCCACCCCTTTGCCTAATTTTAATCAACTCACACCTCAATTTTAACTTAAAATGTACCAAGAGGCAATTGCAAAAAATTCACTCCAAGCACATGCAAGTACATTGATTTTACTTTTGACTACATTCTAAGGCACTGGTTATTTTCTTTCTTTATATATATATTGTGTCTCAGGATTGTGCTTTCATGTGTTCATTTTTGTATCTTGTCATCTTTGATTGTCTATAGTTAAATTTCAAACTCCTAAGTAACTCATTCAGTTTAACATCACCATACTAAGTAATTATCCTTAGTAACTTAATAGGGTCTACCCCCCTTGGCTTCGTTAGGAGTTGAGCCTAAACGGAGGAGTCAAGATCAAGGTGATAGCCTTGACTCGAGACTTGCCCCCAAGGACACACCGAGCAGCTTGAATATTTCTACCACGTGACCCAGGTGTGTGTAAGGAGACAACAAAGCTTAGGGACAAAGGCATTGTGCTAAGGCTTAATCCTAAATTTTACATGATACACACCAAAATTTAGGACTTTGGGTTAACGCATACCATGTATGGACTATGTATTAATGATACCTTGTAATAATATATGATTTTTTGTTAAATTTGGGGGTGGCGAATATAACATATGGTTGAACCATATGTTAAAAGGGTTTAATATTTTGAATGAGAAATGGAGGCCATGATTATGGAATGAAACCTAACTATGGAGAGTGGGTTTGGTATTTCGATAATGGTCACTAGCTGGTGCCATTAATGCTCTTGGTAATCATGGCAGCCCCAAGCTTAGGGCTTGGCTCACGATGGGTTTGTCATTTTCTTTGTTTGAGTTGGGATTTGGTCTTCCTCTGCACAGGAGAAAATGGAGGCGACCTCCATGGCCATGGAGGTAAGAGCTCGTTTGGATTCATAGTATTTCGATGATTTAGCATTGATTCATTTAATCGTTGTCATACTTCTCACCTGGTTTGCGGATGGTTGTAGGTGTTGCGGTCTGTGGAGAGTATCATGGTTCAAAGCTCATCATTGTTTCTCGTGTGATTTCAATGGTGTAAGGTGAGCCTACCAACAAGCCAATTCTTGTTATCTCTCACCCTGACTAAGTGATGTCTTCGTTGTTTGGGTTTGGGGTTTTACTATGTTGAATTGAATTCACCTTCGAGATTGTAAAGACACGGACTTGGGTTTCAAAAGTATTAAGGCTCTTAATCCATGGAGCTAATCTTAAGACATTCATCTTTGTGTATGCATTTATGTTTGGGTTTGTAAATCATAGATGGATTTGGGCTTTTGAGCCATGGGCTGCACCATTGCTTGCAATGGTGCCATAGCCCATTGGCATCACTGTGTGGACTTCATTTTGGGTTTTAATGCTGACTGTGTGGATAGACTATGATGATGTCAATACAGTGCAATGTAATTACCCTGCATTTTAATGAAATTGCGGTGGGTTCTACTTACTGTGTGTTTATGTAATTGTATTTTGTGTTAGTGGTTTAATAGTAGGGGTTTAATAATCAAGCATACGCCTTTATTGTGGTCTATCTGTTTGAGTATTTAAATGTGCTGTAATGGTGAACAACATGGGGTATGGCCATGCCATAAATGGCTTGATCCTTTCCCATCATGGCTGTGATAGTCTTTGATTTATTTTATTTACTGTTTATATTTTAGTGAATAGTTTATGGGATGATTCGTTAACATAGCAGTTTGTTATTAAAATCATACAGTGTATTTTTATTTGCAATGTCGTGGATTGGGTGAATGTTCTGCATGGTTTTTCAAATGGTTGTTTACTGTGTATGATTTCAAGGTTTAATATATAATGTGGATTTATCGGGTGATGATATTGGATCCATGCCAGATTATTCTATTCAAACATATTTCAGTGAAGATGATTTATTCTTTATACCAGAATTTCAAGAAAGGAGTAATAAAATGGTGTTCGACTTTCTTGAACGTTTAGCACTAGATGCTGATAATACTAATATTATAATAGTTTACTTCCATAACTTCTCTCGATTCGATGGGATTATATTACTTAAATATTATGCCTCTCATGGGGAGAAGTACACCATAAATCCTCTTATGAGTAATCTCATGCTTTACGAGTAGGAACACGAGTTAATGCTGAAACCATGCTTTTAGGAACACTAGATTTGGAGCACTAGCAGATGATGAAACAAATCTCATTTGAACACTCGCTGATGCCTCCACATGAGTTCTAGGTCCATCAGACAATGTAAGAACACAAGGAATAACCCATACTAATTCCATTACTAAAACTTTGTCAACTGCAATTGCTGCTCTAGTTGCCTCTTAACATCCTATGAGCGGTGAATCAATAGAAACGGATGCCACAGGTGCAAGCCCACGATGGCCTTCATCGCTGTTAGTTTATACTCTTAAATTGGCTCTGTGTAATATTTACTTGGCCGAGGTCGTGATCACAAGATTGGGTAGAATACAGGGTCTTACAACCTGGATATAGCGTGATAGTTTGATTATGTTTATTTGAATAGCATTGAATTTTATTTGATATATCTCACATAATTTAAGGTATAGTGTGTCCATAATTTAGATGCAAACAAAACCCATTAGAGTTTGACTTTGTTCAGATGTTAATGTAATGTGTTGTATTTTAGTTTGTAAAAAGGGTGGGGCTTGTATGCCCACAGGATTCAATTCTTGTCCCTAATTGTAATACATGGGTTTATAATATGATTTCGATATGGTTTAAATCGTTATGTGTAATGTTTAATGAGTTATATAATCTCTTTTAATGGTTATGTGTTTATGGTAGATTAAATAGAACTCTGGATTCTCTTATATGTATATATGATCAGAGATTTGATAAAGGACCACATGGACAGTCATGATGCCTCTTCTATTCATTTAATTATGATGTTGTTGATTTGAATGCAATGTTTTAATATTACTTTATTCTCAATATAGCAGACCTTGAAAGGTCTTAAATGAATTATTTACCTTGGATTTAACTGTAGAGATATCTTTCAGATTGGTTTATGCATAATGAGTTTTTATCTGTTATTACATATATGTATATAATAGTTCAGTTTGTAAATAGTTCCCTAAGTGATCTAATTTGTATACTTATTCATTTAAATCTTGCTCCTAGGATTAATCTATTTTAATCTAAACATGTCTCTACTCACAAATGAAATATGTCAGTAGAGTTTATAAAGAATAAGTGAGCAATAATAATAGGTCTGAATTAAACTAGTTTTTACATAACCGAGTTTTATTAGTAATACTACTATATAATTTAAAATAGGGTGTAGAACCCTTGTTGAACATCAATCAATGCATTCAACCTTGCAGAAATAAGCCAATACTCAAACATTGACTAACCCTGATATAATAAATCATTTACAACCTAGGGTTAATATATTATAAAAATATGTAAACCCTAGAAGATATAGACAGAGCAATCAATCAAGGATTAGAAATACAATATGACCCTTTACCTAAAGCAGCTAGCATTTATAATAGAAATGAACTTGACATACGAAGAAATCATACCTGTAATTTTCTAAAGCTCCTTTAATGGTTGAACCTGCACACTTTTAAATAGCCAGCATTAACAATTTAAGATAGATCTGACCTCTGATTTTGATGACCAAATCACTTGGGAACTACCACATTCCTCCTAACCATGACTCGGAACCGTTCCTGGTTTTAATCCGGATCCACTTGAGCTAGACTCCAACATGCAAGCAGCTTAGAGCTCCTAAGGTAAGGTTTCCTATCTGATGTATCAGGTCTGGATCAGTTCTCCTCTTCCTTCCAGGAAATGTTTCTTCAAGAATTTACTTGAGAGAAAATAGGCAGAAAAATGACTCCTCTAATGATAGATCAGAACCCCAATACTTTCCTTGGCTTGAGTCTTTATAGATAGACTTTTCAGTCAAAGGGACAGTTAAATAAAAAAACCTTGGTTTCTTGATTTAACCCTTTTCAATTACTTTGAGTAATTATTAATATTTTAACTTAGGAACTTTCTACTAGTTCCTAGTTGGACTTTCGTAGACATTATAGTATTTATTAATCTTTAATAGAAAATCATAATTGATGGAGCTTCTCTTCTTTATTTCATTTATTTATAATATTAATATATTTAATTCTTTATACATACCATGTATAAAGTACATAATAATATAACACTTTGTTAACATTTGTCTTTGGGCATCATATACCATAATCCCTAGACTCAATGACACTTATTCATTAAGGTCAAGTAGGTACATGGTTTAGGTCTACTAGGCTAGGCAACTCTAAACATACTTGCATGTTGAATTTCCCTCTTATAACGTGGTAGATCTTCAACGCTTGATGAGAATATAGAAATTCAAATTTTCATTTAATCACTTATAAATAAGTATGATGAGATCAATATTTTTCTTGAGTTGTTTTCACTCTAAAGTTATTAAATTCTTTTCAGTAACCCCTAGCGCTTACCAGAGCCCATAGTCAATGCCTTAATAGGGAGTTACAATTCAGTGAAATTCCAGAGCTCTTTTCTCAACAATAATGCTAGGATGTACTTGTACGATACACCTAGGGATACAATGGCCAAGGATCCAATGCTCCCGAGCTTATGCTCAACATCAACATGGAAGGCTCCAGGGCTTATGCCCAACACATCCAATTATATTTTTATGTGTTCTAGATATTCTCGCTCAACACAAAGGTAAGTACTCATGTGCTCCAAATATTGTCGCTCAACACAAATCATCAATCACTCAAGTGTTCCAGAGCTTCTCACTCAACACAAAACATCTCATCAATCATCTGCTTAAGGTCCACGCCCAACACAAATAAGCATATACATATATCGTAAATAATTGGCTTACACCCAATATATAAAACAAATCATCATGTCCATATGCAGTGGGGTCTTCGACCCAATATAAAAATAAAACATCAAGATAATTATCATAATCAATAGGCACATGCCTATAAGTTTTAAGTCCAAAATTCAGGATATTACATCCCTCCCCACTTAGAGCAACACCGTCCCTGGTGTTCTAGGGACTCGAAATGATATCATGAAACAAGGAGGGGTAATCCTTTATCATGGTGGCTTGATTCTCCCAAGTAGCCTCATCAGCCTCGAAGTGCTTCCACTGCATTTTCAGTTGGAACATAGTGTGCTTCCGAAGCTGCACTTTTCTCTTGTCTAGTGTATGAGTAGGCTCAAGGGAAAACTTCCCTTCAGGTTCCACCTGTAATAGGGACCAATCAACAACATGTTTAGTATCTTAAACATATTTATTTAACAAAGATGCATGGAAAACATTGTGGACTCTTACATGCACAGCCAATGCTAGTTGATAAACCACTAGCCCTTTCTTGGCCAGTATTTCAAAAGGTATGCAAAATCTAGATGCTAACTTACTGCACCTACCCAAGCTCAACGAGCTTCATTTGGATTTTACTTTCAAGTAAACATTATCTCCTATTGGGAATTGCTTCTCTTTTCTTTTCTGATCCATGTAACTTTTCTGGTGGTCCTATGCTTCTTTAAGGTTCACCTGGACTTTGGTAACCAACTATTCCAAGTCCATCAACAAATCAGGCCCTAACATAAGCCGATCCACTGGGATATCCCAAGTAATTGGTGTTCTACAATTATGTCCATAGAGTACCTCAAAGGGACTCATCTTGGTGGAAGTTTGATAATCATTGTTAGTGACACAAACTCTGCGAGGTGCATGTAATCCTCCCACTTCGTGGGATTTTTCATGACATACATTCGCAGCATGTCCTCAACAATTTGGTTTACTCTCTCTGTCTGCCCATTTGTTTTTGGGTGATATGCAGTGCTAAAGTTCAACTACCTCTCCAATCCGGAGAATAAAGATCTCCAAAAGTTTCATGTAAACTTAACATCTTCAATCCTAGATAATTTCCTTGGGTATCCCATGCAATCTAAATATCTCTTTCAAGAAGATATCAGCAATGTTCACGGCCTTGTAGGTCGACTTCATAGGAATGAAGTGTGTTTCTTTTGACAACTTGTTTATTACCATAAAAATAGAATCATTTTTCTTCTTACTCTTCGGTAAACCGGTGATAAAGTCCATACTAATGACCTCCCACTTCCATTCTGGAATGGGTAACAGCTGTAGTAATCCTGCAAGATGTTGATGCTTGGCTTTGACTAGCTGGAATTCATGACATTTCACAATAAACATTGCAATTTCGGCCTTTAACTTAGGCCAAAAAAAGTGTCTCTTGACAACGGATATCATCTTTTGATATCCTGGGTGCCCTGAGTAGGGTTCCCTATGAAATTTTGTGAGGATGTTGGACTGAAGGTCCCCTCCTTCTGGAACATACAAGTGATCCTTAGACCGTAGCAGTCCAGATTCGTCTACCTTGTATTATTTTTGTTGTTGAAACAACCTGTCCTACTAGACTTTCTTGAGTATTTATGTATAGAAGGGGTAAACTTCATTGGCCGCAATAATCTTCTCATGCAAATCTGCATCAGTTTGACTCAAGGTCACCTCATAAATCATATGAGTTCATCGGCTCAAAGCATGGGAAACCTTATTCTTCTTTCCCTTAATGTGCTTTAGCTCAAAATGGTACTCGATGAGGAAAGCCAACCATATGGCTTGTCTCGCATTCAGATCAAGTTGATCAAATAAATACTTCAGACTCATATTGTCTATCTTCAGAAGGAAATTCCTTCCCATGAGGTAGTGCCTCCACAACCTCAAAGCATGGATGATGCCCGCTAACTCAAGATCATGAGTAGAGTAATTTTTCTCATGCTCTTTTAACTTTCATGGTTCATAACAGATCACGTGATCATTTCTTAAGAGGACTCCTCCAAGTCCTTCCTTCTCGGTAATTTGTTCACGAGAAATATTTAAGCTTATTAGTTAAAAATTCTAGGAAGGCCTTCTGGGCACTTGATGCCATACTTAAGTATTCCGAAAATAATGGACTATCCTTGCTTTGATACCAAAAGAGGATCATATCGACCCCCTATTCGTTAAACAAGAAGTCGGCCTAATCGCGGGTCACTTCATCTTAAGATGACCCCATAAGGTTTAGGTCATTAAGAAATTGTTTTTCGTGTTATACTTCCTGAGGATCCACTCGTCATTTTAACCCTCCCCCTAGTAAATTCGTCCCCAGTCGTTCTTAGTCGCATCAAGTTTCGAGTCTCCTAACGCTATCAAACACATCCATAATTTTTCATAAGGTTAGGACAGATACTTACAGTGGTATTTTACTTATAGTATGTGTTTTTGGGTCAAGGTGGAAAGGGGATGTTACATCCTTCCCCCCTTAGATTTAACACCATCCTTGGTGTTACCTCTCATCCGGCCTTGTCCTTATTTATTCTTCTGGTTCTCGTTCCTTTCATTCCCTTACTTATGAACATAATCAAACATTTGTTGTTATTTAACCCATTCCCTTAACCTTTTAGATTAATTGCGTTACCTCAAGTGTTTTATAGGTCACCAACCAATAGTATAACCATATAGCTGCACGTCCTATTAACATCAACATCCATATATAATTCAAAATCCAAACCTATTTAATTCCATATTTCACAATGGCTCCTGTACACATATTGTTCTATGTACAAATAGACAAACATATTACCTCATCATAACGAATCCACTTGCAGTGCATATACCTTTTCCAACTGTTATTTCTTACAAGTGTCTTCCTAGTTTCTTCGGATGTTCTCCATCCAAGCAAGCAATCCAGGTGCTAATAGTACTTTGAGTACTGATCCAAACTATCCAACACAAGGATGATACCCTTCTTCAGGTGTATCTCCTACCTATGCTATTCAGGGTGCTTCATGAAACTGAGGTGCTTCCTTCCTCACACACCATAATACCTAGAAGTTATTCTCTTCATGGATCCCCCACTCTCGTGACAACCCCCTTACATGGCATGAATGTGTGTGGGAAGAATCTGAACTAGAATGTCTTACACTCGGGCATCCCCAAGATGCATCTTGGTCCCTAGCTAGCTGGGGGGAAATAGGTCCCTCTAGTACACTTTCTTCATCAACACATCTCTCATGGATAACAACTTTATGAGCAAGAGATTTCTCTCATAAATTTTAACTTATTACAATCATGGAGCCCTAGTTCACTTCATGGTCATAGTTCCCATGCCTGCAAAAACTCCATAGATGGTTAGTTTATCATATCATTGATTCCAATAACATCAATATTTCAAAGTAAACTACTCACCATCATTTTTCATCTCAGCTATTTAAGACACATCTTACAACATTTCTTGTTCATCAAATAAGATCCTTTATACACTACAACAAAAAAAGGATTTAGCGTCTCTTTTTTCATCCTTTTTTGCGTCTAGACCATCTTTCAATGTATTTTTCTTCATTTTTTGGACAAAATGGCACAATTTCATGGGTTGGTGCTATTTTAGGCATTTTTTGTGTCCTTTTTCTAAATATGGCGCAAATTACAGTGTAATTTGCACTAGGTTTTTCACCTAGTTATGCACTAGGTTTTGCGCAGGGTTTTGCGACAGGTTTTGAGCCTAGCTTTGAACCTAATTTTGTGCCTAGTTTGTACATCTACTCTTGTTTCACCCCCTTTTACGCCCATGTTTTCCTCAAATTTTACACCCTTGTTTTCATCCACTTCTGTATCCCTTTTTACATCCACTTCTACTTCTTTTTTTTGCATCCCTTCATGCGGCAAGTTTTTCATCAAAGTTTACATCCTATTTTGAGTCTAGTTTTGCATCTCATTTTGTTTCAACCATTTTTGCATCCACTTTTGCATCCATTTTTTCATTCACTTTTTCATCCACATTTTCATCCCTTTTTGCATCCCATTTTGCATCCATGTTTACGTCTTGTTTTGCATCTACTATTGCATCCATTTTTGTCACGTCCCAATTGACACCCATTTTTGTGCTTACTTTTACACCCACTTTTGCTTCAAGTTTTGCATCCACATTTGCATATTTTTTTGCATCCAATTTTACATTAGTTATTGCATCCCTTTATGCATCCAGTTTTGCATCCACTTTTTCATCAAGTTTTGCTTTGGGTGCTCTGACTACTTTTGCATCTACTTTTGCATCTACTTTTGTTGCTTCCACTTTCACATCCAATTTTGTATCCAATTTTACGTCCATGGTTGTGTCCACTTTTGCACCAATTTTTTCATCATGTTTTTCTTCCATGATTGCATCATTTTTTGCATCCACTTTTGCATCACATTTTGCATCCACTTTTGGTGCAGCCGATTATCCGCCCACTTTTGCACCTACTTTTGTTGCATCCATGTTTGCATCATTTTTTGCATCCATGTTTTTATCCCCTTTCGCATCTAGTTTTACACCCAGATGTTGAAGATGAAAATGGTGATAATGATTATGATATTGAGGATGGCTATGATGATGACGATAATGTTGTTGATAATGAGGAGAAAAATTACAATGATGATGATGATGACGATTATGATGATGATGATGAGGATGATGAAGATAATGGAAATGATGACATTGTCGATGATTATGATGCCAATGAAATGAATGATGATGATGGTGATGATGACAATGAAAATGAAAATGATGATGAATACAATGAGAATGATGATGTTGATCATCTTAAAAAATAAGTTGTTATTTGTCATGCATAAATCGTGTGTGTCCTCCATGACCCTTTTCCACTAATCACATATTTTGGGTCTAGATGCTATTTCTTATGCCAAAGGTAATGATGAATAACCGATGAAAATGTCAATAATCATGATGACGATGCTGTCAAGGACAATGGAGATGATGATGACATGGATGATGATTATGCCGATGATGATGACTATTGTGATAATCATGATGACAATGACAAATATAACGATGATCATCATCATTTCCATCATCGTCATCATCAAAAACATCATCACTGTCATTGTCATCTAGTTCATCATCATCATCATTTAAAGCATATGGGATATGTTTACCATTTAAAGCATGCATAACAAGTGGGATTATTCTAAAACACCCCACCAAAGTACAAAATTCAAACCACAAGGGAAACATAATGTAGAAATTGTTCCAATTTTCTTTCTCCCAAGAAAACATGCTTCATTTTAGAGAATTATGTTAAAATCCATACATTCATAGTCCATCCATACTATACTTCTAATAAATGTAAATATAATACTGAACCGAATTTATAAAATAGGTAAATATTTTATAAACACCCTTATGATATATAAAATTCTTTCACCTTAATAATGGTAAAATATGTAAATATAATAATAATATATAATTAATAGAAATATGTTACTATAGTTCATATGTTAAAATATTTAATATAAATAAATATGTATAGTTCATATTTATGTGATTTAATATAATTAAATATATACACATATTATTTACTTATACATTATACAAATTAAAATTTAGATTAAAACCTATAAAGTTTCATAGGGAGGCGAAGCAAAAAATGAAGGATTTTTCAAATATAGATCTATGTACAACTACCCATTTCCCAAAGGGGCTTATGTTAAATCAATCTATGGATTTTGGGTTATGAGCATCAATTTGGTCCATCTGGTCCATTCCCAATTCGGCCATGAGAGGATTTAATTCGGTCATGAGAGGATTTAATATTATTCCACCCATGAGGACTTCTCAGGGCGCCCAGTTGGCAATGTGGGTGTCTTGATTCTCGGGCCACGCTGTTCAAAGCCTGGTTTTTCGGGATGGATCAAAGTAAACTAGGAGCTCTACCACTGTTGATGCCTCTAGTATCTCTATCTTAGATGTTTCTCTCTTAGATACTATATGATATATACCTATGCTGGTGGTTCTAATGATGCTAGGTTACCAAAATTTAGATCGTTATCTCATGATTGGATTTTGTATTACTACATATTTTCATTTACAACTATTTTTATGAGACAGATTCACACAGATGGACTAATTAGGAATAGCCAGGATAAGACCTAGCTAGGAGACTTAATCTAAGCAGCCATACCTCAAAATCTACGAGGGTACATAAATTATGGGTACAAGGGGCCAAATCCATATGATTGTTGGATGCTGAGAACGAACCGGGTGAGCTTGCTCTGTTATAGGGACTAACGGATCGAGCGCTCAACACTGTGAAGATTTGGATTTATAACAAGTGGCTCTTGAAATACCTATTAATCAAGTACCAGTCATGATAATGCTTTCTCATGGAGCGTCTGGATGACCTCCCAGCTTCCAGCTTCCACATTCCGTTAAAGAAATCAGTGCATTTTTATTCAATAGCATCATTGAAGATGGAGAGAATTTGGAATTGAATCAAAATAACAAAGATGGAAAGAATTGGGTATTGAATAAAATCTTGTGGCTTCTTTATAATTTTATGTCAGGTAGCGTGATATCTACGAACAAATCAAAAGGATTCTCCATCATTGTTGTATTTTCCTATTTCTCTGTTACGCCCTGTGTAGAATCTTCTACGACCATATTTTGATTATAGGACAAATGCAAATGTTATAGCCTAATGCTATGTCTTTTGACCTTGCCACTGATTAAGTTACAAAAAATCCATGCTTAAACAAAATTCATAAAAGAGTTACTATATCTTTCTCACATGCCAATATTCCCTTTATAGGGCTTTGTGGTGGCCTAAGGCCCCACACATAGTTCATGAGCCCTAACGAAAAATGTTTTGGCCCAATAACTCTTTTCACATCAAATCATGGCCAAGGGACTAAAACCCATACTTGGTGTGTCAAACCTCAAAATGCCGGCATATCTTACTCATTGGCTAAATATTATCTATGTAGTATATAGGTCCTTTGAGGTGGTATAGTAGGGCATCACACATGACCCATGAGCCCGTTACCCTTATATGTTATGTTTTGAATTGATAATATGGCCCAATAAATGATAATTATTCTTGGTCACATAGAACTTGAAATGACCATTTCTTGCTTGTAAGCCCATGCACTTATTTCATTCATATATATATATATATATGCTTGTGTTGTTTGTTGTACTTGTGAGCTTTTGATGTAACTATAGTATACACTTGAACGTGTTTCATATGTATACACACACACACTTGTGTTCTTTACTGTACTTGTGAGCTTTGGATGTAACTATAGTATATACTTGAATTTGTTTCTTGATTGGTATTTAGAATGCATATAAGTTTATTGATTTTTAACTATTTTATGAATAATGATTTACATTCTAGGAAGTAATGGGTCCTGGCATCCTCTGTGATCCTTGCAATGAGAAAGAATGGGTGTTCTATGACTTCTGTGAAGGTCAAAAGATAAATGTGCAAACGTAGAGCAAGTGATTTTATCGGTGTTGTCTCTCTTGCGGAGCCATGAGTCTGTTCGCATGACCATGTATCTCTGCTGGTGTATTCCTGCTTTTAGATATTTGGATTAATTAACTTTCATTTTGAAAGCCTCTTCTTGCAGTGGATATCCCCTCTACAGCATCCTAGCGAGAAACCAAATTGATTGTGATGTTTCGACTAGAAACTTTATAATACTTCCCATTAACATACCCCATAGGTGCCATTATTTTGTAGCCTACATGTATATTAATCAAGGATGTCACCAGGGTATTTTTTAAGGATTCTAATATTATATTTAAGTATAGTATTATAGGCAATTGTTCTGGATTGAAAAAACATTTTTATAGATAGGTAGGCGAATATTAAATATGAAACATAAAATTAACACTGAAATGTATAAAGTTTGGCAAATATTATGATAAAAAAAACTTATTTTATGTAAATATAGGCGATATTAGACACCAAATAGCGAAATTATTTTTTCAAAAAACCCAAAAAAATAGCCAATTGGAAAAATTTCGCCACTAAAAATTACCCTGGACGTTACACCCTCGCTTCCACTAGTACAACACCTATTTTTGAGTTATACAATGTATATATACTTCATTATATATATTAATATTAGAATATATATATTTATATGTATATATTATATTGTATTTCGTCATTTTTTTTTTCGTTGGAAAAAAAAACATAATTTTATTTCATTCGGAGAGTAACAAAATTACATAATGAAGATATACATTCCTATATATTTATAAAGTGATAACTGAGAGTACAAAAAACAAAAAGGATAAAAGACTGTAAGAGTAAGATCTCCTTCCAGTACCTGTCCACCAATATTTAGGCAAAACAAATGTTTCAAAAAAAAATTGTTCCATCATCATAGATAATGGTCCAAACCTGTACTCTATCACGCATAAAGGAAACAAAAAATAGCATTGTATCCATACCCTGCGTAGAGACTGGCTCATGACATCTTGTCACAGCCTGGCCACGAAAGAGTAAAACCCATAGTTTATATTTCATCATATAGTATATATTATATAACTTACGATTAATTTAACCTAATTATAATCATAATCACAGCTAAAAAAGTAATGACATTCGAGCTTACATCCTCCTTTAGAGTTTCATCTTAAAACTTTAGACAACTACATAAGCCCAAGTAAAGCTAGTATTTAATCAATCTTCATTTTCTTTAGAGTTTCATCTTAAAACTTTAGACAACAACATAAACCCAAGTAAAGTTAGTATTTAGTCAATCCTCATTTATATTATATTTGAAAATATAAAAACCAATAAATTATGTTATTAGATTATAGTTTGAAACTCAAATTTATTTTTTATTAAATTATAATTTTAATTTTAAAATTTAGTATATAATTTCCTTTGTCCTATGTAGTTTGTAAAGGTAGTATTTAATCAAACCTAATTTCTATTATATTTGAAAATATAAAAACCAATAAATTATGTTATTATATTTAGTTTGAAATTCAAATTTATTTTTTATTTTATAATTATAATTTAAAATTTTAGTATATAATTTTCTTTTTCTATTTAGTTTGTAAAGTTGGTATTTAATCAATCCTCATTTCTATTATATTTGAAAATATAAAAATCAATCAATTATGTTATTAGATTATAATTTGAAATTGAAATTTATTTTTTATTTTATAATTTTAATTTTAAAATTTAGTATATAATTTTCAGTTTCCTGTTTAGTTTGAATTATTATAATGATGTTTAAATCAATTTTTTACCTACCAGATTGTGGTACTTCAATTTGATTTACTTAAGGTATATTTATAAATTATAAATGTGATTATGTAAAATTATCTTAGTTAAATAAAAGAATATATTATTTGTCTTTGTAACTTACGAATATGTTTTATAGTAATATATTATATAACTTTCATTGATGAGTTTTTTGTCGGAAATTGTATTCTTAGGATGCAGTTATGCAAGATTCGATTTTTGGTTGTTGGAAAAGTGGGAATCCTTGATGGTTGTCTTGAGATACAAGGGATTGAAGAAATGGAGCTATGGCGGAGACAGATAGGGGTTGACTTGTGGTAATTGATTAGGGTACTTGCAAGATTGCATTTTTAGCAAAGATAAGGATTGAGGGGAGCATCTAGGTTTCGATTTACAAGGATTGCTTATCTGGGTTGGTGATAGAATGTTGTTTTATGACAGATTAAGCCTAGAACGTGGCCATGTTTGTTCGGTTTTGGAGAAATGCAGGCATGTGGAACAGAATAAAATCAATGGCGAGCATGAGAAATGCAGTCTTTTGATGGTTGCAGAGAGGTTCAGGTTTTTTGTTATATCAGTTTGATTTGAGTATTCTAACTATATAACAATATAGGAGATATTTAATTTTTTGGTTATTGGGTTTTGAAGTTTAAATAATTTTTTTTCATAATAGCATGTCTTCACCAGCAATATCCCCACTTACTTCTCCTAGTACTGTCATACCTTCTCCTCCAGTGTCACACCCTCTCTGGGCAATAATGGGACAACCCATAGCACGACTCCATTAGTTTCATCCCCTCCTCCCACCTCTTCTCCTCCTCTACCTACTTCTCCCTCCCTAGTCTTTGCTCTTCTCCTGTCTCTAGTGTCTGGTTCACCACCTCCTGCAACTACCCTTCTTGACTCCCTCTAACTCTTTTGCACCACCTGCAGTTACCCCAAATGTTCTTTCTTCTCCACCTCCCTCTCACACTTCTGCACCACCTACATCACCCACCCATCCTATTGCATCTCCACCTCCTCCTCCCACTCATTCTTCTCTGTCACCTGCATCATCTACCCCTCCTATTGCATCTTCGTCCCCTCCTCCTCCCACTCATGTAAAAGTGACCCCTACTCCCACTGCACAACCACCATCATCCCCTTCAAATTCCACCCCTCCAATTTCCCACTCTTCACCTCCTTTTTCAACGCCATCGTTGGCTCCCCCAAAGTCACCAACCCCTTTTGCATCTCCACCCAACTCAACCTCAACTCCCGGAAGCTTATCTTCACCACCAGACCCAAATGCTCCATCTACTAAAGGATCTTCTCCACCTCCAACTATTATTTCTGGATCACCTCCATCTCTAACACCATCAACTAGTCCTCCACCTCCTCAAAACAACCCATCTACTCCTTCACATTCGCCACCCCCACCTCCTTTATGTTCAGAGTCTCCAAGTTCCAGTGGAGGGAGTACTTCTTCAATAGCAATTGGAGCTGTAGTGGTTGTCTTAGTTGTCCTTGCTTTGTGTGAGGTTCTGATTCGATACATAAGGAAGAAGAAGAGGTGTATATTGGCGATTACTATGGGCCTCTTCCACCAGGAGGTGTTTCCTATAAATAAGGTAAGATATAATGGCATCTACAATTAAACTCCACTCAAAACTTAACAGTTCTTTGCTATGCATTTTCCTGATAACTTAGTTCTATTGTAGATTATGTTCTTTTAATTACTTCCAAGTTCCTATTTTTTTAGTAGAGAACTTCCATAGTCTTATTCATAGATAAAATTTTGCATAAATCATCAAAATGTGAAGAAACAACAAACTTTTCTTTGAAGCAAGTTTAGGAGATTCCCGTTTTTTTGAAACAAAGAATTAGGATCTATGTGATATGATTGCTTATGTTTTTTATATAATCACATTTAGAGACCATGGAACAACTTTGTTTTGTTGCATTGCATATGGAATGTATGGCTCTGTTTTATACCCGTCAAATCAATATCTTGTAAAAGTTTATCCATCGCCTCCTACTCTAGGACATGGTTCTTCAAGAACTGCTACTGTTGGAGTTCCACCAAGTTTAGTGGATACAACCAAGCTTGGAAACTCATCCTGGTTCACTTAGGAAGAATGGGTTGTTGCAACGAATGGATTCTCACCACAGAATGTTCTCGAGGAGGGTGGTTTTGGATGTGTATACACAAGATGTCTACTAGATGGGAAAGTGGTGGTAGTTAAATAGCTCAAGGTGGGTAGTAGGCAAGGAGAACGAGAACTTTGTGATGTGGTAGAGATCATTAGTAGGGTACACCATAGACATTTGGTTTCTCTGGTGGGATACTACATTTCTGATAGTCAGCGATTGCTTGTATACGACTATGTCCCGAATGGTACCCTTGAATACAATCTTCATGGTAGGAAACCACTATTGGACATCGAATTACAGCTCCTGAACTGTTTATTTTTTTCACCACCACTTCTTGAACACCCTTCCTTATTCATTGAAGTCCTCCATCTGTTGGCACAGCATCGTGAATGTTTGCTTCACACTCTTGCATCACTCAAGATACATGATTTGTAATGTTGTTCAATATTTTAGATTGCTTCATGATTTATATGACTTATATCATATATCTTTTATCGGATATTTGATATATGATAGTGCTTATTTGCATAGCAGGACGAAGACCTGTGATGGATTGGGAAACCAAGATGAGAATTGCTATTGGAGCAGCTCATGGAATAGCATATGTACATGAAGATTGTAGACCCATTGCATACAACTCATCATCTATACCTTTTTATTTTGGTTGTCCTGATGTTAATTCATTGAATGATGGAGTTTTCTCCAATTGCTTTCTACAAGTCATCCCAAAATAATTCACATGGATATCAAGGGATCAAACATTCTTCTGGATGACAAATTTGGAGCTCAGGTATGGCCTCTTTAGGAATTATCATCATAACCAGATGGTTACTTGTTGTATACTTTTTATTATTATATGCCCTTATGTTGGTTAGATTCTTGTTTCTGATGGGTTTTACTTATTTGCAAGTGTCATATTTTGGACTTGCAAAACTAGCATCAGATACCAATACATATGTGACAAAAAGTGTCATGGAACCTTTGGGTAAGTTGTAGATGTTTCCATTTTACTGAATTCCCAAGTATTGATTTTGTAATTGATTGGTTTTCGAAGAAGGTCTCGATGCTACCTATGAAGTGTAATTTTTCCTGAAACTGATTTGAGTATTTTAGGTATATGGCACCAGAATATGCATCAAGTGGAAAGCTCACTGCCAGCTCTGATGTATTCTCATTTGGGGTTGTGTTATTGGTACTTGTTATTGGGAAAAAGCCTGTTGATGTCTCACAGCCTCTGGGAGATGAGAGCTTGGTTGAATGGGTGTGTAATGTTGTTCAATATTTTAGATTGCTTCAGAATTTAGATGACTTATATCATGTATCTTTTATCAGATATTTGATATATGATAGTGCTTATCTGCATAGGGGGACAAAGACCTATGATGGATTGGGAAACCAGGATGATAATTGATATTGCAGCAGCTCGTGGAATAGCATATCTACATGAAGATGTAGACCCATTGCATACCACTCATAATATATACTCTTTTCTTCTGGTTGTTCTAATGCTAATTCATTGAATGATCAAGTTTTCTCCAATTGCTTTCTACAGGTCATCCCAAAATAATTCACAGGGATATCAAGGGATCAAAATTCTAGGTAGAATCCTGTTGATATCTCACAACCTCTAGGAGATGAGATCTTGGTTGAATGGGTGTGTATATATTTGGAAACCATTATCAATTTGATTCTTATGTCGTAAATGAAAGAGAAATGCAACTTTTATAGGGATTTATTAGGGGGCTACAATGGATGCTTTACCTCATGACTCTATGATGACCAAATACAATAGTAACACCCCGCTAGAGGAATAATAACATATCCATTGGGTTACATGATTAAAATACATTTAGAATATCCTTTGAAGTTACAATATTCAACATTTCCAGAGGAATTTTGTAGAGTATGACAGTACTTTGGAGTTGAATGATGATGAATTTCAACATATGGAACAAAATGAAATATAAGAAGTGTCTGCGAGAAAAAATTCTTACATCCAATGGAAGCATAAACGTACCAAGATTTGTGAAAAATAACTCAGTAGTTTGGAACAAAATGTAAACATATCATGTGTTTCTTAAAGGAAACATGACATACATATGAAAAAACATAAAGGAAAACTTCAAATACTATTTTAACGTACACATGTGTGGAAACCAGACTAAAGATCAAGGAAATGAAATCTCTGTTATCGATTTCAAATTCAACATAACATTCATATAGATGACACAAATATTAGGATGAATTAGTTTCTCTGAGCTTCATTAGTATCTCATGAAAGGCTTACAAAGGCAAGAAAAGTTGTTGAAAAATATAAGAAATACAAATTATAGTAGAAGACAATACTGTAACACTCTACCATCTCATTCTCAAAAAATTCTTATTACATGGAAGAAACAATCCACCAACTCAACAATCCTAGAGAGGCTCTTACTCGATCCCTTATTAGTTCCTCTAGCTTGAGATGTTTTCCCTCTCATGTGGAAATTTGGTTTTACACATGTCTACCCAACCATTTTACCTACTAATTGGGTCATTGGAGGTATTCTCACTTGTCCCATTTAATGCATCATCTGAACGTTAACCTATGCTCATGGTGGTATGAAATCTGAAGGAGAGGGATGACCTACAAACTGTCTTGGAATTTGTTGGCATAGTGGTTGTCCCTATGATGAGTTGGAAGTTTTCCCTATGGTTTTCCATTTAGGTGGCAATATTATATTATGATATTTTCCCACTAACTACCAATATTTTCCCATGGGGATATAATGTGCTTCAAAGGCCTCCAACGCTATTTCAGCATTTGTGTTTCTCTCATATGATATGGACCCCAACTCTTTCAATAATATTTTAAGGCTTTAGGGCCTGTCAATGACTTGGTCACCACTTATTACTCCTTTCAACACATCGGCTTGGTTTACTTCATCTCTTTTATGGATAATCTTAGCTTGGTATTCTTCCTTGGGGAGAATTTATCCATTCCCATCCCAAAGATGTGGCAGTACCAAATTTGTGACTTCATTAAACATGCTTTTGAAGGAAGTTATGTCATCAACTAGTGCCCTTATATTAATTTGTGTCCTCTTCATTAGAGTTTGCTTCATAATCATTTTCTTGACAACTTTAATTAACCGTGTTCTATTGGTAATTTTCATTTCTTCAAGTTGTCCTTTAGTTCTTTTGTTCAAATAGTCAATTATTTGTTTTTCCTGCTTAGACATTCCCCTTACCTCAGTTTCCACTCTCTTAGCCTATTATTTATCTGATTTATATGTTTCCAACTCATCCCATATCACTTCATAGTGGTCCTATTTTCTCATGAATAGTTAAGAAATTTTATCCCATAAATATTTGCTTGTTCTCCTTAACAATCTCTCCCATTCAATGTACAGAACAAGTTTAGTAATTTGACTCTTGAGGTCATTTACTTCAGTTTCTAGGTCTTCAATATCATTTTCCTTCTTGCTAACCTCATGAGCTTCCAATTCTACAAGTCTTTCATTCTTATAGTTCACCTCAACTTCCAAATATTTGATCTTTCTATCGCTATCATCTGACTCCTTAGCTAGCTGCTAAGTTGGTTATTGAACTGGAATCTATATTCCTCTATCTTCTTACTCCTTAGCTACCTACTAAGTTGGTTATTGAACTAGACTCTATATTCTTCTATTACATCAATCACCTCCTTATTTGTAGGCATCTCCTTTTCAGTTTGTTCTACCTTTGTTGTAGGATTCCTTTCATCTTGTACTTCAGGAGATGATGTTTGGGCATAGGGATCAACATTCAAGGATTCATTTTGCAGCTTCATGGATGATACTTGCAAATGAAACTCATTTATTTTCTTTTCCCTCTCTGACATATTTCTGTATTGTACCATGCTTGAATAAATATACTATTTTTCTATTTGAACTTGCCTCAATTCATGAGTTTGAACTAGTTGAGTGGAGGGAATATGTAATTACTTCCTTAAATGAGTTATTTCATGATCTTTCTATTGTATCAATGCTTTCACTTGAGATCCATCTCCTGGTTTAGCCCCTAAATCCATGAATTTATCTTCAAGCTCCTTAATGGTGACTTGCTTTGTCCTAGTAGTCTACTTCTATACTTTCCATAATTCTTCAAATTTATCCAGGGATTCTCTCAACTTATATTCTATCTTAGTCGACTTTACCACTTTTTCACAAGTCATGTCACTATCCTTATAAAAATATATCTTATCTTATTTTACAAATTACTTAAAATCCACTATATGCTCATATGCTCTCCATTCACTGAGATGAGTAGGATTTGGTACTTTAGACTATATGATAGAAAATCATAAAAGTGTCATCTTGATGCCCTACCACTATTAGGAGTCTTTTTTATGCTACTAGTACTTGCTTCCTGATATCATTAATTATTTTCTTCTTTCTATTATTCCCTTATATCTTGTCTGCAAATATGTTCTTACTAGTACAGGGCCTGCTGAGGGAGACACCTACAACTCTTGAGGTACTGTAAATTCCAAAGAGGAGTACTAGGTGAATCTAATTAGTGGTCCTCCTATGTTGGTTTATAATTAATGTATTAACTCTACTAATTCTCTAGGGATCTATTCCATATTACTTTCTCCACTAATGCTTGATCATCCTCTTCATGCTCTGTTTTGGCCTTCTTTGCTTGAGGACCCTGCTTAGGATCATCTACCTCCATGTATGTCTAGAGCTCATATACTCCCCTCTTTGGGCCTGCTAACTACTCTAAGGAACAATGCTTTTCCATTCTTTTTTTCAATTGCCAAGACCTCTTCCCAAATTTTTTTGTTTGCAATATTTTCCCATTATGGTTTAGGCACTTACTCATAGAGAGAAATTTTATTGGCTATTTGTTGCTTGGATATGACCCGATGAGGGTCATAGGCCCCTTTCTCCACTTTCTCCACTTTCCCCTATGTTGAATGTGAAATCGATAACGGAGATTTCATTTCCTTGATCTCTAGTCTAGTTTCCAAACATGTGTACGTTAAAATAGTATTTGAAGTTTTCCTTTATGTTTTTTCATATGTATGTCATGTTTTCTGTAAGAAACACATGATATGTTTACATTTTGTTACAAACTACTGAGTTATTTTTCACAAATCTTGGTACATTTATGCTTCCATTGGATGTAAGAAATTTGTCTCGCAGACACTTCCTACATGTCATTTTGTTCCATATGTTGAAAGTCTTCATCATTTAATTCCAAAGTACTGTCATACTCTACAAAATTCCTTTGGAAATGTTGAATTTTGTAACTTCAAAGGATATTCTAAATGTATTTTACTCATGTAACCCAATGGAGATGTTATTATTCCTCCAGCGGGGTGTTGCTATTGTATTTGGTCATCATAGAGTCATGAGGTAAAGCCTCCATTGTAGCAACCTAATAAATCCCTATAAAAGATGCATCCGTCCATTGTAGCCTTTCATTTGTCATCTTTTATAGGGTTCATGAGTTTCTTTCTAATGGGAATGTTACAATAATCTATCTAGAGTTGCATAGACTTTTGATCCCTTTCTTTGACAATGCTCATGCTCATACAAAGTGTGTCTAGAGGATGTTGGATGTTTCTTATAGATGTTGGATAGTTTGTTGTCTTTCTTTGCCTACAGATATAGAATTAGATTAAATGCATATAATAAAGAACACATGCATATTCACATAGCTTAATACAAATAAATTTTGTATAAGATATGCTTATAATATGGAAGATCATTAGTTTCAAGGCTTTTAAGTTTTCTCCTAACTCATACACTTACGTACATGCATACATGCACACACAACATTTTTGTTGTTGAGTTAGAATCTCAAAACACATAGAACTTTTATTTTTAAAGTCCATGACCTATTGATTATTTATTCAAATATTGTTTTGATTCTTTTCTATATTCCACTATGTGGTCTTGTGGCCTTTGTATTGTTGTGGAACTCTGATTTTTTCAGTTGTGTTTCAGGTATTCTAATTCTTGAAAAATTATGTTCACTTATGGAACATTGGTTTTGGAAACTTAGGGTAACATGTCTCAAATTTTGTTGACCACTTTGTTGTGTCTACGGCCTTGCAATTTTGGATGTTTTCTTCTTGTGTCCTTTCATCCCCACAACTTTTCTATTTCAGATTCTTGCAGTTTTGCAAGACTATGAACTTGCACAATAAAATTCTCTAATTTTGACCTAGATTAGTCCTCCCATATCTAAACCCTATATGATCCCCAAATGTAAAGTCGAATGTTGTATTATATAATATTAAGTGAAAAAAATTGAACTATCTCCAAATCCCCCACCTCCCTTCATTCTCTAAGGTTCAATTTTATACAATGATCTTTGAATTTAAATTGGCACATCTAATTCTGATGGGAAAGAAATTGAATTGTCCATTATTAAAACTGTTGGTATTTAGAACCCCATAAATCAAATTAGTCTTCATCATCACAAATATGGAAATCATGAATTGTTCACTAACGTGCTTGAGATAAATTTCAATTTCAGATTGTTTGTTGATAGACCCCTTTTGAAATTTTGAATAGTTCAAGCAAACGTTTGTTCTTTTCTATGTAAAGTTTCCTTTATTCATTCCTTCTCCATGTCTCTTCACTATTTTTTACTCTGAATCCCATTATTCTCTTTTTATTTTTGTGTTTTTTTTGTTAGTTCTTATTTCGCATTCTCTTCGTTAGCTATTATTAAATTGATTCGTGAAGCTATGTTGCATGGAGGCACCCCCCTCTCTGCCCCTGCTCCCGAAATTCACAAGATTCATGAAGTTAAAGGATTCATGAAGCTATGTTGATGAAGTGATGGAATGCCCCTTCAAAATCTCTTGATGTAACAATTGTTAGTAATATGAGAAACCCCTAAACTTCATCTACCTCCTTGTGGCCTTATCAATTGTGGAAACATGTATGATCCTTTTTCATGTTGACATCTTACTAATTTTTAGATTATAAATAATGCACATAATATAAATCAACTTTGTTGGTGTTAATTGTTAAAATATTCATTATATCATATATGTTGCACATAGTAGACATCTTCTTTTAGTAACCATTGATGAGTTCTTCTCTTACAATCCCATTGCTAAACAAAATCACCTCATCAATGAATAACAACATGTATGTAGCAACACACACATCCTCAATTGGATTCTACAACTATTTCTTAAACATATCCTTGATTCTTTGTCCATATCAAGTTTAGGTTATTAGGTATGCATGAATACATTATGTTGTTCTCTAAGACTCTTTTGTGGACCACTTTAATAGATTGCATAACTGTTTAGGATATTTTGTTTCCTGAGCATGGTATATTTTTGTGCTTATTAGTGTGGTTGAAAAAATAAATTGGATTTTAAGCATGAATATCTTTGGATCTTACTTTATTTTATTAGAATTATAAATGATGAAATCTATGTGTTAATATTTCTCCTCTTCCTGATTCTTAAAGGGTTCTAGCTTAATGGAAGAGCATCTGCTTTACAAACAGGAGGTTGGTGGTTCGATTCCTCCATTCCCTAATGATATTGGAATGTATTTCGAAAGGTAAAAAATGTAGTAGTGCAATATGGATGCAATATTAGATACAACACTAAATACAAAACAAGATGTAAAAGTGGACATCACACTAAACACAAAAGTGAATGCAAAAGTCAACCTTATGTCAGACGCAAATATGGACACAAAAATGGATGTCATACCAAACGCAAAATTGGATTCAAAAAGAGACTCAATACTAGACACAATTAATGACTCAGAACTAGATGGAATACTAGGTCCAAAACTAGACGCAACAGTAGATGCAAAAGTGGACTCCTGACTAGACGTAAAATTGGACAATAAATTGAGCACAAAGTAAGGTGTATCGATGGACATAAAACTAGGCGTAACACCAGGTGAAAAAATGGAAGGAACACTTGGCGCAAAAAAAAACTTAAAATGAGACACAATATTGAATGCAAGATGGGATGTTATACCAAAATCTTGTCACCATCATGTGATAAGACATTTGACATACCTACTTTCCCTGAATCCCAGCTTTTGGAGTGGAAACTAAATGGTTTTTCATTAATCTTACATGAAAATTCCCAGCACCGCGCATACCCCTTTATCCAGGAGCGGTACCCTTGTTCACACCGCCCATACTCCATTTCCCATAAGTGGTGCCATCACTTATGGCCCTTAGTCCATAAGTAGTTATTACCAGAACCAATTTGTCACTGAAGGAAAAATGTGGTACCCTAGGTAAAAAGGGAAAACGAGAAGCTTCTCGAGGCTTCTAGATGATAAGCCTCAATATATCCCTTATCCCTACTGTAGTGGGTCAGTTGAGCTCGAGATCCCCCATCCTAGGATCTTGGAGGCCACCTCACCCACAAATATCTCAACCTACCCTATCCATCTAGCCTTATAAATACAAGATTTTGGCCATGGTTTAGGGGGAGAACATTGAAGGTATTGTTATGCTGTTGGATTGATCCTTGGCCCAAGATCATTTAAAGAGAGCATAGAGAGCTAGAGTCAGAGATTTTGGGGATGAGAATTTGGTTTCATGGAGATGCATGTAAACACTAAGGCTTGGTCATAAACTTCTTCATATTTCTTTAATGCAAGTTTATTTCTATCCCACATATGTTGTTGTTGTAGTGATTTTTCATATATGTTGCTAGATTCCTTAGTCACTAGCATAGATTAGTAGATCATATTCTGGTTTCTTTGATCTGTTTCGTGTTGAGCTTGATTGCAAGTACACAGGTGGACTATCAAAGCTTTGTATTTCAGATATCTAGAGCATCTAGGGAGAGTTTTCAACCTCTATCCTCTATTTGTTCTGGATCTGAACCATTCAGACCAGTGGAACACCTTGCTATCCGCAGGAGGTGAAATATTCCAGCTAACATGGGACAAAACATTGGATGTAAAACTAGACGTAATATTGAATGCAAGATGGGATGCAACATTGGAAACAAAACTAGATGAAATATTAGATACAAACATGGGTGCAAAAGTAGGCACAATACTAGGCACAACACTAGGTGCAACATTGGGCTCAAACATAGATGCAAAAAAAGACATCAACTGGGATTCAACACTAGGTGCAAACCTAGATGCAAAATATGATGTAAAACAAGATAAAACATTAGGCACAAACATGGATACAAAAAAGACATAAAACAAGATACAAAATTAGATGCAAATGGGGATGCAACATTATATGTAAAATTGATGCAAAACTAGACGCAACATTGGGCCGAAAATTGGATGCAAACCTAGATGCAATGTTAGATGCAAAATGGGACACATAATTTTATGCAAAACATGGTGCAAAATTGGGTGCAAGACTCGATGAAAAATTAGGAGCAAAATAAGACGCAAAATTGGAAGCAAAATTGAGCGTGAAACTAGGTGAAAACAAGGATGTAACAAAGGACACAAAAAAAGATGTAGTAGAAGTTGCAAAATTGGGTGGAAATAAAGGCGTAACAAAAGATGCAAAAAATTGGGCACAAAAATGATCACAAAAATGGATGTTAAAAAGGACGGAAAAAAAGATGCAATAGATGGCGTTTTACAAAAATGTACAATAGTTTCAGGTTTAGCGCTAGATTGTTCACCACAATTGAGAAAACATTACACTAAAATATGGCACTAAATTTGATGCTAAACCTAGATTTTGTTGTAGTGATATTAGTGCACTCTTTCTATAGAACTAGAAACATTATTGATTTTATGCACAACACATTTTACTATTTACTTTGGCTACCCTGTAGCCCAAGTTCATAAGCAGTCTAGTTTCATTTTTTATTTTTATTTTTCCTTCTTTGAAAGGAATAACTTTACAAAATGTTGATGTACTTGTGGGGATGTATAAAAGAGTAATAGTCTCTATGTGCACAATCCAATCCTTAGGAGTTACTTCCACGCCAATAATTACAATAGTTTTGCTATTGCAACTAACCTAAATCTCTTCGCCACAATTTTAACATTCAGGCCCCACCTTCACTTAGCATCCATTTAGTAAGTTAATGAAATATACTCATACAACAATCACAACTGTATAAGAAAATCACATTCTCTTTATAATAATTAATAGTTATACACAACATAGGATCTTCGTTTAGAAACCAGTTAACATTCACTTCTCTAATCAATCATTGTTATGCAAAACCACCAAATAACCATTTCTAGATCCATTAATTCATGAACTATGTTAATAGAAATACTAGCTTAACAAAACATAATTATTCCTTATAGTGTATCCATTTAATACCCAAAGTCGTATGCTAGTGTTGTGCATACATAAAGGAGAAACATCAGAGGTCTTTCCCAAACTAATTCCTCATGTTTCTTTATGGACCCAATCTTGAGAACCATTAGTTCCTTCAACCTACGATCTAATATGTACAAAAAGAAAAAACAATTTGTTTTCAGTTATAATTAGTCATACATCTGCACAACAATTATGTCATTGCCAAAGTATGGTACATATGTGCATTTCTACAATGGTCTTTTTACTCGTAACCATTCAACTACCATCTACTAATGTAACTATAGGATTCAATGCAACTATTTGCTCCTAGCCTTACATGAAAATTCAAATGTAAACATGTTTTTCAGATTTTATATAATGTTAGTGTTTATACATTTGTACCTTTAGGATCACTAACATTCATTTGATACAGTTTATACTTTTCATAATCCTAACAATATATGCCTCTAACATAGTTACTATTCTAGAAACACTTATCTTCATGCTTAAATCCTTTCACTATAGGTTATAACTTTAGAAAACCTTTACGAGGGTTTTAAGGGTAATGAATTACTCCTTTCCTAAGTGATCAACTTACCAAGTTCCCTTTAATAGCTACTTTGCTATCAACAAGAAAGTTTTCTACCTTTCACTCTAAGAAAAATATGTATAAGGTAAGTTATATATATATATATCCATATATATACAAATATATCCCCTAATATAATGGAACCTCTAAATCGACTTGGAAACATATTCTCATGAGACACTTACATTTATTTATTACCAATAGCATACACCACAATAGGTCTAGAAGACTTACAATCAATATTCAATTCTGATGAGATCTTTAGCATTGCTATATATATTGTTAACGTTGTAATCCTTTCAATAATAGTCTATAAAATACGTCATGTTCCTCTGACGATCCTTAACAACAACATTCACTATGTTTCCCCATGCAATCTAGTACAATTTGTCAACATGGAAGTTCGAAGAATTTTCTCCAAACTAAATGATGTCATTAATGGTTAACTTGAAAATATAGGTTCTAATGGTTCTCCTTTCAGCAACTCAAAATTCCACATTAATATTCATAATATAATCTATCATAATATTTTCATCAACCAGGAGTTCATTGTTATATTTGTATCATTCAAGCTAGCATTATCTTAAGATATTTAACTGAGAGAATAACAAGCACAACAATCAAACATAAGAGACAATGAACACAAAGTTTTCCTTGGGTAAACCATAAAGAAGAAAACCCCACAACTTCCTTTCAGATAGAATCGACACCAAAAGAAAAACCCCAAAAATAGTAAGATGATCTCTCAACAATAGTAGTCTCTCTCTCTCTTGTCCCAACAACTTCTTCTCTCTCAGTTATGCACTACAACTGAGTGTGACTGAATGTGTGATAAATAGAGAGTCTCACTCTCTATTTATACTAATTCCTAACTTGACAATAACTCACTAGGGACGACTTCTTTAGGAGAGTCTAATAACCCTTGGGCCCCACAACTGCGAGGACTTTAACCCTTGATCAATAGGAGGGTTACCCATAATGACTTGACATGACTTGTTTCCATTATTGAATCTCTTGATAGGAACATTGGGGCATGACATGAATCAAATACATTACAGACACTTCTTGGAATAAACATTGGGGTACAATACATAAGATATAGAAGTGAATACATTTCGAAGTTACAATTACATCAACACTCCCTCTTAACTAGGAAGGTATTCTCTCAACACAATTTATCAGCAAAAGTCTTCTTCTCTATATCATCTGGATCATCATGGAGTTCTCACCATCTTCATCTTCAAGTCATCTTCATCTGGATCTAGATCATCACTCGATCTGGATCATCACCACTAGATCTGGATCATCACCACTGGATCTGGATCATCATCACTGGATCTTGATCATCACTCGATCTGGATGATCACTACTAGATCATAACTGCTGGACCAACATCACTAGATCTAGATCATCACTCGATCTGGCTCATAACTGGATCTAGATCATCACTCGATCTAGATCATCACTGGGTCATCATCACTAGTGCTATCTCTTGATTCTTCTCGTCATAGGAAGTTCTACAGAGCCAGCCCTTTTTCATGATGGTTGTAGGCCTAGCCCCCATGTAGGTCTTCTTCAGTGCTTATATCTGACCCTAAGTCAGAATGGCCCACTAAGCACTTACATCTGACCATGAGAGAAACACATCCAAGAACCATGTCAGAAAGGCACAACCAGCTACTATCATATGTGAAAAGGCACTACACTTACAGTCACCAGCATGGTAAGAAACACCTACTACCATCTGTGAAAAGGCACAACACTTACAATCACCAGCATGGTAGGACACACCTACTACCATCTATGAAAAGGGACAACACTCAAAACCACCAGCATGATAGGACACACCTACTATCATCTGTGGAAAGGCTCAGCACTTACAACCACTAACATGATAGGACCCACCTACTATCATCTGTGGAAAGGCACAACACTTACAATAATCAACATGGTAGGACACACCTACTACCATCTATGAAAAGGCTCAGTACTTAAAATCACCAGCATGATAGGACACACCTACTATCATATGTTAAAAGGATCTGCACTTACGTATGATCATGTGGGAACACATCCCTCAATCACATCAGAATGTCTCTCAGCCCTAGGCTGAGGATTGCTGGTAACCGACTGGGTGCCTCCATTCTCCTATAGAATGGTAATCAGCGCTTATATCTAATCATGTCGGAACATGTCCCTCAATCACATCAGAATGGCCCTTAGCTCTAGGCTGAGTATTCCTAGTAAATAACCAGGTACCTCCATCCAGAGAATGGAATTCAGCTCTTATATCTGATCATGTGTGAACACACCCCTCAATCACATCAGAATGGCCCTCAACTCTAGGCTGATTATTCCTGGTAACTGACCAGGTGCCTCCATTCAGAGAATGGCATTTAATGCTTATATCTAATCATGTGGGAACACATCCCTCAATCACATCAGAATGGCTCAACACTTACTTCTTACCATGGAAGGAACCAATCCTCTCACGATGTCAAAATGGCTCACAGACTCATCACTTCCCTTTAGAGGGAACCTCGATCTGGAGAAAACCAAGCTTCTCCCTGAAGTACTCAAACTTCACTCTGGATAATGGCTTAGTCAACACATCAGCTATCTATTCATCCATCGCAACATACTAGAGTTTCGCTGCTCCCCTCTGCACCATATCCCTGATATAGTGATATTTGATCTCAATATGCTTTGACTTGTCATGGAACACCGAGTTTTTAGACAACTTCACACAACTTTGGTTGTCACAATATATACAAGTAGCATCCAGTTGGAGGTGAAATAAATCAGACACTATCTTCCTTAGCCATACTGCCTCACAACTAGATGAACAATCTGTGACATACTCTACTTCAACTGTACTCAGTGCCACGTAAGACTATTTCCTGCTAAACCAAGAGATCATACCTAATCCCATACTGAAGCAGCACCCTAAAGTGCTCTTTCTATCGATGGCACTGCCCTCCCAATCTGAATCAACATAACCTTCCAAGTTAATCTTCTTATTGACCTCATACTTGAGCCCATAATCAACTCTACCCCTTAGGTACCTCAGAATATGCTTTGTAGAAATCAAGTGAACATTTCTTGGATCTGTCAGGAACTATATCAAGGTGTTCATAGCAAATCAAATATATGGTCTCATATTCATTAGGTTCATCACGGACCCAATCATCTAACGATACATTGTAGCATCAACCGCTTCTAATGAAGCACTACTCAATAGCTTCAGGTTTGATGCCATAGGTGTGGTCATGGCCTTGCAATCCATCATCCCGAATCTCTTCAAAATATCTATTGCATACTTCCCTTGTCCTAGGGAAATTCCATCTGCATTCTGCCACACCTCCATTCCTAGAAAATAGTGCATCATTCCCAAGTCCTTCATTTCGAGCTCGATAACAAGCTTTATTTTCATATCAGCAATCAACCCATCCATACCTATTACAAACAGATCATCTACATTCAGTAGGAGTATCACTGGTTTACCATCTTCAAGCTTGTAGTAAAGGTTGGAATTTGCTTTACTCTTGGTAAAGCCCAAACTGGATAGGAAACTGTCGATTGTGTCGTACCATGTCCTGGGTTCCTATTTCAAACCATATAGGGATTTCTTAAATTGACACACATGAGTCTCCCTGTCATGTGTCTCAAAACTGAGTGGCTGCTCCATATACACTTTCTATTCCACTACACCGTTCAAGAAAGCAGTCTTGACATCCATCTGGTGTATCTTCCATTTCATCACTGTAGCCAGAGCAAGTACTAATCTGATGGAAGTGTATCTGTCTATAGGTGGAAAAGTTTCTTCATAATATATTCCTTCTTCGTGGGAGAAGCCATGAGCCATAAATCTTGCTTTATATTTTTCTATGCTTCCATCTGCAGCATGCTTGATCTTGTAGATACATTTGGAAGTTAAAACATACTTCCCTTCTAGTCTTGGGTCAATATCCTAGACATCATTCTTCATGATCGATTGATACTCTTCGATCATAGAATCCTTCCATTCTTTTATTTCTATCGCTTCTTCATAGTTGGAATTTTATTTATCTATGAAGTCACATAATAAGGCTACATAACCGGAGCAGGACCTGGTTCTTTTCATTTCTCTGTCATTCTCTTCTGGAGCCCCATATCATTTGGCACCTTGGATAGCTTCTCATACCCAAGAATTTTTCCTCTTGTGAGGATTCTTCTCCTGAGGTGGATCTACAGGTTCTTGAGCTTCTTCTAATTCTTAATCTTGTTCTTGAATTTCTTCATTCATGGTTGTGTCATGAATTCTAGGTACTTATGTTTCTTCAAGTTCTTCAGTAGGCCTCTTTCTGGATTTGTTGTAAGATGAGTCTTCATCAACTATTACATCCCTGCTTATGTTAATATTCTTGAATCCTGGGAAGTATATTCTATAAGCCTTTGAGCTTTCAGAGTATCCCACAAATATACCCTTCCTTCCTGAAGGATCTAACTTTGCCCTCTTTTCTTTTGGAATATGTATGTACAATGGATAGCTGAATATTCTGAGATGGACGACTTCTGGTTTCTTGCAGGAAAATACTTCTTCAAGTGTCTTGCTCTCAAGTACTCTATGTGGAGTACGGTTCTGTACATACACCGTAGTTCTAGTAGCTTTTTCCCATAAATGCATGGGAATATCTTGATCATGAAGCATGGCTCTTGAATCTTCCGTGATCATTCTATTCTTCCTTTTTGCAACCCCATTCTATTGTGGATTATATGGAGTGTTTAACTCCCTCTTAATCCTTGAATCTTTGCATAATTATTTGAATTCATTTGATGTGAATTCTTCGCCATTATCTGATCAAAAGGTCTTGATCTTCTTTTCTTTGTGGTTCTCGATCAAGGTTTTGAATTCCTTGAACTTGCTGAATACTTCATATTTGTTCTTTAAGAAGTATTTCCATGTCTTCCTATAAAAATCATCAATAAAAGAAACATAGTATACATACCCACTTAATGAACTAGATGACATCGGACTGCATACATCTGAGTGAATGATTTCCAAGATTCCTTTTGCTTTTCTCTCGCTACTTGGAAATGTCTTCTTTGTGTTCTTTTCTTTTGCACATCCTCTGTAGACACCATCATGTTTTGATTGAATTTATGGAATTCCTTCAACAGCTTTGCTTGCAAGTGGTAGTGCTCTGTAGTGAACATGTGGAATCCTTCTATGCCAAATTTCATTTGGCTCTACTGATTCATTGACCAATGCGTGTTCTGGTTTGCCCTTCAATTTGTATAGAACTCCTTCTCGCTCCCCAACCACTACTACATCATCAATAGTCTTTCCCTTTGGCCACATGAGAACTTGGCCATCTACAATTACAACCCTCATGCATTTTGAATCTAATGCAGATATGGAGAGGAGGTTCTTCTTTAGTCCTGGTACAAACAATACATCCTTTATATTTATAGACTTTCCATAATCTAGCTTATAGGAGAATTCTCCACTACCTTTTATTGGATACTAGTAGTCATCTCCAAGTTTCACCTTGTGGGGTGATTCATGTTCTGATAGTTTCACAAAGGATTCTTTGAATCCTGTCATATGTTTGGAATCCCCATTGTCTATAAGCCAATCATTGCTTCTATGTGTGATGTTTCCCGTGAGAGCAGAAATCAAAAAATATTCTTCATCACTTGAGGAATCATCACTTTCTTGTCTAATTCTCTTTGTGGAGGGTTCATCATCCTATGTAGCATGAGCATGATGTCTTCTCCTGTTTCCATTCATCTTCTGAGAGACATTTTTGTTTCTAGGAAATTATCTAGCATAGTGTCCTTTCTCGTCACATGTATAACATCTGATTCTAGACAAATATCTTCTAGTGTTATCTTTCTGGTGGAATTTCTTACCCTTGGGGTGATGAGAACTTCTTCTACTTTTCTTGGAGTGTACTATGAGAGTTTGATCTTCACTTCCCAGATTTTCTTCTCAAGCTACTACCTGAGATTCTTCTTGTGAGCATTCTTCCCACAATCTACTGAAATTGACTAACTTCTTTCTGGCACAGATCCCTTGAATAAAGGAGTCCCATGATCTAGGGAGACCATTCAATGTAGTCATCACAATTTCTGCACTCTCTACATCTTCATCTACAACTTCCAGCTATTCCTTGATCTGAGATACCCTTGTAAAGTAAGACTAGATGGTTTCCGTATTCTAGATCTTTACATTCTTCAATTGGTTTCTCAGAGTCATCTTCCAACTTATGTTCTTTCCTTCAAAAAGTTTGGTTAAGGCATCAAACATAGCTTTAGGTGTCTTTAGGGAGGACACCTATGGTATGAGGTGATCCTTGATTGAATCCGCAATAATCCTCTTATCTATGACCAATTTATTTTTGTGTAAGGCCTTAGCCTCATCTCCCTCTGGAACTGGAACCTCTTCATTGATGTAAGAGTCCAACTCATTTTCTTCCAGGACGAGGGAGATATTATACTTCTAGGCTCTAAAGTTATCAGCTCCCTCAATATTTTCATCAAGATTTCTATGATGCGACATCTTAACTGAGAACCTCAAATGGAAATACAAAATATTTAGATATTACCATGTTAATATGTGGAAACTAGATCTGAAGCTGAATTTTTGCAGAGTTCGTTTAGGAGCATATTAGGGTTTGAATTTTTCGGAGTTCTACCCAACCAAAAACTTTGATCTTGATCTCTAAAATTTGATTTTGAGGAGGAGATCAATCCAGGCCTGGGCTCACTCAAAAATTCCACTTCTATGGAAAACCCTAATTTTTAGCAGTAGTGTCGGGTCAAAAACTGAAAATACTCAGAATCAAATTTTGCTTCAATAGAAAGATGCGCCCTAGAGAGGAGAGTGAGTACAACCCTATTTTACTGAAAATTTGGGGAGAGAGAGCCAAAAATTAGGAAGCCCTAGTTTTTGTAGTTGCACAGTGTCTTCTTCTTAGGTTAGCTCTGATACCATGTTAGATTTTTATCATTCAAGGTAGCATTATCTTAGGATCTTTAACTACGAGAATAACAAGCACAACAATCAAACATAAGAGACAATGAACACAAAGTTTTTCTCGGGGAAACCATAAAGGAGAAATCCCTGCAACTTGCTCTGAGATAGAATCAACACCAAAAGAAAAAACCCAGAAATAGTAAGATGATCTCCCGATAGTAGTAGTCTCTCTCTCTCTTGTTCCAAAAACTTCTTCTCTCTCAGTTATGCGCTACAACTGAGTGTGAGTGAATGTCTGATAAATAGAGAGGCTCCCTATCTATTTATACTAATTCTCGACTTAACAATAACTCACTAAGGCTGACTTCTCTAGGAGATTCTAATAACCCTAGGGCCCCACAACTGTGGGGACTTTAACCCTTGATCAATAGGAGGTTTACCCACAATGACTTTACATGACTTGTTTACATTATTGAATCTCTCGATAGGAACATCAAGGCATGACATGACTCAAATACATTACAGACACTTCGTGGAATAAGTATCAGGGTACAATACATAAGATATACAAGTGAATACATTCTGAAGTTACAATTACATCAACATTCATCTGTACCTCACTAAAAAGTTACTTGTGCAACTCAATAAAGATGAAACAATGATCTTAGAAATTCATCAAACATCTTTGGAAGTAACAAAATGGATAGCATGATACTCATGTAGTTATGTGGTTGTGCTCGACATTGATGAGGAAAAATCAATGGGCCATCGCATTGTAATTTTCCCAAAGTTATTTCAACCTCTCTTGCCTAACTATACATCCTCTTGCTGGTACAACTTAAGGCTTGTGTGTTGTAGATATGTCTAAACTTGTTGATTCCTTTTATTTCAAGGAAAAATTGGTCGTTAGTTTCAAAAATCTGTAGGATCATTTTGAGCCCAATAGGCACGAGTGTTACAACCTCGGCGCTCTCATACCATATGTAACATCTCCATAGTTCCTGAATGTGAATTACAATCAGCCAACCATGTTAATCCCTTGAGAGGATGTAATTCACGTAATTGAAAAAAGGAAGCTAATAGATTGTAGAAAGAACTAATACATTTCTCTTTGGTCATACTTCATTTTTCTTACAATAAAAAACATTACTAATACTTTCCTTATACAAAGGTCATGGTAGTAATATCTTCGAATTAATCATTACACCTACGGATCAAGGTATTGAAATATATTGTTAAACACAAAGGTAAAGAATCATTTAACTATCCAATAGATTTTTCCCCAGGACATATATATCTTCAGGTGTATGCTTGTCATAGACCATCAGACAAATATAGTTAGGTTATCATTGTGCATCGTTAAATACCATAATAAAACATAAACAAATTTTAGGTTATTATTGTGCATCGTTAAATACTATCATAAAACATGAAAAAATAGAGACAATTATATGCGTGGTTCACCACATCCTTGAGGCTACATCCACCAAATCTTGTTTATATTATTTTTCAAGCACTAGATCTTGTTTATATTATTTTTCAAGAGAAGAATTACAATTTCGTGTCACATCCGCTACCAGTCTTTTCATCAATCTTTTTCACCGGGAAGTACTTGCGCATTATAGTATCAGATATAAATATTCAAATTTCTAGTGTAGACTGCTAAATTTTCTTTATTGCACAGTTAAGAGATATGTTTGCAAGATAAAATAATCCTAAACCTTGGGAATGGGCTTGTTGTATCAACTGATGTTAAAGAAGTAACTCTTTTGCAGTTGAGAGTTGTCTTAATGAGCTTTGTATAATTTATATGGATGATTCTTGTTTCAGCTAAATTTCCTATTAGGATGGAATCCACATGCCTTTAACTACTCCCTATCAAGTGCGAAATCTGAACATCTAGATGCACCATGCATAATTTAGCAAATGCAGATGTGGTAAATGGAATTATCTTATGCTTAGTTTTGGTCGTTCACTAATCTTGTACATTAACAAGTTATTTTATCTTATCTACTAACCATTGTAACCTACCTCTCTTAGATGTACTTGACTGTGTGAATGGTAAATCTTGTAATTATTGCAAGCTTGTTTTGGTGAAACAAGCTATCTTTTGTCATACAGCCAACGAACAAGAACAATAGTGAAGATTCAAAAATTTATTAGCAGCAAGAATGTATATGGTTGTTGGAAACTTTCCAAACTATTAAGATATAAGATTTCTCCTTCAGGGTGAGCATCAAAAGGTGAACTTACAATTCCATGCAAAGTTGAAGAAAGGGTGAATAAACTTGATCAAAATGGGTTACAAAAGTACCTAAATATTCCATTATTTTATGGAACCTCATACTTACCCAGTTGGATCTCATGGTTCACCAGCTATATGATGCCTCCCGTTGCTGACCTCATGTGATACCATGCGACTGTTGCTGCCATCATTGTGAATAATAGGAAAGATTGCAGCCATAGTAACATAATAGAAAGAAATATAATGTAAAGCAACACCACACAGAGATGGAAGAAATATAGAAATAACACTGTGCACTATGTTTATTATGATCTAAGAACACATACAAAATTGTGGGATAGCTTAAAGTTTTAGATTCATGCCGAATATGAAAGATCACAATAAAACGAAACTATCTGAGTTGGATGCCAATCGTAATTTTTAACACTCTATATACTGCTAACATCCAACCAGTTAGGATCCCTCACATCAGATATCCCTTGCAACAAAAGAAACTACCAATGCATATTACTGTTAATGGAGTCTCCAATATACCAACATCTCCATCGCTATCAACATTGCATGTGCTTCAAGATGTAGTCAAAAAACACCAAAATCTACCACAGATCTAAACTTTAAAAATTTTGATTTTTTCATCCTACGCATACCGAATTCCAGAAAATAATCATTGCCTTTAGAAAGCATGATGCAAAGAGCCACAAATTCTATCTCATATTTAAAAGACTAGGTCGTGTGTTTTAAATTGGTTCTAGTTCAGATATGTTAATAAACTTTGATTGTAGACAAGGATTCAACCACTCATATTGTAGATCAAGAACACAAGTAGCAATGTAATTGATCCAATGGAAACCATGTATAGAGGTCATGATTCAAGGAGGAATAATACATTTCACAAATCAAAACGCAGCAATTGGGTATATGATCAAATATAAATAATACATTCCGCAATTCAAGATATTAAAAAAGAAAAACCCACTCATAGAATATATATTATGATTATGATAAAACACTGATATGAGGTGTACTTTCCAGATCCTATCAAGCGCAGGCATGCAGGGTCTATTCCAGATCTTGTAAAGAACGCTGTAAATAATGCCTATCTCAGATGTTATGAAAATTCAGGTATGAAATGGGCATTCTAGATCTATAAAACACATGCCATAATGCATATCCGAGATACTCTGAAATCCAGGTATACAATTCACATGTTAATGGAAAAATGTATATTTGAAATGAAAACGCCTATGTGAAAAGAACATCCCAAATCTATAAAATGTAGTAATAAGATATGTGATCCCCATTGCAGTCACCTAGATGCTTTTTTTACATGTCGTAACCTCCTACAAGAATTCATCCAACGCAAGCCAGAATACCCCCTTTGAGAGAAATGTAGATTAATAAATAACCAACAACCCGTAATTGCTTCCTCCTATGGTGCGCAAAGTTCCCTGTGAATCAAGGAATTAACTTTGCCATCATCTATGCTGATGCAGACTCCCTCTTTTAGCTTTGGAATTAACACTTGTCACAGAATTAAATAAATCATGGAATGGGTACTATAGTACTGCCTCCAATTAAATGCATCCCATTTTTAATCAATCCTGAAATAATCGAAATTCAACACAGTTAGGGTTTAGCAGTCAAGATGGTGGAATGTTGCGCCACCCACCAAAGTTCAATGTCGAAAATTCAGATGGGATCCGGAGTAAGTCCTAGGTTATTTTTCCTGAATATCACCCCGTTGTTTTCATGCACCACCAGCTGAGATCATTTTTATCGAATGGTTCAACTGCTTCTTTATGTGATGTTTGGACATAGAATTGAGTCCTTGTAAAAGGGCAGAGCGAGGTGCTCTTATTCTATGGTGATAGGGACAATTTCTTCCATACACTCTCCAAAACTTGCAATACTCAAAGAGCCCATAGCATATTAAATTTTCTAATATCTAAGCATAAATTCCCCTAGGTGTTTAGAGTCCTTTTGAGTCCACTATATATAAGGAATCTACAATAAATAGATATATCTTTGCACATGTATTTATATACATCATACAAGTATCTTTACTTAGTGCATTAAAATACCTTCTTTCCATGTTTGCGATATTAATTTGTGGAGATAACCTTTACTGAAACAAAATATCGTTGTCGATAATTTGTTCAAGAGAAAGCTTAAATCTTCTTAGTTAAAAATTATAGGAAGGCCTTTTCGGTGCTTGATGCCATACTTAAGTATTCCGAAAATAATGGACTATCCTTGCTTTGAAACCAAATAGGATCATACCAACCCTCTATTTGTTAACCAAGAAGTCGGCCTAATCGTAGGTCACTTCATCTTAAGATGACCCCAAAAGGTTTAGGTTGTCAAGAAATTGTTAGTCTTCTTATACTTCATTAGGATCCACTCATCATTTTAACCTCCTCCCTAGTAACTTCATCCCCAATAGTCCCTAATCGTTCTTAGTCGTGTCAATTTTCGAGTCTCGTAACGATATCAAACACATCCATAATTTCTCATAATGTTAGGACGGATACTTACAGTGGCATTTTACTTATAGTATGTGTTTTTGGGTCGAGGTGGAATGAGGATGTTACATCTTGAGTGCCAAGTGCCAAGTTCATGATGAGTTTCATCCTGGATAGTAGGAATCAATGATTCTACCATCATTATAAACATGAAGATATGAACACCACAAATTTATGTCTTCATTGTGGATTAATTTCAGAAATTGTTCGAATGTCTGCAACTATGGTATTTTGATTTTGGTGTTGCATTATTACAAATAGATGGCCATTTTTTTTGTTTGAGGATTGAATTTAGAAATGTTCCTTAGGCCACCAAAATTTAGAATTTTTCGTTACTCTGCTTCCCTAGGGTGTTTGAAAAAGCCAACGTAGAAGGCTTCACGATGCAGAGTGTGATAGCGTGCATTATGTTAAATCCTTTTGTTATTTGGACACTAATCTAAGAGGAACAAAATATTATTAAAAAATGGGAATGGAAGTAAGCCATTTTATTTTTTTTGGATATCGCAGTCCTACACTTTATCTGGCATTGTACTAAATTACACATGGATATTGCAGTCATTAATGAACATGGAATTAAGTTGGATCTTTATAAGGTTTAAGTTCTCCACAATTCGCCTATTCCTTCAACTCTCATAGACTTAAATATATTTTCTTGTTCTTACCAACTTCTATCATAAATTGTGTTTTTTTATATATAATTCTCTTTGCCTTTACATATCCTGAAAGGGAACAATGTTTCTTTCCAATGGAACACATATAATTCTCATTGTTTCAATGACTTGAAATAAAAATTTTGTTTTGCACCTGCACTTCTATTTCTTAATCTCCCACCAACTTTTAAAATTGAGACTAATGCTTCACAAATTTCACTTGTGGTCATCTTCATGCGAAATTATCATCTAATCAGTTATCATTCAAATACATTTATAAAGGCAAAAGGAACTGTTATGTTTATGATAAAGAGTTGTATTCATTAGTTCAAGGTATGAAATACTGGAGAGACTATCACATGGTAAAACAAACTTGTATACACACTTATCAGTTAGCTTTACAATCTCTTTAGTTGCAAAACAAAATTGAGAAACCTAGGCCAATGAAATGGTCGTCCTATTTACAACAATTTCATTTGTTTATAAATTACAAAAAAGGAGGCACCAAGGAATTGGAATATTGTTTGAGTCACCACTTCACATCCTTTTTTTCATACTTGGGATCATTTCATAAGTGTAGAATCCTTTGTGAATATTACTAATTCATAAATGTTTCAACCATAATTTTTTTCTTGATATTTTTGTAAAAACATTCAATTTTCTAAGGATTTTATATATCTTTTGGAAAGTTTTGGTGAAACCAAATCTTTTCTGAGAAGCTAACTATTTAGCATATCATGATAGTTTTTTAGGGTTAGGTTTTTTCTATGTCTCAACCCCTCATTAGTGTCAACATTTTGGAATAATTGGAATTTTCTTGGATGATCATCATAATGAGTAGAATCACATGTGTGAGTAATGTGACTTGATATCAAATTCACTTTCTATCATGGTGGTCAATAAGATAGGTCAACTTGTGAGTGAGGCATAACTTCCACATATGAGCTCTAATCGAGATCATTATTGCACCATTGGAAATATATCGAGCTATAAAATTAAATTAGGGCATCTAGGCACAAATTAAAAAATTAACCATAAAAAAAAAATTAAAGGCCTCAAATGGGATTTGGAAGGTTCTCGATAACAAATCACCAGAGTGTTGACCGAGGGTTTTATTCGGATGAAAATGTTTCTCGGTAGATGGAGGTACGATCGATGCTAGGGTTTGTAGGTTTTTTCTGCTAAGTCTCTGGCCGGTGCTACCTAGCCGCTGGGGACTCTGGTTCGCAGAAGTTGGATGGTTCACCAGGCGGTTTGGCCTCCCTGGGTGAACCCCTGAAGGAGAAGGGATATTTGAGACCCAGTGGGCATAATGAGGCAGCTCCAGCTACAAAGGATCAATAAGAGGGTTTGGCCATCGGTTGAAATCCCAGTGTGGGGGGTTTCCTACCAGAATGCCCCACCATTCCAACAATCTATGTTAGATCAGAGAAAGTGAGGGGCACGATAGAACTATGGAAGGAGAAGACTCTGATTGGAAAGTTTGTGGGGATCTGGCGCAAGGAAAAGGATCTGGTTAAATGGATTAGCAGTGTTTGGAACCCTAAAGGCCACTATGACCTACAACTCAGCTCTAAGGGTTTTTTCACTATTATTTTCTTTAATCAGGAGGACCATGATCGTATCTTGGAGGGAGGCCCTTATTTCTTCTTTTATGTTGGCCTTTATCTCTACCCATGGAAGGAAAGATTCAACCCTAAAACATAGTACATGACTATGGCCTTAGTTTTAATCCGCCTCTTCTCTCTTCCAGGGGAATATTTGGATTTGGAAACCCCGAGGGATATTTGAAATACCCTAGGAGATTTTATTAAGGTGGCTGAGAAAACCAAGACCCAGAGGTATACTTCCTTTGTCAGGATTTGTGTTTACCTGTATCTCTCCAAAGAGCTGCCATAAGCCATGAACCTAAATTGGGACGATGAAGAATGGATCCAACCCATCGACTATGAGAAGATCTTCTTCAGGTGTAGACACTGTCATGAATATGGTCACTTGGGAAGGAACTATCCCAGATTGGTTGCAAATCTTGACCGCGGCTGATCATCATCCAGAGGGAGCTGGACCTCCTTCTAATGGCTTCACCCAAGTTAAGAATCGTAAAAGAAACAAGGCTAGCGGGGCATCAAAAGCCAAAAATGATACGGATACTTGGGAGATCTGATCCAAGAATGCTTTCGCGGTCCTTGGGGACATGGCAGAGGATGGTAATCCTAAGGAAAAAAAGGAAGTAGCCCAGCCCACCAAGGATCTCAATTCCCCAGATGGGATGGAAACCCAACTGATGAAAATAGTGGAGGAAGCAGAGGATGAAGAAATGGAACTAGGTGAACTAGATCTAGACGCGATAGAAGCAGAATGTGGAAAAAAGGGGTAAGGTTACATACCTAGAAGGAAAATCGAGCTCCTCCAGGAGGCCATCATCAAAGCTGGAGCTCACCCAAACCTGGGGATTGACCCAGACACTCAAACAGGATATGAGCAGAAGTCTCCAGAGGAGGAGCAATGCAGAGGAAGGAAATCAAACAAGCAACGCATTGTAGAAGTAGGTGTCAATCTCATAGAATTAGGCCAATACCCTATGATCAATGCGGCCTTCTCTGAAGTTACCAAAGTTATCCAATGAATCTAATCTCCTGGAATATAAGGGGGTGTGGTAACCCTAGGAAGTGGAGGACTCTCACCAAGAAAATAAAACAAAAAACCCTGATATCCTCTTTCTCCAGGAAACTAAATGCAGTTTCAAAGGTTTGGCAAAAATCAGAAGTAAAATCTGGAAAAGTAGCCATATGATGGGCCTGGATGCTACTGGGAAATTAGGGGGCATTGCAATTCTCTGTCTCCCTTGGGTGGTATATGTCACAAACTGGAGTGCTAATAATTTTTCCCTCATCACAAACTTCCATCACCTTATGTCAGGGGTGAAGGGTACTCCGGTGAACATTTATGGCCCCAGCAGTTTCCTTGAAAAGCAGGCCTTCATTGGTTTCTTATACTAGTCCAACCACCAAGCGGAGGGAGCCAGATGGGTGATGGGAGTGGATTTCAACCTCATTTCCAACCTTGGCGAAAAAAGGGAGGTCGAATATCTCTGGACAAATTCCAAGAGGCTTTTGGATTTTTTCAAGCTCAAAGCTCATTCATGGACATGGAAACCGGAAATGGCTGGTATATGTGGAACAACAAACGTGGGGGAAAAAACTTGGTTTCGTCTTGCTTAGACAGGTTTTTGGTCTCGGAGACTATAATCCATGATATGGGAGAAATCATGGAAGAAGTGCTCCCAGTGGAAGGTTCTGACCACTGGCCCATCAGCCTTCGCTGGGATTGGACCTATTCCACTCCGAGGAAACCATTCTGATTTGAACAGTTCTGGATGGAGCATAAGGAATTCAAATATCTTGCTTAGCAGTGGTGGTAGGAGCTAGTCCTCCCTTCAGGCACTACCATGTACTGTTTCCAACAGAAATTCAAAATGCTCAAATCCAAAGTCCGTACCTGGAACAAGGAAGAGTTTGGCAACATTTTTTAGGACAAGAAAAGATTGGTTTCTGAACTTGATCAACTCAGTTAGAAAGTTATGACAGATGGATGGGACGAGCACATGCAGAAAAAAGAAAAAGAATTATGGGGGTAGCTGGAGGCAAGCGAAATATAGGAAGGAATCTACTGGAAACAAAAATCCAAAGTCAAATGGCTGTAGGATGGGGAAAAAATGCCAAGTTCTTCCATAATTCGGTCATTCAGAATAGGAACACCTCAAGAATTCAGAATCTCAAACAAATGGATGGTAGTCAGGTTGAAACGCGCAGAGATATCCAAGAGGAACTCAGTCACTATTTTGCAAAGATCCTCAACAAAGACATCCATGATAAGGAGAGATACATTGCTCAAATCACTCGCCTAATCCCACCCTCTATCACTAGGGAAGATAATGAGATGCTCGTAAAATCAGTAACTGTGCAAGAAGTTGAAGAGGCTATCAACCAGATGGCTCTGGGAAAATCCCCTGGCTCGGATGGGTTTACCTCTAACTTCTTCCACTATTTCTGGGAGATAGTTAAGGAAGAGGTAGTGGAAATAGTGGAAGAATGGCGACAAAAAAGGGGTTGTTAAAATATTTCAATGCAACATTCCTTTCTCTCATCCCTAAGGAAATGGGTGCCGATCGCCAAGATAAGTTCATGACTATAGCCCTATGCAATGTGGTCTACAAGATAATATTCAAAGTTATTTCCAATTGTCTGAAGACTCTTCTCCCATCTCTGATCTATTTGGAACAATCTGGTTTTGTTGAAGGGCACCAAATACTAGATGGGGTCATCCTTGTTCATGAAGTCCTCCATTGTTTTCAAAGTTCACGACAACTAGGTATGTTGATCAAACTTGATATATCTAAGGCCTATGACAAATTAAGTTGGAAATTCATCTACAGAATGTTGGAAGCCTATGGGTTCTGCCATGACTAGGTTGAATGGGTAATGGGTCTCATATCCACTCCTTTCTTCAGTATTCTCTTGAATGGAGCCCCAAATCATCCCTTTCAACCTTCCAGGAGTATCAGGAAGGGGGATCCCCTCTCTCCCTTCATCTTTATCTTACTGGTAGAGGGCCTGAGCTGTCTCCTTCTAACAAAGGTAGAAAATGGAGAAGTAAGAGGTATTCATCTTACGGATACCATGGATGCTCAGAACCATCAACAATTTGTCGATGATACCATGCTCATGGGGCACCCTTTAGTCCAAGAAGCGAGAAGCTTCAAAAATTGCCTGAATCTCTTTGCCAAGGCCTCTGGTCTTGCAGTAAACTAGGCCAAATCCCAAGTATTCTTCCTTAATACTGCTCCTACCACTCAAAGGAACATCCTCCGTATCATGGGTTTTTCGAAGGGCTCATTCCCTTAAAAATACCTAGGCATTCCCCTAGGCCTGCATAAACTGAAGCATACCTCTTGGCTTGAATTCCTTGACTAATTGAAACAGAAACTCACGAATTGGACCCAAAGACCTCTAAACTTACCCAGTAGGCTAGTCTTGTTAAAATATATCTTACAAGCAATGCCCATATACCTGTTTTCTATCCTCTTTGCTCTGAAGTCCATTCTTCACGAGATCCAAGGCATTCAGCGCAATTTTCTGTGGGGAGGCCAAGAGGATAAAGCTAAATTTTCCCTGGTAAGCTGGGATAGCATCTGCTAGCCCAAGTTGAAGGGGTTGGGTTTGAGAGATCCGAAAATCATGGCTAAAGTCCAAGGAGCATAATTCTGGTGCAGATGGGTCTCCCACACCTTTGAACCATGGGCCTAGTTTTGGCTCTCTAAATATGGTCACGACAGGCCCCCATCTCAGCTAATCCATTTCAACGAAGAGAAGTAGGGATCCCCCATATGGATGAAGGACAAAGGCAACAGACACATGGTTCAATAGCATAGTTTAGGTGACAACCCAAGATGGACTCCAATTCAGGAACTAGCTAAGGCGGAGGGTCGAACTCTTGTTCACCACTTCTAGCAAGAGAAAATCATTAATGAGCGGCATTGCTTGAACTTCATTAACAAGCCCACCGAGATTGAGGTGGAGGACTTGGAGACTTTCCAAGAGGAAATGTACAGGCGTTGCATCAGACCCACGGAGGGGCAGGATGTTCTGAGATGGGGATATTCAGACAAAGGAATGTTTAACATTAAAGAGACGTATAACATTCAAATCGGGAACCATGCCAAGGAAGTGGAAACATGGAAGAAGATATGGACACCAAACTTATGGCCCAAGGTCACCCTATTTGCTTGGCTAATTGTTAAAGGATGCATCCTCACCTGTGAAAACATTCAGAAGCGTGGTATCCATGGACCTTCTCAATGCCACCTATGCTCTCAGGTGGAGGAAACCACAAGCCATCTCTTGGATAGCTTCCCTTTTCTAGTGGCCATTTGGGATAAAGGTGCTCCGGGTTTCTAAAAAAGTGGCAGGAAAAGAGCCCAGCTGGCTAGAACTTTGATGGAATGGAACCAAAAGACCTTCAAAAATAGAATTATCAGGACCATTTGGAATGCTTTACCTGGTATGATCATGTGGTGCATTTGAAAGGAAAGGAATGGCTGAATCTTCTGGGACAAACAAACCTGCATCGAAAAGGTCTAGCAGATGGTGAGGGACAATCTTCTCTCCTCCATCAGATGCATGCAATGGCACAATGATGACAAGCTCATTCTTGCTGAGGAAATCCATATTGGACAATTTTGGGGTTTGGACAAATCTCAGTTGGATGGGCTCCGCAAGCATGACAGGCTCCTTCAACCTTCCACCCCCAATTCATGGTCTCCCCCCCCTCCTCAAGTATTCAAGCTTAACTTCGATGGGGCCTCTAGGGGGAACCCAGGTGATGCAGGTTATGGAGGATTATGTAGAGATTCGCAAGGAAGGGATATTTTCATCTTTGTTGGAACCATGGGTCACAACACCACCACACTATAGAGCTCGAAGGGATGTTTCAAGGTTTGAACTGCCTGGTGCACAACAACTATTTCCTGGTGATAATTGAGGGTGATTATAGTATCATGGTGCATATGGCAAGGTGGTTAGCGAATGGCCAAGTCAGTGGCCAAGTGTCCACTAGTTTGAGGTTAGCTAGTCGCTTGGATGATCTTCGTGGCATGATCCATGACCATCCCGCAGTTTTGTTCTATCACGTAAGACACGACACCAACAAGGCAGCGGACCTCCTTGTGAATGCAGGGGTTGAGGGTGAGATGGCTCACCAATGGGTCCCTCTTGAGGCCTTTGAAGCTCATGACTAGGCTCATCATTGCATACAGTTGGCTGCACAGGATCTCACGGGTGGTACGCAGATGGCACGCCCGAATGCTGTGGTGGATATAGGTGACAGACATCATGAGCACGCCATGATAGACCATCATCAAGATGCCTGATTGTTTTAATGACGTAAGCAAGTGGATCCTGAGGTGGTTGTACCTGGCCATTATTTTTCTTGTTGGAACCGCAGATGAAAATACGGATAGGATGGCAAGTGAAGGCCAAAACAACTGGGCTTTCACTCTCGACTCGACAGAGGTTCATCCATGGTTAAGGGTACAGGGGAGATGGTCCGCACCAGAGAAATGACATTGTCCAAGTACAATCCAGATAGGGTACTGATGATGCCTTATCCTTTTTATTTCTTGTCCCTCTGTTCGATCCGTTCTCATCGTTCAATCATATTCCTTGTTTTTCGGCTCCTCTGGTTTTCCACGTGGCCCTCTGGTCAATTCTGGGTGTGGCATTCTACCTTCTCTCTTCCCTGTGCCTTAGCTATTAATTCTACCCTACTATAAATGGCCCTGCATCATCTGTTGGTTAAGGGAAAATCCCTCAATGAATCCTTGACCGAGTAGAGTTCTGCAAAAATCCCTCACAGGGCTACGAGAGTGCAAATTTAGGCCCAAGAAGAAGCCAAAATTTTCAAGGACAATATTCCTCTAAACATTTGTCGGGAAGTGGAGGGAAAGGTCAAGGATCTTTGGTATACCATGAAAAATATGCCCAAGGATGAACTCCACCAGGAGGTGGTGAACTGGGTTCTAGATCCTGGTTCCACCACGCAGTGTGCTGCGACTTATGATCACCTCCTCATGCACTATTGGGTGAACATGAAGCTGGTGGGACACTCCTACATGGAGAGGGAAGAAAAAATGGTGGGGGATGAGGAACCGATAAGAGAATGGAAGCACCATAATGGCGAATGCCACCTCATTCAATAGAAGGTTGATGTTATTGCCTCCAGGCTTGGAGTCTCTTTCTTCATTGCAGGTAAAGGTCTTGACGAGGTGGCTTTCCTGCAGGATAGTTGCAAAAAATGTGGTAAGAAGCAAAGAAGAATCTTATCTCCCTTTCAGCCTGATCCGAACTCCCCTGGTGTGGGTCCTGCTCCAGCTCATCCAATGGTATCATGCTTTCCCTCGGCCTTCCAGAAAATGGAGTGACTGCATGTATGTGATGTTTATTTTGTAGCTTGGTAATTCAGTCTGTTAAGTTTTTTTAACTCCCTCAAATGCTTTCTTGGTATGTAATGTGGGTTCTCCTGAAGCCCAGTTTTTTGTTAATACCTGGCCTAGATCAGGTTTTAATCCCATCTCTGGTTTTGAAATATAGGGCTTGTGTGTCCACTGCTAGTTTAGGTCTCAATTCCATCCTTGGTTTTTGGCTTCTGTGGCCCAAGTCCAGCACTGTGCGGTGTTTCAATAGGCCAGTGGTCTGTTAGACCTATTTTTGTATCCCTACTTTGTAATGGCTTCTATCTAATGTAATATAATGTCTTTATTTACAAAAAAAACAAATCACCAGAGTGTTACCTACCCATAAAATGGACCGTCCAATTTCCTGCCCATAAAGTACCTAACTCGATGAAAAATAACATAAAGACCCATTTTGGACAATAAGAACATATCATAAATTTGCATTCTAAATTGGGATCATTATGAACTTTTCCTTGTTGTAGATTAAGTTTTGAACAAAAGGCTCACTAGACCAATTAGGGATTGACCACTTCCTTCCCTTTTGATACTAAACCTCATTTTACACATCAACCTCATTAGATTTGTTTGAATGATATGTATCAACATTTTCACTCACTTTTGGAATCATTGGAGTCCAAAACTCCTATTGTTGGTAGGAATTATAAGGATTATTACTATTCCATTATTAGATACAAATATTTGATTATTAGATACACCTATGAGCTTAATATCATTCATGATACAACTTTTATCTTAACCTCAACTCCAATAATGACTTTTACTTGAAGTGCACTTCCTAATATATTAATTTTTAAATTAAATATTAGATACAACTATTAGCTTTACTCCAATGATTATACAATTATTAGTTTAACTTCAATTGTAATCATGGTTAACTATTAGATACAACTATTAGTCTAACTTCAACTGTAATCATGGTTATATTGGATAACTATTATATTAACTATTAGATAACTATTAGGTTAACTCAAATAGTGATACAACTATTAAATTAAATTTAGCTGAATGTGGTAATTAAAAATTGGTAATAAAAAACTATTAGATGAATGTGTGGTACTCTTCACTCCATCTCTTAGCCTAAAAATTCTAACTTCATTGCACTTCCCACCAGCTTTCCATTAGGCAGTGTAGCATCATGAGAATAATAGGTTACCTAATGTACTGCAAGGGTGATAGGCTCAATGCAATCTAAAATTATGTATTAATAAGTTATTATAGATCTCAATGAGTCAAATATATGCCTCTTGGAGTATTCCAAACATAATACTCTTATTAATATGGTTGTTGATAGTTGTCTTACCCTTACGATCATACCATTAGGGGTCATTTGTACATATTGATTAAAGGAAATTATAGTATGAGCCATTTCCACCAGTTTTTCTATTCTCTTTATTTTCTTGATGTGCTCAATATTTAAAAAGAGAAGGATGTACTGATGTGAAGAAAGCATATGGCTTCAAACCATGAAGAATATTTCACATGAGGAGGAATGCATTATCCATTTCACATAAATATAAATATTGGAGAGTAAGTTCATATATATGTGTGTGTGGGGAAAGTGATGTCATGGAACATGTTTTTATATAAAGTAATGGTAAGTAAAGGGATGCAATATGCACAATTCATTCTAAGTAAAGGGCATTTTCATGTTGCAATATTAAAAAGATTCTTTGGAATATATACATGGTTTGCTATTCAGTTAAATAAAGTTTTTTATAATTATTATAATATAGATATTGTGTCATATTAAATCTTGCGAAGATTGCAAGAAAGGAAAAGACAATTGCCAAGTTCATAATAACCTTAGTAGTAGGTTATCAAGACAATGTATCTCATTTTCCATTATAAATCCCATGAACTCACTTTCACAAAGGAGAATTAGCATCAGATTCAAGATATTGTAGCTAGATTAAAGGTTGCAATCATTGACATTTGAATTAGTAGTGAAATTAAAACAAAGTTTTGAGCATCCAAAGTTTAAGAATAATTCAACGCGTCTTTTGTTAACTTGTGCATGTTCATATTTGTATCTTTGCATTCTTTGTTTGTGAGTATCATTATTCTGTTTAATTGAAGTATGGTTGTATTTAGGTACATTATTGGTTGAACCCAACATCCTTTTGTTGAACTTAAATTTTATGTTGTTGAGTTCGCCCTGATCATAAGATATTATTAGCATTTTAATATTCCTCTTTGTTTGCATTGTGGAAGGCATACATTGTTCAACAAAATATTTTGAACACATACATTGTTCAACAAAATATTTTGAACAGATAATGTGGTAAATAGATCAGCATATTGAAATTGAAATATTTTTTATCATGGGGATGTAAGATACCACCTTGGCCCTAACAAAGGGGGGCTAAATATATATAGTCCCTAACAGGAGGATATATACTACAGTTTGAAGTCACTTTCCAAGTTTTTGATCTTATGAAAAAATGGGAATTAAGTGTGCATTCTTGGTCATGAATTTTGAATTTGAAGATAGAGTGAAAATCATAAGTTTCAAGAACCATGAGAGTCTACTTGTTTTATTGAAAGTGTTTAATAATCTTTAAACCATCTTTTCATGGTTCTTGGTACATCTTTTGTGATTAGCAGAGTCATTCAAGCTTTAGTTGATATGGTTGGTGGTCATCTTAAAACCATCTAATTGTTTTGGTTCTCTAGTGGTCTTCTTAAAACCACCTCTTGGTTAATGGTCATCCAGAAACAACTTTTTGGTAGATTTTCATCTTTTTTAGCTCTTGGTCAACTTAAAAACATGTGATTTATTAGAAGTATTCATCTTCTGCTAGTTTTTGTCTCATATATTTTTTCATCCGTTAGTAAGTAACCTAAGTAACCTTCTTGAGTTTTCTACTCTTTGAATTCTCTTGATGCATAGTTGATTGTCAATTATTAGTGGTCTTTAAAGAAAGAATGGACTTATGATCAATGGGGTTGCTCAAAACTCTAATCTCATTTTTTTATTTTATGCGAACTATCATACCATTATTAGACATCAATTTTACAATGTGTACTATATACACACTATATTGTACATAATAATTATTAAAAAATATAAAGTAAACCTTTTTCGTTAGTTTTTTACTATCTATATTTTCTTGATATGCTCAATATTTTCTTGATGATTTAATTGTTGATGATTTAACATACTTAAGGTAACATTTAAGTAAATATTGTACTTATGTTATAAGTAAGTATATGATTTGATTTCAACACTCCTATATAATCTGACTACTATGTAATTTTATTTCATTATAAGTATGTATATTATCTAACTACGATGTAATTTTCTAAGTACGTTGTCAGTATGTATATGATCTCAACACTATGTAATTTGATTAGTTTTACCCATCATAGCATGTACACTATATAAATTGATTTCAAGACTGAAAATGAATAATTAAATCCTATATTGTTAAAAACTCAAAAGTTGTATGGTTCTGTATAGCAAACTGACCTTTCCATCTTGCAATAAAGCAGCCTTGCATTATTGGATACACATTTCTATGCAATGCACAAATCCTTTACATAAAGCTTCTCGAGACTGAGACTAGGAAATTGTATTACTCACCATTAATTAACACTTTTTTTCAACATTGCATGCATGCACTACTCTTTTTGCAAGCTATATTACTAATCATCAGGTTGTCCAACATTGCATGCAAGCCCTACATGTTCAACGATATGTGTGCCTCTCCCTTATTTTTTCAAGATAAATATTGTCATCAGCATAAAGGTGATTGGTACCACTAATATAACGTAAAGTAACTTGTATATATAATGACGTCGTGAATAAAAAGAAGAAAATATACAAATAGTTAATATCTATTAGCAACAACCATATTAATATTGTTTTCATGATGCTACACTTTCGAATGAAAAACTTATTGGGTAGTGCATTGTTTGACTGCAATGAAGCTTGACTTCTAAGAGACACACATTAACCTCATAGTTATCTAATAGTTAATTTAATAGTTATCCAATATAACTGATTAGAGTTGAAGTGAAACTAATAGTTTTACAATCATTGGAGTTAAGTTAATAGTTGTATCTAATAGTTAAGTTAATATTTATCCACTATAATCATGATTAGATTTGAAGTTAAGGTAATAATTGTATAATCATTGGAGTTAAGCTAATAGTTGTATCTAATAGTTAATTTAAAAAGTAAAATATTAGGAAGTGCATTTCAAGTAGAAGTCATTATTAGAGTTGAAGTTAAATTAATAGTTGTATCACCAATACATTTATGCTCATAGTTGTATCTAATAATCAAATAGTTGTATATAATAATTGAATAGTTGAAGTGTAATATTTTCAGCTATCATAAATTGTACTTATAAAATATTAAGTATGTTCGTCTATAGATGAAAAAGAATAGATGATAGTTTACCCCAAAATTCTAATATATATACGTCTATCAGCATAATTATATAAATGTAAGTGAATATATCTTGAAAGCGATGACGTGAAACTAGCCTAAAGTTTTGTTGGATAAAGAAGAGAATACCCATATTGTCATAAAAATAGTATGCTCACTTAAAATAGGTGTGATGAATTCATCATGGAAAGCACTACGACAAGCAAAAATGAGACATGAAACTTTGTTGTAGATGTCAAATTCTAGATAACAATCAATTCATTGAAATGATAATCTCTAGCACGCTTCCATATAATTAATACACTAGCATTATACATCATGTAGGATTTTTTTTGCAATTTCCAAGCAATGTTTGACATTTCAATTATAACGCTTGCACAAGTACTAGGGACAATAATTGCACCCATGCAGTTCCCAATGCGAGAAAAGTTACAACCTACAGATGCTAGGGATAGATGTAGGAGTCAATTGCATCAACGAAAGGACACTCGCGCACCCTCGCTCATAGACCAGATGTCTGGAAACATTGAGAAGGCATACTAAATGACATGAAACAAATAAAACGAAGGGAACATGGAACGTGTTATGTTGGACTTTTATTCACTGTACCCTAAGAATAGAGGGCCAAATATTTCAACAAGGAGGAGTGTTATTGAGCGATGGTGGCCATGGATAGACCCTTTAATCCTCTTTTAAGGGTACTATGTCTTAATGACACCGCTTACTTCTGGTTAAAGAGGTTTTTAACCTCAGGGTTGGTGTTTGGGGTCCCTAATGGTTGACCATTGGGCTTCATGGATCAATTCCCTTCTTGCATGCTTTGGTGGCCTCTACTTTAGCTATGAGACACTAGTCTTTAGTAGCGGCCACTTCATACACCTTCATGGCCCTTCAGTTAGTGGGTCCCTTCTCTCCCTACCCTTCATTCCTGAGAGCAAGAAATCCTCCATGCCAGGTCGTTTCCATGATTTGAGGAGTGCGTTGAGGGATATTGCAGTATTCTAGGGGTTAGATGGGGCATAAATCCCTCCCTCCATCCCACTTAGACATTTCTTTCAGAGTGATTCACTTATTTGAGCGTGTTTTGGCACCTGGGGATGAGAATACCCCAAGTAGCATACCTTAGTATATATTTTATTATTAATTTCTTTTAATTTTCAGTTGAGGTCAAGATTATTATCTTTTTATTGGATGTCGGTGAATGTGCATGTTTGAGTCTTAGTGATGGCCTTAGAGCTGTACTTCGGCCCAAGATAGGCCTTTACCTTCCACTTGTCACCTTAGCAAACATGTGCATATCTCCTTATGAATTTTCCCTTGGGTTTTTCCTTAGTTTTCCTTAAATAATTGCTTAACCTAAGACCCTTCCTCACTACGCTAGAAGTTCTTCCTAATAAAAAAAATCTAGACAAGGTAGGGCTAGGTAAGGTATGGATTGTGCTAGTTATTTTCCTATGTTTTAATGCTTCTTCCTCTCACACATCTAGTCTAAGGTTAGTATTAGGTTAGCTTTACATTTGGTTAGTTTAGGAGGTAGTTTGTGGTTAGTCTTAGGTCCATTTTTTAGGTTAGTGTTTTCTTTCCATGTCAATGTTGCATGTGATTTACCTTATTATCCCACTACATGGTCCTAAGAATATCCTCACTGGCCTTTCCACCCTTTAGAGGATCCTCCATCTCCCTAAACATTCATTGACCACTAAGGGCCTCGCTGCTCCAGCCGTGTCCTCTCCCATCGTTTGCTTCTACCTCCTCGAAAACCCTCACTCCTTTCATGCTGACCTCCTCTACATTGCTAAAAATACATCAAACCATCACCACCATTAGCTTCCACGTCGATCTCCTGCACTGCTCCCCCCTCTTATCCTCGTTGTTTTCTCCGCTGCCACATTTTCACTCCTGCGAAATTTATGTTCATCCCTACACCGCGGCCTAGTAGCCTCTACACCACCTTCATCCCCTCCATTTAGCTCACAGTTGCTACCTCAAGAACACCTCTAGTCTCTCATTCCCATCCTCATTTACCTCATCCCATCCTCCGGTGTAATCTATGGCAGCCTCTCTTGCAGTCTTCCCTCTATTGGATACCTCCCTTCGCTCGACCGAATCACCCTTCTTCCTTTATTCACTCGTATATCTCAACTCCTTCCATTCTTGGTGTGAACTCCCCCTGCAACCTCATCGCTCCTTCCTTTCCCCCTCGCAGTATCAGTTTAAACAAAACCCATACATCCTCGCGTTGTCTCCTCCACGCAGTGAGTTGCCTCCCCACCACATCGGTCTATATTTTGGTTGCACCCTTGGATCTACTGCCGTCGGCACCCGTCATCTCCCCTAAGACCATGCTGCTCCTTTAAACTATGCCAGGCCTTTCCCTTGTCCTCTTCAATATTTTTCCCCACCTGTAAGACGCCTAGAATCCACCTACCAACCCTTTCCCTGGGAAGGATTTCCATTACAATGGCAGTCCCCCATGCAGTGGCATTGTATAAATTTCCCTTAGCCTCATCGCTCCTTCATTTTTCCCATGTAGTCACTATCTAAACAAGACACATACCTCCTCACACTCGGCCATCCTTAACAAACATGTACGTTCAGGCCATCCAATGGATCAACAGCAAAGTCAATGGTTGACTTTGTTGTTGATCCGTTGGATGGCCTGAACGTACATGTTTTTTAAGCTCGGCCTCGTACTCTCTCCTCCACACAGCGAGATTCCTCCCCACCACACCGGTCTATCTTTTGGCTTCTCCCTTGGATCTATTGCTTCCAACACCCATCACCTCCTCCAAGACCTCGCTACAGCTTTAACCCGTGCTAGACCTTTCCCTTGTCCATATTTGTTCCCTCATGTAAGCATCCTAAAATCCACTCACCAACCCTTTTCCTAAGAAGGACTTCCCTTACAGTGGAAGTCCCCCACTCGCTGTCATTGTACAAGTTTCTCTTAGCTTATGCAGACGTAATTTTCAATTTGATTTTACATGTAATATGATGATAATGAAGGCATGCACACTACGACATCTGTTATTTATTGTTTATAGTTAAATAACTACATGGTCATAGTTAAATTAATGAAAAACACTTCAATTATCCTTGTTTAGACTCCATTTAGGCATTGATCACTTATTTCGCATATACCCAACACCTTTCGTGCATTAGTGTCCTTTCCATAGTCAATATAGGGCTCTCCCATAGGAGGCTTAGCCTTTCAAAGCACTTAAGGATAAGTGACTAAGGTGACATTGGTCACTTTTTCTATATATGCTTACCGGCAGCGAGACCTGCCATTTCAAGTGGTAACATTTTGGCACCATTGTCGGGGACCTAAAACCTTTTGAGGTGACTCACACCCTGGAAAGAACGACATCCAGTAAGAAAGAATTGAGGTAAGTCTTTCTTAGTATTTTGAAGACTAATATTGCAAATATTACATGGCTACTCCACAAAGAAAATCCGACAAGGATTGACACTTTGGTAAGTATTGAAGTCCTAATTATATATGATTGCTTACTTTTTTTAAGGATTAACTTGCAGGCTTATCGAGGGACTCCTCAAAGAGCTCATCCCATGCCATCTATCAAGTACACCATTTGTTTTATTTAGTAATTTGGAAATATCTGCTTAACTAAACTTGTAGGTTTCTCTTGGTGACTCCAAACAAAGAAAAATAAAACAAGTACTCTATAAAGACAGGGAAGCCTCATGAGATTGAAACCAATTATGAATTGTGGATGGACAGATTGGACTTCTCACCCATTGTAGGTTTTCCTCACAAGTATGCCATTCAATATCATGGGAAGGCACTTTTCCTGTTGTTCCAACAATATAAGAACCATGCAGTATCCCAAGTGCAAGAATTCATGCAATTCATTCGGGAAAGTAACATCATGAATGAAGACATCAGGATGAGGCTATTTCTGTTATCTCTTCACCTAGAGGACAATTTTTCGGTCAGAAATTGGTATGAGGGTTTTCCTCACAAATTTTTTCTTCACTCTAGCAGTTCATTAATGCATTCAACATGGATTCGGATTATGGTGTTGATGAACAAGAAATAAAGGAATTGATAGATAGAATTCGGGAAGAAACCCTTGGAAAAATCCATACTCAAGATGATGCAAGAGAAGGAACCACTTATGATATTCCATTTGAGTTTGAAGATCATGATAATCCGAGTGCTACATAAATGGAAATTGGTTTTGCTCCTCTTGATCTATCATCTTTCCCACAATATTTAGATGAGTTACTCGAGTGTAATGTCCCCAAAATTTGAAAAAACAAATTTATTAGGCCAGTAAAAACTACCTATGCTAGACATTATTGGACTTGTGGAATATAACGTACACTAAGTTTACCACTATTTCATCATAAGTTGTTCTTATGTTTTACCTTCTTAGTTTCAGTTATGATTATTACTGTGTTTTGCATCATGATGTCGTAAATATGATTATTAAGCTATTCTCATGTTTATACATTGTTGTGTATGTGTAGCTACTTTGATTATGTACTTCTTTACTATCAGCATGTGTTTACTTATTATTTACATTCTTCTAACTTAACTTTGTTCTTGGAACCAAAGTGGGTGGAGTGGTGGAACTAGTTCTCCCATGTAATTGACTGAGAGGTAAAGTTCCTACTTGTATAGTGGGCTTACTTAGTTCTATTGAACTAAAGCGCTCTTAACTTGTTTACATCCAGGTGTACTTACACTCATAGCTAGTGACACTTACCGATTGTTATTATTCCTTCTTACAGACTTGGTTTAGTGGCAAGGTAATTACCATGCTTATTCTTTATAAGACCTAGACTGATTATCTAAGTGACGCTTATTATTCATTAGATGTTACTGATCAACTATTCATATCTTAACCTAGTTGCATTTCATGTTAAGTTTTATTAAGAGTATTAACATATCTTTTTATTACTCTTGGCACATTTAGAAATCTTTGTTAAAGACCAATTCTTGGATTTATAAAAACAAGTTTGCCATGGAATATTTCATATGCCATGGTTCTAAGATTATTGCCTAAGGAGATTGACAAGCAAAGGTTTAAGGCTTAGAGCCTAAAGTTAAGCGATGCATATAATACTTTTACCATGTAATACCTTCGGGGTGGAGAATATATAATGATACCATAGTTTAAACTATGCGCAAGTGTTTAAGACTTTGAAAGGAAAAGATGGCAATCGATATTGGGTCGATTATGAACTATAGGATAGTGGGTTTTAGAGTTGATAATGGAAACCACGCTGGTTCCATTAATGTGCCTCGTATTTTGTAACATTCCAAGATTAGGGTTTGGCTCATGATGGACTTGGTCATTTTGCTTGGCTTGTTGTTTGCTCTCGGCTTTGTGCAGTGTGGTGAAGGAGAGCTCTAGGATGGTAGAGGTAAGACTTCGTTGGGTTTTTAGCAGCATTTTTTGATGGTTTGTAGCGTGGCCACGATTTCCATATTTCTCATTTATCTTGTTGTTGGCGATTGTAGGTGACAGGGTTAGTGAGGAGAAACATAGATCGGTGCTTCGAAACTACTTCATGGGTGATGCCATAATGTGCACCTTAAGCCTATTAAACAAGCTTGCACTTGTCACCTGTCGTCCTTATGGGTAGGACTGAGTTTCATCTCATCACTTGGTTGGGGTTTTACTATGGGGTTTTTTATTTGGCTTTGGGACTGGGTTTACAGAGATTTGGGTTTGTAATTAATGGTGCGGTTAGCAGTGATGGGGGCCTTGGGAATTTTAACAGGCCTTGCATGTTTTGTGTAAATCGGGTTTGATTTATATTACATACCCAATGGAAGCACCATTGCTTGCAATGGTGCCATGACCATTGGGATGACTGTGTAAACTTGAATTTGACTTATAATTACTGTGTATATGAATTTGTTTGCATTGGATTTATTAAAATGTTTTGTTTTAATCTTGGGTTGTTATTTATATGGTATTTCCCTTCATTGATTGTAATGGTTACCATTATGACCACCCTATGAGCGATATGGATTTGGAGCCATGCCTTGCATGGCATCGATACTCTCTGTCATGGCTACAATTGTCACGTCTCCATCCCTCCGATAGGAGAAGAGGACGCGACCCCATGGCATTAACCATCTGGGATAAGAGACCCATGAACAGGTACATCCATAAAATTGCTGAAATAGAATGCTGAAAGAAAATGCATTGAAGTAAAACATGCACAAGTGCAATTGTTTATCATACATAGTTATAGTTATTTATCATGCACAGCAGAATCAACATGCATTCACACAAGCATTCATTTAACATGTTCATCATATCATTAACCGTAAACATGGTTGCAGAAGTAAAAATGGACAAGATCACTTATCTTTTGAAAACTTCACTCCGCAACCAGCTACGTCGCTGTAACGTTCCACCCAACCATAATCCAACGTGCTCCTTAATCTCTCAGCAGGGCTGCCACCCCCGAGCTGGGCATGATTCTCCAAGGAATAAGGGAACAAACAGGCTTACACATAGCCAAGGATACACAAAACACAGCCAAGCCAACACAGTTGGGTTTATCAGGACATTGAGAAGTTGGGAAAGGATAAATGCTAGGCTGGTGAGCTCATCATAGAGCCAAGAACACCTACACTAGAACTAGCCTGACCTCTAAGACACCCACACACACCCAACACAAGGAATCAGTCCCATCTCTGCTACACAGTCCCTTAGGTCCTGCATTCCCTTCCAATGCTATTCAGGGGTGGTGGAGAAGAAGGCCAGCCCTCTAGCTCTGTTTGTGTGGTTTCCAGCCACCAAGTTCGTCAATAAAAACTAAGCCCCATCCCTGCTCCCTACACAGTTTGAAAACCCACCATTGCACACATGAAATCAAACAGTTGATACAGCTTAAGATAAGGAAGCCAATTATTGAGTCATTCTTGGCCCTATCATGGCCAAAATGACTCTCAAGTGAATTTACAACAGTCCCCAAAATGTAAAGAAGACTATGGCAAACGCAGCCAACAACGTGGGAAAATCAGCGACCCAATTGAATAGTGAAGTCACCAAGGAGCTTATACAGTCCGAGGACGGAAAGGAAAACCACATTCACAGCTGGGCAGAGGCAAACATATGTACAGGCCACGAATTGGAAAGGAAAAACATACATAAACCACGCTGAAGAAGAGAAAAATATCGACTTCCAAACTGTGTGTGAAATGAGCAGACTCCTGTCCCAAAATATAAGGGAGACCACCACAACACAACAGATTGTGGATGAAAACACACAGCTCCCAGCTAGCCATGTGAGTCCAACACAGAAGAATACCTGTGCTTGAGGATAATGGACACAATATGGTCCCTGTGTGAAGACGAACAACCTATAGAGAGGACGTGAATTGGAAGTGCGTGAGTATTCATCACAGGCGTGGAGAGAATGAATGTCTGCGGGAGTGATGAGAACGAAAAATGAGTGAAGGGCATGAGCAGTTCAGCGTAGGCGTGGAGAGGATAGTCTGACCGCGGGTGGAGTGTGCGCGTAGACTAGGACTGACAGTCCTACCACCCCACTCCCCAAAACAATAACTGCCATAACTTCCCCCAACTACTAGCAGAAATTCTTAATGAAGGTGGTTGCGTAAGGCAAGGAAAGAAGACACATGGGTATTTCCCCTCATTGGCCCAAGGTTTGACAATTCCCCCACCCTTATCCTTGTGAAAACCATGCCCCCTTCTCAATTTAGTTGCCGCGATCATAGCTGGTCGGATTCATTTTAATTAAAGATGCATGTTTACATGATGCTAAAACTTAATATGTGCTGCATGCCCCAATATACCATCGGTGAAAAATTTAAATCCAAAACATAGCATAACCGATCAGTGGTGGGGCCTTGGCCTTTAGCTCCACACCATGATCATTTACAATATATACATCATATACATCTAATGCAACGAGGTCAAAACTGGGGTGTGACATTCCCCTCCCCCTTCAATAGCACTGTCCTCAGTTCTTACAAAATTGAACAAAATGCTACACTGGCATCGCCTCAATGTTTCGCAAAATTGAACAAAAATGGATGTGCCAATCACATGGCATCCTCCAGCTCCCATGTAGCCTCTTCAGGTCCGTAGTGCTCCGATTTCACCTTTACTTGACCTATGGCTCAGTTCCGGAGCATGGTGACCTTCCTGTTGAGGATGCACATTGGCTCGATTCGGAACTCTCCCTCAGGTTCCACCTGAATCACATCCTAATCTATCACATGGTTAGGATCATGTGCATATCTCTTAATCAAAGAAACATGAAAAACATTATGATTTCTAGTGCTAGCAGGCAGTGCAAGTCTATATGCAACTGGCCCTATTCTTTCAAGCACTTCAAACAGCCCATGGTATCTTGGTGACAACTTGGCACAACTTCCAAGCTTCAAGAAACTCTTCCTTTCCCTCACTCTGAGGTAAACCTGATCCCCAACACTGAACTCCTTGTTCACCCTATGCTTATATGCATAGCTTTTATGTCTGTCATGTGCTTCTTTCAGATTTTGTTTGATCTTTACAACCTCTTACTCCATTTCCTTGAGCAATTCTGGTCTGAGCACAATCCTGTTCACCGGATTGTCCCAAGTCACTGGTGTCCTACACCTTCTTCCATACAAAGCTTCATATGGACTCATCCCCAAGGATGTCTGATGTCCATTGTTATAGGCAAACTCTACCAAGTGTAAGTAATATTCCCACTTGTTTGGTTTGTCCATCACATACATGCAAAACATATCTTCAAGCACCTGATTAACTCTCTCTGTCTGCCCATCTGTCTGAGGATGGTATGCAGTGCTGAAGTTTAGCTTTGTACCCAAATCTGCAAACAACCCCTTCCAAAAGTTAGAAGTAAACTTGACATCCCTATCAGAGATTATTGCCTTAGGAAATCCATGCAATTTGAATATCTCTTTCATGAAGATCTTTGCAATGTCGCCAGTCTCGTACGTAGACTTAACCGGTATAAAATGTGCTGCCTTAGTCAACTTGTCCACCACAACCATGATGGAGTCATGTTGTCTCCAAGTCATTGGCAATCCTGTAATAAAATCCATGGAAATAACTTCCCATTTCCATTCTGGAACTGGCAAAGGCTGCAACAAACCTGCTAGATGTTGATGTTCAACCTTTACCTACTGACAGTTCATACACCTAGAAATGTACTCAGCCATATCCCTTTTCATTCCTAGCCAAAAGTATTGCTTTCTAGCTGTAGCAATTGTCTTCTGATATCCTGGGTGACCAGAATACGGAGCTTGATGGATCTCATCCATAACAACTCTCCTCAAATCTGCTACATTTGGAATATAAATTCTACCTTTATAAGTGAGAAGTCCATCTTCTTCCAATTTATATCCCTCATACCTCTTCTCAAGACTTTGCTGCTGCAATTTGTCTTTTACTTGCTCATACAATTCGTCTTCAGCAGCATGACTAACAATCTGCTGCCTCAAATCTGATTGGCAAATACTAAGAGATTCCACATGCATTTCCTACACCTTCCTGCTGAGTGCATCAGCTACCTTGTTTTCTTTCCCTCTTATGTGCTTGATTTCAAAATCAAACTCACATAAAAACTCTAGCCATATTTCTTTCCTAGCATTCAGAGTAGGCTTATCAAATAGATACTTTAGTCCATAGTGATCTGTTCTGAGCTCAAATATTCTACCCATAAAGCAATGTCTGCACATCTTGAGAGCATGTACAATGGCTGCGAGCTCTAGATCATGAGTGGCATAGTTCTTCTCATGCTCCTTCAGCTTTCTTGACTCATAACATATCACGTGGTTGTCTTGCATAAGGAATCCTCCAAGCCCTTGTCCACATGCATCGGTACACACCACAAAATCTTTTTCTGGATCTGCAACTTTCAATACTGGTGCACTAGTGAGAAGATTCTTCATCCTCTGGAAGCTTTCTTCACACCTCAATGTCCATTCGAACTTCATCCCCTTCTTTTGCAAAGAAATGATATCATGTGCAACTTTGTAGAATCCCTCATTGAATCTCCTGTAGTATCCTGTAAGTCCCATAAAAGATCTCACATCTGTCACATTTATTGGAGTAGGCCAATTCACAATGGCTTCAATATTTTTAGGATCCATAGATATTCCTTCCTCTGAGATAATGTGACCCAAATACTGAATTCTATCTCTATAGAAGTCACACTTGCTCAGTTTTGCATACAACTGATGCTCCCTAAGAAATTTCAATGTCAATCTCAAATGCTCTTCATGCTCTTCCTCATTCTTAGAATAAACAAGAATGTCATACAGGAAATAAAGAACAAATTTGTCCAAATACCTCCTGAAGACACTATTCATGAGGCACATAAATGTAGCTGGTGCATTTGTGAGACCAAATGGTACCACTACAAACTCATAATGCCCATACATTGTCCTGAAGGTTGTCTTATGCATGTCTTCATCCTTGATTCTCACCTGATGGTAACCAAACCTCAAGTCAATCTTAGAAAATACCTTTGCTCCTCTCATTTGATCAAAGAGGTCATCAATCCTAGGCAAAGGATACTTATTCTTCATAGTAACCTTGTTTAATTGGCTGTAATCGATACATAACCTGAGTGTACCATCTTTCTTCTTTACAAATAGAACCGATGCTCCCCACGGAGACACACTCAGCCAGATATACTTCTTTTCCAACAACTCTTGCAGTTACATCTTCAACTCTAGCATCTCCGGTGTACTCATCCTGTAGGGTGCCTTGGACACTGGTGCTGCTCCTGGCACAAGTTCAATAGTGAAATCAATGTCTCGCTTTGGAGGAAGCCCTGGAATCTCAATAGGAAACACATCCCTGAATTCCTGTAACACCTGATAGTCCTCCAACCTTGGAGTTTCATCTCCTGTTTCCTCCAAAATATGAGCTGTATACAACTGGAAACCCTTCCTACATAACTTCTTTAACTGCATTGCTGAAACCTGCCTTACTGAAATCACCTTTGGAATGCCTTTCACAACTACTAGGTTCCCTTCTTCATTCATGCATTCAAAAGTCTTATTGTAACAATCAAGCTTCACCCTGTGAGCTTCTAACCAATCCATTCCAATGAGAACATCATAGGAACAAAGCGGTAGAACATTTATATCTCCACACGTGACCAATACATTCATGACCAATGGACATTTCTCTACCACTTCACTAACCTTTCTCTTAGTTCCAGTGGCTAGCTGAACTAACCAAGACTTCCTATGCTTTATTTTCTTAAGAGCACAAATCTCCACTATTCTAGGGGTAATGTAACTATGCGTAGAATGAGGGTTAATTAAAATAGAAATAGGTTGCTCAGCAATCTTACCTGCTACTTCAACCATAGTTGACTGGTGATCTGCCTGGCAGTCCTCCAATGCTGTATAAATCCTAGGGACTGCCCTTGGTACTTGACCCACTGTTTCTGCTTCTTGAATGTTATAAGCTGACCTTGCACTCTCATTCTTGAGTGGACAATTCCTGCGCATGTGGGGTCCTCCAAATTTCCAACATTGGAGTGGCCCTCTATTTTGTTGTGGATCTTTAGGCTTTTCTCCTATCACTCCAACTGGCTTACTCGCAACTTGAGATGGCTATTTCTGCTGATTCCTAAAGCTAGAAGGTTTGAAACCTTTCTTCCTTTGGTCAAACTTCTCGTTCTTCTTGTCCTTCCATGCTTTGTGGTAATCCAGCTTACATTTGCTTTTCTCATAACAATACTTAGCCTTCCTTATTACTTCCTCAAGAGTTCTCAATTCATAAAACTCGATTCTATCTTTGTAATACTGAGGTAATCCACTCAGAAAATGCTGGACCTTCACTTTTTCATCTGTGATGTACCGGACATACCTCAATAGCTCCAAAAAATTATTTGCATACTCTTCCATGGTCCACTGTCCCAATATCATCTCATGGAACTCCTTAATCTTGTCATCATAATACCTGTTAGAGAGGTATTTCTGCTTGAAATACTTCTTGAACTGCTTCCACTTTAGTCTCCTTTCGCTGATCCTTTTTACTTGCTTGAAGTATTCCCACCAAATGGATGCCCTTCCATTCAGATTGAATATGGAAACTCTTGCCTTCATGTTCCCTGAGTAATCATGCACTTGAAAGTACTTCTTTATCTGAAGAATCCAAGCTTCAACCTCTTGTCCAGTCTTTACCTCACCATCTAACGTAGGAGGTTTAGCTTTCTTAAATTCATCCCGAGAGTGATCCCTATGGTGTCTCTTTCTTTTTCTTTTATGAGATGAGGAACTTGAATCCCTAATGGATTCTTCAGAATCAGATGATCCACTAGAAGTCCTTCTCCTTCTCCTAGTACTACTCTTACTACCTTCTGGTCTTGCTATACCTCGTCCAGAGTCTATCTTTCTATGTAATTCTGTCAAACTCTGCAACATAGCAACATTCAACTGATGCTGCTCTTCCTGGGCTTTAATCAAAATTATCATGGTTGCTGCAACATCTGACGGTGTCTATGGGAATCTCCTTCCATTAGACTCAATGTCATCATTTCTATTATGGACATTTTCTCCCATGGAATATTCTACTTGCTCATGAGAATCCCGAGCATCATACCCATCATGGGTTCTCATACTGGACCACCACTTACTTGTCAAACTGCACCACCTGGAATACTTCCCTGGAAGGTGAGCATGACTCTGCAAACATGTTAGTAACATAACTGTTAGATAGATAACATTAATATAAACCAACATTACTTACCTTATCCTAAAAAAATCATAAAATAACAAATTATCCCAACACAAGATTTTCTTCATCAAAGAACATTTGTCTGAGGGGGACAATGGGGGTCAAGGGGGCTTGCCCCCTTGTGGCTTCCCACTGAAAAACAGTCAAAATCTGCTGGCGAAATCCTATTGAAAACTTAAAATTTCCTCTTTGTAGAATCGGATCCCATTTCAACTATTGACCAGACATTTCTGCAGTCAAAATGACTAACTTCTCCACTGTATCGGTGATCGATAGAACTAAATTTTTTCGACGTACATCGGCTGTCGGATCTGCTAAGCACTAGCGGCGGCAATCGGAACTTCTAACCCTTCGGAAGGTTAGTCCTTTTGATAGCCACAATGGCGGTCGTTCATTCCACTGTGGGTTCCCTAGACCATACTCATCAGCTGTCGAAAGTTCTAACTTTTTCCGACGTCTTTATACTTGACCATAATTTTCCATTTTCTCCTTTATGTTGGCGAAGAAGTTCCATCTGCAGCCACAATGGCAGAACATGATTTTCTTTCTTCTTTCGATCGGTATCAGCTAACTGTTTACATCTGAAGGCTAGTTCCTTTGGCTTCCGTAATGGCGGCACACCAAACACGAACTTCTTCTGATGGCCGTTGTTTTCATTCCTCAAATTTTAGACTTTTGGCGTTGATGGTCTTTCCACATCGGAAGGCTATTTCCTTTGGCTTCCGCAACGGCAGCACACCAAACAAAAACTTCTTCCGATGGTCGCTTTACTTAGAAAAATTTCAAACTTTCGGCGTCGACAGCCTTTCCATATCAGAATCCTAGTGCCCTAGACTTCCGCAACAGCGGGCGCACGAACACTAGCTTCCTCCGATCGGCAGACGATTTCTACACTTAGAAGAATTTTCAACGTTCTTGCGGTGTCAGCTGTCACTTCTCATCGAAAGAATTAGTGCTTTCGGACTTCGAAACAACGGCTCCTTAGCTTTGATCTTCCTCCGATCGGCAGCCCACTTTGTTGTGGCATAGCCCAATCGAAATCGGCAGTCTCTTCCTTGACGGAAGACTTCATGTTTTTGGATGCCGCAATGACGCACACACGAGCACTTTATTCCTCTGATAATCAATGATTTCGAGCCTTAAACCTTCTTGGCGACATCGGTGATCAGAGGACTTTTCCATCGGGTGCATAGTTGTTTCACCGTCCGCAACGGCGGATGCTCGATCGACTATTTTCCACCGATGGTCATCCAACACTTATAATTTTTTGTGATTTTTTTTCCAACAGCTCTCTGTCCGGCATGCTTTCGCTTAGTGCTTCTGCTACGTCGGAAGTCTTTCCGACTAGCTCTTCCGCTACATCAGAAGCCCGTTCCACTTAGTGTTTCGATGATCCGACTGTTCAACACTTAGAAATTTTTGAATTTTTCTAATCATTCAAATTATGATTTCTGCTGGGCAGAATGAGGTCCTGCCTCTGTCACTACATCATTCATGGCTCATTCAGGCCCATGCTTGCAACATGAGCTCTGCTACCACTAACTGTCATTTCCCCATCCCTCCGATAGGGAAAGAGGACGCAACCCCATGCCGTTAACCATACAGGATAAGAGCCCCATGAACAGGTGCATGCATAAAATTGCTGAAACAGAATGCTGAAAGAAAATGCATTGAAGTAAAACATGCACAAGCGCAATTGTTTATCATACACAGTTATAGTTATTTATCATGCACAGCAGAATCAACATGCATTAACACAAGCATTCATTTAACATGTTCATCATATCATTAACAGTAAACATGGTTGCAAAAGTAAAAATGGACAAGATCACTTATCTTATGAAAACTTTGCTCCGCAACCAGCTACGCCACTGCAACGTTCCACCCAACCATAGGCTAGCATGCTCCTTAATCTCTCAGCAGCGCTGCCACCCTCGAGCTAGGCATGATTCTCCAAGGAATAAGGGAACAAGCAGGCTTACACATAGCCAAGGATACACAAAACATAGCCAATCCAACACACTTGGGTTTATCAGGCCATTGAGGAGTTGGGAAAGGCTAAATGCTAAGTTGATGAGCACATCACAGAGCCAAGAACACCTACACCAGAACTAGCCTGACCTCTAAGACACCCACACACACCCAACACAAGGAATTAGTCCCTTCTCTGCTACACAGTCCCTCAGGCCCTGCATTCCCTTCCAGTGCTATTCAGGGGTGGTGGAGAAGAAGGCCAGCCCTCTAGCTCTGTTTGTGTGGTTTCCAGCCACCGATTTTGTCAAGCAAAACTAAGCCCCATACCTGCTCCCTACATAGTCCGAAGACCCAACATTGCACACATGCAATCAAACAGCTGATACAGCTTAAGACATGAAAGCCAATTCCTGAGTCATTCTTGGCCCTATCATGGCCAAAATGACTCTCAAGCGAATTTACAATAGTCCCCAAAATGTAAAGAAGACTACGGAAAATGCAGCCAACAACGTGGGAAAATCAGCAACTCGATCGAATAGTGAAGTCACCAAGGAGCTTATATAGTCTGAGGATGGAAAGGAAAACCACATTCACAGCCAGGCAGAGGCAAACATATATACAGGCCACGAATTGGTAAGGAAAAACATACATAAACCACACTGAGGAAGAGAAAAATACCGACTTTCAAACTATGCGTGAAATGAGCAGACTCCCATCCCAAAATATAATGGAGACCACTGCAACACAGCAGATCGTGGATGAAAATGCATAGCTACCAACTAGCTGTGTGAGTCCAACATAGAATAATACCTGTGTATGAGGATAATGGAAACAATATGTTCCCTGTGTGAAGACGAACAACCTATAGAGAGGACGTGAATTGGAAGTGCGTGAGTGTTCAGCATAGGCGTGGAGAGAATGAATGTCCGCGGGAGTGATGAGAATGAAAAATGAGTGAAGGGCATGAGTGGTTCAATACAGGCATGGAGAGGATAGTCTAATCATGGGTGGAGTGTGTGCGTAGGCTAGGACTGACAGTCCTACCACCCCACTCCCCAAAACAATAACTGCCATAAATTCCCCCAGCTACTAGAAGAAATTCTTAACGAAGGTGGTTGCATAAGGCAAGGAAAGAAGACACATGGGTATTTCCTCTCATTTTCCGAAGGTTTGACAATTCCCCCACCCTTATCCTTGTGAAAACCATGCCCCCTTCTCAATTTAGTTTCCGTGATCGTAGCTGGTCAGATTCATTTTAATTAAAGATGCATATTTACATGATGCTGAAACTTAATATGTGCCGCATGCCCCGATATACCATCGGTGACAAATTTAAATCCAAAACATAGCATAACTGATCAGTGGTGGGACCTTGGCCTTTAGCTCCACACCATGATCCTTTACAATATATACATCATATACATCTAATGCAACGGGGTCAAAACCGGGGTGTGAAAACAATAGCGTAGAGGATATTCACTTAGAGTTGGTGTTTATAATGTATAATGTGGAAATGTAATAAACCGTGGGTGTAAACCTTAGATGGATATCGTTGCTGTAGATTTCGTTATTGATAGGTTTTATATAGTTAAGGGTTTATTTGCATTTATTGTGTGTTTAATTACGACAGGCGCGGCCATGGAACACAACGTGTTTGATTTGTAAAGGTCTTACGACCTCTTTCTTAAAATATTAGTTAAAAACATAGCCCGCATACAAACTATGTATGGCGTGGCTCTGTGTAATGATTTTGGTTTTGGCTTATAGCCTGTGTGTACACGATACATTGTGGCTTTATAAAAGAATAAAGACCTTTCAATATTCGATCCTGGGTCATGTACTATAATGAGGGTTTATTATTTCTAATGGTTGTGAATTGAGAAAACAAAGGGTCAACATGATCTGATCCTACGACCTCATTGTACTTACATGGTTCTTATTTATAAAAGATTACTACATATGTATTACTGTCGTTTTTTTATTATGGACTACATTTTGGACTTGGATGCCCACCAAGGTCGATACGGTGACCTCTGTATATCTAAGGGTTTTAAATTATTGTAATGCTACTTTGGTTACTTTGCTTATGTGATGGCTATGAGTAATATTAGATGGGATTAGATCCTAGACCAATGAATGGTCTTGATACTTGCTCTGTTTATTTTAATGGAAATGATTTGGTATTTAGAGTAAATTTATTTATGCAGAACTTGAAAGGTCTTCGCTGGTTTTCATCTTAGATTTAGTATGAGATGTTTATAATTTATGCTTCGTGGTAATTAATGTGTTGGTAGATTAAATTTATAGTTCTTATTTTATAACTATTAGTATATATATATATATGTTTACCATTAGTATACTCATTATATACTAATAATATACTCATTAGTCTTCTTGTTATTATAATTAGATGATGCTAAATTAAATCTAGGTTTTAATTGAAGCATTAGATCTGAAATAATAATTAATTGATAATGGCTCTATTGACAAATGAAATCTTTCAGTAAAGCACATAGGCCAAAGAAAAACAAGGTAATAGTTCTGAAATAAAACCTAGTTGGTAGAAAACACAATTTAAACAGTAAAAATAATATAGAAGTAAAACTAAGGTGCAAAACCCTTGATGAATGATTATACAGGAATTAAAATTGTAGAAGTAAACTAAATGAATAAACACTGGATAAATCTATCATAGGAAATAAATTATAGCCTAGGGTTATTATTTAAAATGTAAACCATAGAATATTTAAACAGAAAACAAACACATAGGGTTAGAACATATAATGTAAACCTTTTCCTAAATCAGCCAGCATTTATCCCAGAACAGGGAATAGGCAGTTTGTGATCTCATACCTATAATTTTGAATCTCCTTTAATGGCTGAACCTACACACTCAAATAACTAGCATTAATAATTCATAGGAAAATATGACCTATGTATTAGATTACTGAATCACTTGGGAACTACCACATTTCACTCAACCATGACCCGGAACTGTTCATGGTTTCAATATGGTTCCCCCCAAGCTGGATTCCAACATGCAAGTAGCTTAGAGCTCCTAAGGTAAGGTTTCCCGGACTGGTATATCAGGTTTGGATCAGTTCTCCTTTTTCATTTTAGGAAATGTTCTCCAAGATTTCTCTTAAGAGAAAAACAGAAAGAAAATAAAGACTCCAAAATATAGATCAGCCCCAAGCCTTTCCTTGGATGGAGACTTTATAGATAGACTTTTCAGTCAAAAAAGCTGTTAAATCAAGAAACCTTGATTTCTTGATTTACCCATTTTTATTTAATTTGGGTAATTTTTAATACTTTAACTTAGGAACTTTCAACTAGTTCCTAATTAGACTTTTGTAGGTATTGTACAATTTATTATCTTTTGATAATAAATAATAATTGATGGAGCCTTGTCTTCTTTCTTATATTTATTTATATTATTACTATACTTATTTCTTTATACATACCATGTATAAAATACATAATAATATAATATTTTTTAACATTTGTCTTTGGGAATCATATACCATGATCCCTAGACTTAATGACACTTCTTCGTTAAGGTCAAAATATGTAGATGGTTAGGTCTACTAGGCTTGGAAACTCTAAACATCCTTGCATGTTCGATTCCCTTGTATAACATGGTAGTTCTTCAGTACTTGATGAGAATATAGTAATTCAAAATTTCATTTAATCACTTAAAAAAATAAGTATGCAGTGGGGTCTTCGACCCAATATATCAAAATAAAACATCAAGATAACATCATAATCAATAGGCTCACGCCTATAAATGTTAGGTCCAATATTCGGAATATTACATCCCTCCCTGCTTAGAACAACACCTTCCTTGGTGTTCTAGGGACTCAGAATGAAATCACAAAACAACGTGGGGTAAGAATTTGTCATCGTGGCTTCATTCTCCCAAGTAGCCTCATCAGCCTCAAAGTGGTTCCATTGCGCTTTCAACTAGACTACGGTGCGCTTCCTGAGTCACACCTCTCTCTTGTCCAGTATATGAAGAGGTTCAGGGGAAAACTCTACTTCTGTTTCCACCTATAATAAGGACCAATCGATTGCATGTTTAGTATCATAAACATATTTTTTTAACAAAGATGCATGGAAAACATTATGGACTCTTACGCGCACGGGTAACTCTAGCTCATATTCCACTAGCCTTTTCTTGGCTAGTATTTCAAAGGGTCCACAAAATCTAGGTGCTAACTTACCACACCTAACCAAGCTCAATGAGCTTCGTTTGTTTTTACTTTCAAGTAGACATGATCGCCTATTTTATGGTCTTTATCTTTTCTTTTCTTATCGGCGTAGCTTTTCTGGTGGTCTTGTGCTTCTTTAAGGTTCACCTAGACCTTGGTAACCATTTTTTCCAAGTCCATTAATAAATCAGGCCCTAACATGAGCCGATCCACCAGGATATCCCAAGTAACCGGTGTTCTACACTTTCAACCATATAGTACTTCAAAGGGACTCATATTGGCAGAAATATGATAACCGTTGGTATACGCAAACTTTGCAAGATGCAGGTAGTCTTCTGACTTAGTGGGGTTGTTCATGAAATACATCCTAAGCATGTCCTAAACAATCTAGTTTCCTCTTTCTCTCTGCCCGTATTTTTGTGGGTGATAAGCAATGCTAAAGTTCAACTGCGTCTCTACTTCGGGAGATAAAGATCACCAAAAGTTTCCTATAAACTTAACATATCAGTCTGAGATGATTGCCTTGGGTATCCCATGCAATCTAAATATCTCCTTCAAGAAGATATCAGCAATGTTCACTACCTTGTAGGTCAACTTTAGAGGAATGAAGTGTGCTTCTTTTGAACACTTGTCAATTACTACAAAAATAGAATCATTATGCTTCTTAATTTTTGCTAGACTGGTGATAAAATCCATACTAATGACCTCCCACTTCCATTCTGGAATGGATAACGGTTGCAGCGATCCCAAATGATGTTGATGCTCAGCTTTGACCAACTAACATTCCTGACATTTCGCGATAAACATCACAATGTCAGTCTTTAACTTAGGCCAAAAAAAGTGTCTCTTGATGGTGGATATCATCTTTTGATATCCCGGGTGCCCCGAGTAGGGTGTTGTAATGTCCCCAAAAATCAGAATTTTTTTTTTATAGGCTAGTAAAAACTACCTAGATGAAACATTATTCACTTACGGAACTATATCGTACACTTCATGTACCACTGATTATTCATAAGATTATCTTGCGTTCTATCATTTATTTTTAGTCATTATTTTTAATGTATTTTACTTATGGGGCTGTACTGTTGTTTACTGCTAGTATTATGTTTATAATTGTTTTGCTTATGTGTCATCACTGTAATTAAATTCTTTGTCATTTCTGCATAGTCATACTTGTTAATTATAAATTCCTAAATTAACTTTGTTTTTGGAAATAGAGTGGGTGGAGTGGCGGGACTCATTCTCCTATGATGGTTTGAGAGGTAAAGGTGTTTACTTGTTCGCAGGATTACTTAGTTCTCTGAACTAAGGCCCTTATTTTCCCCCATATGCAGTTCATACTTTGCGACATGGTCTTGTTTCAAGAGTACTAAAAGTCTTGATCTTAAAGAACATACTACTGGCTTACTTTGGTTCTTTACTGACTCAGAATTATAACTAGGTATAAATACTATTTTTGTCGGTTTAGTTATCATTGCTAAATTTCTCTTACACTACTCATACTTTGTTTTGGTTTATAATTCTTCATTTTACAACTTAGTAATAATTACGTTTGATGTTTATTTTATTAAAACGATTAACATTTTCTATGTATCTCATACTACAGGTTATTATCTTGCCTTAAGGACAGACCTTCGATTTTTATTAGGGTCAAATGTTTAACATGGCATATTACATATGCCATGTTCACGAAGCATAATCTTAGGGCTTATTTGCATTGTATTAAGTTAACGCATTACCCTATGGTTCACATGTTATTATGTCTTAAACCTATGGTGTATATGTTATGTAATCTATAAGCTTTGTGGCTTGACTTAATACTAGCGCAGACCAAGCCTATTATATGCACTAAACCTTAACATTGTAATATATTAAGCCTTTCCATAGCATAAACATTGTGTCTGTTACCTTGTGATATGATTGGGGTGGAGATATAACATATGGTTGGGACTATAAATGATGGGATTTAATGATTGCATGGTGCATGGAGATCATATCAAATCAACATTACCAAACTATAGCATAGTGGTTTTTTGGTTTTGGTGGTTGAAACCAGCTAGTGCCATTAATCCACCTTGGTTTTCATGGAAGCCTTCCCTTAGGCTTGGCTAACGATGGTTTGGCCATTTCATTTGTCATTTGGGGTTTATCTTGGCTTTGCATAGAGGTTAATGGAGGCGACCTTTAGACCAGGAAGGTAACCCTTGCTTGGGGATTTTCTTGCCTATTATTTCATTTTTGTTCTATGGCTCCATTCGTTGTCTTACTTCTGATCATGGCTTTCTTTGTTTGGTTTCAAGTGTCGAAGGATGATGAGCAACATGGCTCCAAATCCATCGAGGTTTTGACTGTAAGCGATAAGCAAGGTAAGCCTTTCCAACAAGCTTATGCTTGTTGTCTCTCATACTATCTATGTGGTGTTTTCGTGGTTCGATGTTGGGGTTCTTTATGGGGTTTGAATTCACCTTTGGGCTTTGTATTACATATACTTGGGTTTTTGATTTAATGGTGTGGGTTTTGGCCCTGGGCCAAACTCACGTTTCTCATGGCTCTGTGTAATTAGTTTTTGGGTTTTGTAAATCATAGATGGATTTAGGATTTTGAGCCATGGGCTGCACCATTGCTTGCAATGGTTCCATAGCCCATTGGCATTCATGTGTGGACTTCGTTTTGGATTTTAATGGTGACTGTGTGGAAAGACCACGACGATGTCAATACTATGCCATGTAAATACCCTGTGTTTTATTAAAATGGCCATGGGTTTTATGCTTAGTATGTGTGTGGAATTTATACTGCGCTAATGGTTTATTATGATGGTTTAAACACAGGCATATTCCTTCATTTATGGTTTGTGTGTTGAGTATTTAAATTGCTTGAAAAGATCGATAGCTTGGGGTAAGGCCACACTGTAAATGGCTTGATCCTTTCCCATCATGGCTACGATAGCTTCACTGTGGCATTACTATTTAAATTTCATTTAATAGATTAAGAGGTGAATCGTTAATAGAGTAGTTTTGTTATTAAAAACCATACTGTGTATTTTTAACTTGCAATTGTCATGGCTTGGGTGAATGCTATGCTTAACTTCTATTGGTTATTTACGGTCATGATTTTTGTGAGTTTCATTTATAATGTGGATTATGTAGATATGGCAGGGTATAATCCCACATTGGCCTGCATCGTGGAGGTTATATTTTAAATAGGAGCTTTGTGTAATTTAATATGGTGAAGGTCGAGTCTGTTCTTACAGCATTGGGTAGAACCCAGGGTCTTACGACCTCCCTGTAGCATAATGGTTTGATTATTTTTTATTTTAATAGCGTAGAGCTTTAATTGATGTAGCCTACATACTTTAAGGTATAGTGTGGCCGTATTTTGGATGCAACAAAACCCATTAGGGTTCAAATCTGTTCGGATGTTAATGTAATGTGTTGTATTTTAATTTATGAAAAAGGGTTGGGCTTGTATGCTACAAGATTCGATGCATGTCCCTATTTGTAATACATGGGTTTATAATATGATTTCGATATTGTTTAATTTGTTAGGTGTAATTTTTTATGAGTTATGTAATTTTGTTTAATGGTTATGCATAAATGAAATTGGTTGTTTATGATGGATTTGATAGAACTGTGGGTGCTTATATATATATATGATCAGAGATTTAATATAGGACCACATCGATGGTCACGATGCCTCCTCTGTTCATTTAATTATGATGCTGTTATTTAATGGAATTGATTTTCTATTTAGTTTATAGTTAACGAGACAGACCTTGAAAGGTATTAATGGTTTATTTATTCTTTAATTTAATTTATATTCTAGTTTTGTTACTAAATACTTATATTTAGTATTCTAGTTTACTTACTGTTTTTAATAATTAGATGATTATTATCATAGTTTCTTTATTGGTGCTTTAGGTTAAAGCTAGTAATTATATATAATTATATGAAATCCTACTTCTGAACTAGTTTTGAAATAAGCTTAAACAAGCCTCTGCTGACAAATGAAATATGTCAGCAGAGTAATAAATCCTAGAGAACGATTACTTAGTTACTGAAAATGAAACCCTAGTTTATAGTAAACATAATCTGAATACTTAAGTAATACATAAACAAAATTAAAGGTACAATCCTGGTAATATACAGCATATGCTAACATTTACATCCTAAGGGTAATATTTAAGAAATAGAAACCCTAATAGATTCTAACCAGAGAATCAAACACATAGGGTTAGTAGATGCATTGAAATCATTTACCTAGCATACCTAGCAATTAATCTAGCAAATAGAATAGTCAGTCTAGGGTTACAATTTCATAAATGTAAATCCTAGGAGATATAGATAGAACCATCATTTATAGGGTTAGAAATATATAATGAACCTTTACATAAAGGAGCCAACATTTATACTAGAAATGAACTTGATATACTAAGAAATCATACCTATAATTTTCTGAAGCTCCTTTAATGGATGAACCTGCACAATTTTAAATAACTAGCATTAACAATTTAAGACAGATCTGACCTCTGATTTTGATGACCAAATCACTTGGGAAATACCACGTTCCTCCAAACCTTGACCTGGAACCATTCCTGGTTTTAATTCGGATCCCCCCGAGCTAGACTCCAACATGCAAGTAGCTTAGAGATCCTAAGGTAAGGTTTCCTATTGGGTGTATCAGATCTAGATCAGTTCTCCTTTTTCCTTCTAGGAAATGTTTCTTCAAGAATTTACTTGAGAGAAAACATGCAGAAAATGACTCCTCTAATGATAGATCAGAACCCCAATCCTTTCCTTGTCTTGAGTCTTTATAGATAGACTTTTCGGTCAAAGGAACAGTTAAATCAAGAAACCTTGGTTTCTTGATTTAACCATTTTCAATTACTTTGGGTAATTATTTAAATTTTAACTTAGGAACTTTCTACTAGTTCCTAGTTGGACTTTCATAGACATTATACTATTTATTAATCTTTAATAATAAATAATAATTAATGGAGATTCTCTTCTTTCTTGCATTTATTTAAATTATTAATATATTGAATTCTTTATACATACCATGTATAAAGTACATAATAATATAACACTTTGTTAACATTTATCTTTGGGCATCATATACCATGATCCCTAGACTTAATGACACTTCTTCATTAAGTTCAAGTAGGTAAATGGTTTAGGTCTACTAGGCTAGGAAACTCTAAACATCCTTGCATGTTGGATTTCCCTCTTATAATGTGGTATCTCTTCAGTACTTGATGAGAATAGAGAAATTTGAAATTTCATTTAATCACTTATAAATAAGTATGATGAGATCAATATTTTTATCGAGCCTTTTTCACTTGGAAGTTATTAAATTCTTTTCAGTAACCCCTAGTGCTTACCAGATCCCATACTCAACTCTTTAACAGGGAGTTACAATTCAGTGCAATTTGAGAGCTCCTCGCTCAACAATAGTGCTAGTATGTACTTGTATGATACACCTAGGGATACAATGGCCAAGGATCCGATGCTCCAAAGCTTATTCTCAACATCAACATGGAAGGCTATAGATATTATTCCCAACACATCCAATTATCTTTTCATGTGTTCCAGAGCTTCTCACTCAACACAAATCATCAATCACTCAAGTGCTCCAAAGCTCCTTGCTCAACACAAAACATCTCATCAATCATGTGCCTTAGGGTCCTCATGCAACACAAACAAGCATATATATATATATATATATATATATATCATCAATAATTGGCTTATGCCCAATATATATAAAACAAATCATCATGTTCATATGCAGTGGGTTCTTCAACCCAATATAAAAATAAAACATCAAGATAATCATCATAATCAATAGGAATATGCCTATAAGTGTTAGGTCCAAAATTAGGGATATTACAGGTGCCTGATGGAATTCCATGAGGATGTTGAACCAAATGTCCCCTCCTTCTGGAATGTACAATCGCTCCATCGATCATAGGAGTCTAGATTCGTCTACCTTGTATTCTTTTTGTTGTTGAAACAACTTTTCCTCTTGGACCTTCTTATGGATTTCTACATAGAAAGGTTCAACTCTATTTTTTGTTCTAATCCTCTCATTCAAATCTACATCAATTTGACCTAAAGTCATGTCATATATCATATGAGTTCATTGGCTCAAAGTAGAGAAAACATTGTTCTCTTTTCCCTTATTATGCTTTAGCTTGAAATGGTACTCACTTAGGAAAGACAACCATCTAGCTTTCCTAGCGTTTAGTTCCAGTTAATCGAATAAATATTTTAGACTCATATTGTCTGTCTTTAGAAGGACCTTCCTTCCCATGAGGTAATGCCTCCACATATTCAAATCATGGATGATGGCCTCTAACTCAAGATTGTGTGTGGGGTAGTTCTTCTCATGCTCTTTTAACTTTCACGATTCATAACAGATCACATGATCGTTCTGCAAGAGGACTCCTCCAAGTCCTTCCTTTCTTGCATCCGTGTAAACAACAAAATCCCGATTGGGATCCGCAATTCTTAGTATTGGCGTGGTCATCAAAATATGCTTAAGCTTTTGAAAACTTTCCTCGCACTTGGTCATCCATGAGAACTTATTTTCTTTCTTCTGCAAAGCAGTCATGGGGAAAATGATTTTTGAGAAGTTCTCAATGAACTTTGGATAATATCCGGCTAATCCCAAAAAGGATCTAATGTTGGTGACACTAGTAGGGGTAGGCCAATACGTTATGGCTCTAATCTTTTAAGATTCCATAGCTATCCCTGTCTTGAAGATAATGTGACCCAAGTACTGTATCTGTGGTTTGTAAAAATCTCATTTACTAAACTTAGTGTAAAGCTGGTGTTCTCGTAACACTCGTAGTACTATGCGAAGGTATTCTTTGTGTTCCTCTTTATTCTTGGAATAAACTCAGATGTATTCTATAAAGACCAAAACAAACTTATCCAAATATTTATTGAATATTCTTTTCATCATACACAAAGTTCACGGGCGCATTGGTCAACCTGAACGGAATCACTACAAACTCATAGTGCCCATACCTTGTACAAAAGGAGATTTTGTGAATATCATCATTGTGAATCTGTACCTGATGGTACCTGGTTCGTAGGTCAATCTTTGAAAATATTTTGGCTCCTCCCACCTAATCGAAAAATTCATTGATCCTAGGGAGTGGGTATCGGTTCTTGACAGTCATTTTGTTTAAGTGACGGTAATCAATGCACATCCGTATCCTCCCATCCTTCTTCTTTACGAATAGTATCGGTGCTCCCCAAGGGGACACAATGAGTCGAATATACCCTTTCTCTATCAACTCCTGCAACTAGAGTTTGAGTTCCACCAATTCTGGTGCACTCATGCGGTAAGGGGATTTGGAAGCCGTAACTAATCCTGGTGTCGGTTCGATGGAAAAGTATAGGTCTCATTTTAGAGGCAATATTTGGATTTCATCAGGAAACACATCCTTGAATTATTCAAGAACGGAAAAGTCCTCTATGCGCTATTCTCTTTCCAACTCTATGTCTCGGATGTTTACTAAAAACAACTTGCAGCCTTTCCTAACACATTTCTTCGCTTGCAAGATAGATATTTTCCTTACGAAAACTTTCTTTGGAATCCCTTGAACCTTTACTCGGTTCCCTTGGCTATCTGTACACAAGATTTACTTGTGTTAGAAATTGAGCATGACATGGTGTTGTTCCAACCATTCCATGCCGATACTTATATTGTACGATCCCAGGGGTAGGATGTTCAAGTTTACTTTCATAGGATAACCATTTAGGTTTACTTCGCAATATTTAACTATTTCTGGAACTTTCCATTTCATACCTGTGCCTAACTGGACCAGCCAAGGTTTAGCATTCTTTACTTTGCCTAGTTTGTATACATCAACAATTTTAGTCAAAACATAGCTCCGATAAGCACTAACATCAATAAGTATTGAAATAGAAGTGTCCAATATCTTACCTTCTATCTCAACCATTGTAACTTGATGATCTACTTGTCGGCAATCCAATGCTGCATACATCCACGGTGTTCTAGCTATGTCCTCTATGGTTGGTTCTTCTTGTAAGTTGTGCAAGACCCCACTGGTCTTGTTCTTACAATCTCATGCTTAATGAGGCCCGGTGCATTTCCAGCACTTGATCTGTAGTGGGGTAGCATTGGCTCCACTTGCTACTAGCTTGTTAGCATTAGGAGTTGGTACATATGGCTTTGTACCATATTTGTTGAAGTTCTTGTTTGCTGGAAAACTATTATTTTCATTTCTGTATGGCTATGGGTTAAACCCAGGTTTGCGGTTATCAAAAAAGTTCTTAGACTTGTCTTTGTTTTGGTTCATGTTCTCTTGCCATAGCTGCCCATGCTCATAGTACATCTTGGCCTTGTGCAGTGTGGTATCCAAAGTTTTTGGCTTGTCGAATTGAATCATTTCCTAAAAGTTGGGAGGAAGACATCCTAAAAACTCTTGGATATTTATCTTTTCATCCTTACTATATGGTACATAATGTAACATATCTAGAAATCTATTAATAAAAGCACCCATAGTCATCGATCCCATATGTAGTTCTTGAATCTCTTTCACCTTTCTGTTGAAGAACCTTTCCGACATATATTTCTCTTCAAATATTTTTTGGAATTTATCCCACCGTATTTATCTTAGCTCATCTTTCTTGCTATGTTTCAAATCTCTCCACCATCTCGCTGCTTTTCCATTCAAATTATAGATGGCAAGCCGAGCCTTTATCTCACTCGAGTAGTTATGAACTTGGAAATATTTTCTCATGCCCAACAACCACTCTTTAGCTTTCTCCCCAGTGTTTACTTCACCTTCATAGGTCAAGGCTCTTATTTTTCTAAATCCCCCCTAAAGATTGTCATCACTTTTTTGTTTATTTTTGTGTGGAGAAAGAGAGTCATCATTGGAAGGGATGTGATGATCTCCCTTTGGTGCTTAAGGGGTACGTTCCTCTTTTTCATCTTCTGTTGGGCTTCTCATCTGTTTACGGTAAGGATGTCTTTTGGATCTATTTGTAGACTAAGTAGATTTTCCCTGCGGGCTTCCTCCCGTCATATTCCTCAGTAATGCTTCATTAATAGCTTGATGTTCCTTTCTCTCATTGAAACTATCTTCTCTGAAACTTTTCAATTCTTCTTGAATACTGTGTATGGTCTTCAAAATATTAGAATTCAGTTCCACCACTAGTTCTGCTTCTGGGGTGGTGGTATTCATCTTTCCTTGCCAACTATTATCCTCTTCAGTATTCATAATCTAAATTGTTCTGTAAAAATTCTTGTAATTGTAAAAAAATTTAATAACATGAAAATTTTTGTTCATAACAAAATTTGATAACATACTTTATTTTATTTGCAGTGAATACTTGGTGTGCCCATAGGTCTCTTATCTTGAAACCTCGCTCTCATACAACTTGTAATGTCCCCAAAAGTGGAAAAAAAATTTATTAGGCTAGTAAAAACTAGCTATGTTGGACATTATTGGACTTGTGGAATATAATGTACACTAAGTGTACCACTATTTCATCGTAAGTTGTTCTTAGGTTTTACCTTCTTCCTTTCAGTTATGATTATTGAGTCTGTTTTACATCATGATGTCGTGAATATGATTACCAAGCTATTCTCATTTTTATACATTGTTGTGTATGTGTAGCTAATTTTATTATGTACTTATTTACTATCAACATGTGTTTACTTATTATTTACATGGTTCTAACTTAACTTTGTTCTTGTAACCAAAGTGGGTGGAGTAGTGGGACCAGTTCTCCCATGTAATTAACTGAGAGGAAAAGTTCCTACTTGTTTAGTGGGCTTACTTAGTTCTACAGAACTACAGTACTCTTAACTTGTTTATGTGCAGGTGTACTTACGCTCGTAGCTAGTAACACCTACCGATTGTTATTATTGCTTCTTACAGACTTGGTTTAGTCACAAGGTAATTACCACACTTATTCTATATAAGACCTAGACTGATTATCTAAGTGACACTTATTATTCATTATATGTTACTAATAAACTATTCATATCTTAACCTGGTTGCATTTCATGTTTATTTTATTAAGAGTATTAACATATCTTTTTATTACTCTTGGCAGGTGTTATCTCTAAGGTTGTTTCACCTGTTTATTTTTAAATTTTTTATTATGCCATTGTTTTATATTTTGTGTTTGATTGATCACCATTAGGGTTTCTTTCATTACTTGAAATCATCAAAATTTTCATTCATAAGCCATGATCCCATGTATGTGCAAGAGAAATTATGTTATATGGTGAATTCTTACAACTGGTAGCATTTGTCCAAACTGGCAGCATTTTAATTTCTAATGGCTGACTGTCAAAATGGTATTTCATTGAAAAGTTTATTATTTATTAATATCATGGAATATAAAATGATAATAAGCTTTTATCATATTCATAATTATGGGGCATTTGGCATTGACATGTTTTAAACAAAAATGTACCCTTTTCCACGAAATCATGACTTGTGTGGTGGCATTTATGGAAGGGTAGACATGTTGTCATTTCAAAGTTTGAGCGGTTCATGTAATGAGTACCAGCATTGATCGTGGCCAAAATCAAGTTAATGCACATTTTTCCCCAAATTTCTCTTATCATTCTGCTGGTTAATTAAAGAAGGGTATTCGCAGGCTTGTTGGTCTATTGTCTATCTCCATTGGTGACGAGCAACATCATGTAGGGTTTCAGTGATTAGGGTTTGCTTTCAAACTCTATGTTCTTCTTTCAGGGTTTGGATTACAATGTATATACTTCCATGCATTTTGAAGCATGCAGCTACAGCACAAATTTTCATGTTCAAGGCCGTATAGGGTGAAGGCATCTTAGATCTGCATTATTAACCGAGGCTTGCGGAGGTTCAGGGGTAAGACCTACGAACCTTTTTTGTTGTATTTTTACTGTCATCTTCATTCAGTCAATCCTGTAAATCAATCAAATTAGAATCAGTACAGGAATAGGTGCATTATTGACAGGCTAGATGCTAGCATGAAGTGAAGACTTACCACAGAGGTAAATGAAGCAAAGTGTATGTGTTTTTGTCTGGGATTTAAAGCCTAGTCGATCCACACAGCAGAATTGAAAGTCCTTTAAAGTTTCAAATTTCGAAGGGAAGCAGTGAAGAAGAACCAGAGGTTATAGTCAAAATAAAACCTGGTGGTTTCATTTGCAGGCTGGAACCAAGTAATACAGACTGGATAAAACAATTTCCCAGGTCTGCCAAGCTTATGCAGAAGTCTCGATGGTTAAATTTTTGTGAAAAACTGGAGGGTTACCATTCACAAATGACCATGCTATTTATTGAAAATTACAGAGATGAGAGGGTTCAATTGCAAAGCCTAACTGTTAGAGTTAATGAGGACTCTGTTGCTGAGGCCATAGGTGTTCCTGCAGAAGGTGAAAAATGGTTTAAACAGCAATATTTTAAAGAAGACTTCAGTGAATTCTTGATCCCAGGAGGTGAAAGCCTTGATTGGAAAAATGGGGTGCATGTTAGTAAGATGAAACCAGGGTGGAGGATCCCTCTGGAGATGATACATAATTACATTACCTGTGATGGCAGATATGATAGAATATTAAAATGCCATTTAAAATTGTTAATGGATATCAATGGAAATACACAGGTAAATCTCTCATTTTATTTACTTAAAAGTCTCCAAAAGATGATAGCCAAGGTCCAAGGTCACCCTCACCATACAGCCCGTTCTATTTATCACCAAGGATTGATCAAATTGTTGATTCTAACTCAGTTACAGAGGGAGAAAAGAACATGGGAATCCGTGCTAGCAGAACTAGGGTTTAGGGACAACCCTAGGGAGAAATGTAAAAAAATGTTCGATGAGGCTAACCAGCAAGCAACAAGCCCTGAAAAGATAGTTCAGGAGGTTGAGAATGAAGAAAAGAATGATGCTGATAAACCTGTCCAAAAAAGCTTGGGCCCTGAAATAGCCTACACAGATGAAAACCCAGAGAAGCTCAGTAATATGATGAAAAACATAACTTCAAAAAATAAAATGTGTAAACAATTATGCAAAGTAGAGAAGCCAAGAACCAGACTGAGGAAAAAGATGCAGATTGAAGGAAGAACAACATAGGAAGATGACATGGATGTTGTAGTAATAGAAGATGCTGGTAGTGAGGGAATAGTACATACAGTAAGGGACCAGTACTGTGAAGATATGGAAAAATTTATTGATATGTAGGGTGTAGCAGGCTCCATACCAGCAGTATTTTATATAGACAAGCAAGACAATCTTGATGAAGGTTCAGTATCAAAAAGTTTACATGAAGAAGGAAGCCATATGAGACAAGAAGATTTGGAAATCTCCCCAAACCTAAGCCAATGTAAGAGGTCTCTGCAAACCTATAAAGAAAAAACAAAGTACTTGCAAGACATAAATGAGAAACTAATGGTGGCTAACAAAAGACCCCGTGAGGACATGGAGGACAAAGAAGTAGAGTACCAAAATATGGTGGTGATTTCCAGGGATATTCTCAGGCAGAAGCTAGCCATTCAAAGACAGCTGGAACAAGTCAACGCCCAGAACAAGGAAAAGGATAAAGATGCTGAATTTGCTAGACTTCAGAAGCCTTCACAGGTTCTTAGTGACCTAGCTACACTAGCAGAGGCTTCTAGAAGCCTTTAGGAGTTAGATTGTTATTTGATTTTGAACTTATGTTGTTCCTTTTGACACATGTATGACACTTGCAGTTCAATACTTTTTTAAGGGATTAACTTCCCAATTTTGGAGGAGGTTCGATCCTTGAATATAGGATCTTATAGTTTAGTTTTTGGATAAGATATTTTGTATAAAAAGGGGTCTCAACTAGGAGACTAAGGGTTGGCAATTTTGGAGAATGCAAGCCCTGTTTGGAGCATTGCCTATATGACATAGAATTTATGCAGCTTCTGTACAGGTTCTATTTTTGAATGAAACATGATGATGATTTGCTTATGTATGTTATGAATTGGTTTTTCTGATAATTTTTTTATGCATATGGTCCATTACATCCCATTGCACTAATTCTTATTGGGAAATACAATTATCCTTACACTATAGAAAACAGAGGCAGTTTCACTTCTTGTCTTTATGATCATAGTGACCTTGATACTGAACTTTGTGTTTTATCTTATGTTATACAGTTTCTGTGGATTATATTGCAACTCTGATGTCACACTAGCCTATCTCTTTAATAGTGTTATGTTTTTCTTATAGATATTATATATACCAGCATGTGCAGTGATAATTGTGTGATTTGTACAGATAGTCTTGGTTTTATATCAGTTTAGTTATTCAATGATTGTTTGATTTTACTCACACCCTTTATGTTATACCAGCCTGTTACATTGATAGTGGTGTAACTTTTCCCATAGTTTTGATTGTATATCAGTTTGATTTTATTGATTTGAATATTTGAGAACAAGATTTACTTAAGCTTGAACCTCTGTAGTCTAGGTTCAACTTTAGGGATAACATCTTCTGGCGCCGTTGCTCGGGATGGACAAAGAAAAGGATATCTTCCCTGGGTAATCGAGATTTCATGGAACTAATTTTGTAGGGTGAATAGAATCAGTCAAATCTAATATAGACTACATTTAGTCATTTTAGGAAGTTACCATGGCTCCAAAGAAGATAGGAAATCGAGGAAATCCATCATCCCCTTTGAATCCAGGAGTTTCAGATCCTGAGCAATTGTTAAAGGAGGCAAGGAGAAATCTAATTTCTACTTCATCAGAAAAATTCAAACAGCCTGCAGCTTTAGAGATCCCTGAATCTGCATCTTTCCCAGTTCCTTCTTTTAACCCATATTCAGAAAAAGGAAGAGAAGAGCTAGACCTGTTATTTACCCCTTCCCAAGTTGACAATTTCCAAGTCTTTACAAATCCTTTGTTGTCAGAAAAGGTCAAGCTTGAAGCATTGCAAACAGGAACCACTTCTTTATCTTCAATCCATACTCCTTTGGTCAAGACTGTCCCAGTCAATCAATCAAATCCTGGTAAATTGTCTCCCTCATCACAACAGTCAAGTAGCCTTCAGCTTACAATGGCCTAGCCTCGAAATCGAATGGCTGCTATGGTAGCAGCAAGATATGCCCCACTTGTTTTACCTCAGGCCCTTAATGCTTTCCCAGCAGGAGATTATCAAAAATACCTTCCAAGGTTTAATGGCCAGGGAGAGACCACTGCAGAAGAACACTGGGATACATTATGTAGTTATGCAGACAATCATAATTTGGAACATCAAGATGTTTGGATGAGGGTGTTTGTTCAAAGTTTAGATGGTGAGGTTAGAAAATGGTTTAGGGAATTACCGCCAGATTCCATAGATGGCATAGATGCTTTAGAATAAGCATTTAAGAGACAGTGGGGGGACACTAAAGACTATTTGTATTACCAAACAGAATTTGAATATTTAAAAAGAAAGAAGGGTGAAGCTGTGGGAGATTTTTCTAAAAGATTTAACAAGATGTACAGTAGGATCCCAGCCGAAATAAAACCTACTGAGACAGCAGCAAAGTTAGCTTATGCAAATTCATTTTATTATGAGTTTTCTTTGCTGTTAAGAGAAAGAAAATCTCTGTCACTTCAAAACTTGCAAAGTGCAGCATTAGAAGTAGAGTCAAATATTTTGGCTTCAAATAAACTCAAAGAGGAAGCAGGACATTAAACGGTTGATAAAAAGGGCAAAACATGTAGCACAAACCAAGAAAGTGGTGAAATCTCTTCCTCTTAAACAGAATATGCCTACAAGTTAGAAACAAATTGTAAATCAGAGAAAAGATGAAGTAGTGAACCCTGAGGAGGTTAATAAATCTGTTAGTGGTTTCAGTTTTGAACATGAGCTTAATAAGGTGAAGATCCCTGTGCCTTTAATAGAATTGATTAAAAGTAAAGTTTACAGGGAGGAAGCCTTTAAATCTTTCAGCAATGCAGTAAATTCTACTTCCATCCCATCCGATGAGATTAATTTGCAGGATGAAAAACCTACTATCATTGTAGGATCAAAGACTTTTGATCAGCTGGATGATAATTCAGAATATCCTCCTCCATTTTATGTAACCTTTTCAGTACATGATCAACTACTGCATAATTGTTTGTTAGATTCAGGAGCTTCACATAACCTCATGCCAAAATCAGTCATGGAAGCCTTAGGACTGAGTGTTACTAAACCATACCATGATTTGTATGCATTTGATTTTAGGGCAGTGAAATGTATTGGGGTAATCAAGGATTTGGTGGTGAATTTAACCCAGGTACCTATGAAAAGTGTATTAATGGATATTGTTGTAGCAGATATTTCTCCTAAATTTGGTATGTTATTGTCTAGATCCTGGGCAAAGAAAGTGAGAGGAACTCTACAGATGGATCTTTCATATGCTACAATTTCAGTATTTGGGGGAGAATTTAGAAGACTTTATAGAGAGGTACAGATGGCATATTTGGTAAGTGACAGTAGACACCCTAATAATGATTCGATCTATTCAATTGATGAAAATCTTGGTTCTTGTATGTTGCAATTGAATGATGAAAATGAAGGAGTTTTATAAGTACAAAAATACATCCCAGTTCAGGTAAAGAGAGAAGAACCAGATTGTTTGTGGCAGATGTATTTTGATGGGGCATCAAGTAAAGAGGGGGCAGGAGCAGGAGTATTATTGATTTCAGCAGGAGGTGAGTTTATTTCTCTTATGTATGTTGGGATGCGTACCCTAAGGATTATTAGTTTTGGTAACTCCGCAGTGGTTGAGGAAGTTTGTAAGCGGAGTCGCGAGCCAAAATAGTCTTAGGGGTGTCGGGGTAAGTCACAACTCCTTTTTGTAATAAACCCATGGTGTAAATCCATGGTTTAGGGTTTTGGGTGCCCATGGTTTGAAGCCATGGTTTTGTAATAGCGTGATGTATAAATAGGCATTTTTGTAAATAAGAAAAGTTAGGATTTTTTATGTAAAGAAAGAAAGGCGAAGCTAAGGATGATTATGTAAGGAAAGGTTAAGTCCCAGCTGTGTGCGTGGACGACCTCTACAGCTGTGTGCGCAGGGGGTTTTGGTTGTAAGAAGATTAAGGAAAGATCTGCAGCTGTGTCCACAGAGGCCTGCTTCTGTGTGCACAGCTTTTAAGGACTGAAGGGATCTGTAGCTGAGTGCGCAGATCAAACTGTGGTTTTGTAGCAAGTTGAATAAAACACAGTTTGTGGACGTAACCCCTACACTGGGGGTGAACCACGTTATATCCGGTGTTGTGGTTTCTTGTGTTGTTTCTTTTTCTATTGTCTTTTATGCATTAATAACTGTATACATTTGATAACTTAGATCACTGCTAATAACAAACTTCGCTGTGAATTCCCCGTAGCGGGTTAAGCAAGTCACAGTTGTTTATCTATCTGCGAAGTTGTATATGAGTAAATGACAAAGCTGTGTAATTGTTAATTAATAAGATTATTAAAGGCTAAGGTACAGTAATATCCCTCTCTGCTTGCAGAAACCTGGTTCTGCGGCACCCCATAGCTATTTCAGGTGAGACTGCAACATGCGCGCAGGTTGTTGCCGAAAGGGCCAACACTGTGGGTCTTTGTTGGTGTGACATAAAAGGATTAAACCCAGGTCTGCCCTATTTCCCAACAATGTACAAATTGGAATTTGAAACAACAAATAATACTTCTGAATATGAGGCTTTGATCCTTGGGTTAAGAGCAGTAAAAGACTTGGGCATTAAGGAACTTGCTATATTTGGCGACTCCGAATTAATAATTCAACAAGTAAAAAATGTGTACCAAGTAAAGCAACATTTATTGAAAGTTTATAGGAATGAGGTTTGGGATCTAATTGAAAATTTCTTCATAGCCTTCAATATCACTTTTGTCCCAAGGGAATATAATGAGACAGCTGATTCCTTAGCTTTCGCAGCAGCTTATTTCAAAGTCCCAAAGGTAACTCATCTGAAATACCCAATTGATGTGAGATACAGACTTGCTGTCCCATATAATATTAAACATTGGAAAGTCTTTAATGATGATTAGGAAATAAAAGAATTTCTGGAATTAGTAGGTGAATTTTCAGATGATATTGTTGATCATGAACAGGATGCAGAATGGGTAGAAAATGAACCTTGCAGAAATAACTCAATTGCTGATCATAAAATTGTTGAGTTAAAAGGGAATTTCATTCCTAAGGGACTTGTTCCTTTAGAAAGACTATTTTCAAAAGATTATACACTGATAAAAACCACCCTACACACTACTGAAGAAAATATTCTGGAGTATAACATTGGTTCTGAAAATCAGCCTAACATGATAAAACTATTAAAATTGTTGTCAGATGAAGAAAGGAGAAAATATCTTGGTTTGCTAAAAGAATATAAGGATATTTTTGCTTGGTCATATTAGGATTTAAAAACATATGATACTAGCATAATTCAGCACAAAATCCCTCTAAAACCAAACACTAAGCCCTTCAAACAGAAGCTTAGAAGGTTAAACCCAGCACTACTTCCAGTAATTGAAAAAGAAGTGAAAAAACTGTTAGATGCAAAAATCATTGTGCCTTTAAGGTATTCATCTTGGGTTTCTAATTTAGTCTTTGTACGGAAGAAGAATGGAGAGATAAGGTTATGTGTGGACTTCTGGAACCTGAATAGATCATGCCTCAAGGATAACTATTCATTGCCAAAGATAGATCAGATTTTGCAGAGGGTAGTAGGTGCTCACAGAATTTCAATGATTGATGGATTTTCTGGTTATAACCAGATTGCAGTTCAGCCAGAGGACTGAGAAAAAATAGCATTTACCATGCCATGGGGAACCTTTATGTATGACAAAATTCCTTTCAGGCTCATGAATGCAGGTGCTACTTTTCAGAGGGCTATGGATATAGCTTTTGTGGGTGAAAATGAAAAGTTTGTTGTGATCTACCAAGATGACATCACAGTATTTTCTAAGTCTGATGAAGATCATCTTAAACACTTAAGACAAGTTTTTGTTAAGTGCAGGAAGTTTGGTCTATCACTAAATCCTAAAAATTCTCATTTTTCCCTGACAGAAGGAAAACTCTTAGGCCATATTGTTTATGCTGAGAGAATAAAGATAGATCCAGAGAGAGTCAAGGCCATCCTAAAAATCAGCATTCCCAGAAAAAAAAAGGAAATTCAATCCTTTGTTGGAAAAATCAATTTTTTAAGATGGTTTATTCCAAATTTTGCAGAAATAATAAAGCATATCACTCAGATGCTTAAAAAGGATAGGGAGGTTAAGTGGTCTAACCAGGCTAAACAAGCATTGGTGGAAGCCCCGTGGATTTCTCTTGATTATACAAAAGATTTTTCAATTTTCTCATTTGCATCAGAAGACACTATTGCTGCTGTATTATTACAAAAGAATTATGATAATTTGGAACAGCCAATTTCATTCTTCAGTAAAACATTAAGAGACTCTGAGCTAAAGTATAATATAATGAAAAAGAAAGCCTATGCTTTAGTTAAAGCTCTTAAATTCTTTAGAATATATGTTTTACATTCTAAGGTTGTTGCATATGTCCCAAATGCAGCAATGAAAGAGATTCTAGCACAGCCTGATAGCGAAGGAAAGAGAGGTAGATGGATAGCTAAGGTCATGGAATATGACATAGAAATTAATCCAACAAAGTCGGTAAAAGGACAAGGACTAGCTAAACTTCTCATAGAGTCAAATTGTCAGGTTTTGAATCTTCATGTCATGGCAGAATAGTCAGAGCAGATTATGACAACAGAGCACAGTAAAGAGCAGGTTTATAAAAGGTATGCTGAATCTGACTGGTATAAAGATGTTGTGTATTTCCTTTTGTATTTACAGTGCCCGCTTGAATTGAACAGGAGTGAATGTATATCCTTGAAACTAAAGGCCATGAAGTATGTTTTAATGTACTAGATTTTCTATTGGAAGGATCCAGGAGGAATACTAATGAAGTGTTTGGAGAAATATGAAGTTGATGTTGTGATTGCAGAGTTGCATAGTGGAGTTTGTGGAGGACATAACTATTGGAAGGCAACTGCCTTCAAAATCTTGAGATCAGGATACTACTGGCCTACCATGTTTTCAGATGTATATCATCACATTAGATCGTGTATCAAATCTCAGAAATTTGCAGGTAAGCAAAAGCTTCAGTCCTTACCTCTAAAACCTATTTCTGTGAATGGCCCATTTCAGCAGTGGGGACTAGACTTTATTGGTGAAATTCATCCTCCCTCTAGTGAACAACATAAATGGATCTTGACTGCTAATGAATTTTTCACAAAATGGGTGGAAGCAATTCCAACAAGGAGAGCAATAGAATAGGTTATAATTACTTTCCTTCAAGAAAACATTCTGAGTAGGTTTGGATGTCCTAGAAAACTAGTCACTGATAATTCTCCTGCCTTCAAATAAAAAAAGATGGTGAATTTTTGTCAAGAAAACAACTTATCCTTAAACAGTCCACACCATACTATCCACAAGGAAATGTATTAGCAGAATCTAGCAACAAAAACATTGTAAACAGTATCAAGAAAATGTTGTTTGAGAACAAACGAAGTTGGGACAACAAACTGAAATTTGCTCTCTGGAATGATAGAGTAACAATTAAAAAGTCAATTGGGACATCCCCTTTCCAACTGGTTTATGGGACTGATGATGTTTTCCCTGTTCAATTAGTGACCCCAGTCATTAAGTTTATGTAGGAAATTGAAGAAGAGCCAGATGATATCAAGAGAAGAATGTTCCAGATAGTGCAGTTGCAGTAGGAGAGGGAAGCCATCAAAGAAACAGCTAAGAAACATCAAAAAAGAATGAAAGACAGCTTTGACAAAAAATTTAAAAAGGAGATGTTTACAGTCGGTGATCTTTTGCTTAGATGGGATGCAAAAAAAGATGAAAAAGGTAAGCATGGGAAGTTTGAAAACTTATGGATAGGGCCTTTTTCAATCATAAAGATCCTTGGAAATAATACTTTTGTCTTACAAAATCTAAAGGGTGAAGAGATTGCAGGTCCAGTCAATGAACATTTTTTAAAACATGTTTACACATATTGAAAGACAAGGTGTTATTGTACATAGTCATTGTATATGTCATTTTACTGCAAATAAGACTCCATCCCAATAAGATAGAACTGACCTTAGCACATTTTTTTTAAGGCATTGGTCAGCATGTTCTCAAAGTTTCTCAGAAAAACTTTGTCCCCAGACGGAGCCAGATGTTATCTCTAAGGTTGTTTCATCTGTTTATTTTTAAATTTATTATTATGCTTTGTTTTAATTTTGCTTTGTTTTATATTTTATGTTTGATTGATCACCATTAGGGTTTGTTTCATTACTTGAAATCATCAAAAGTTTCATTCGTAAGCCATGAGCCCATGTATGTGCAAGAGAAATTATGTTATATGGTAAATTCTTACAGCTGGCAGCATTTGTCCAAACCGGCAGCATATCGTGAACTGGCAGCATTTTAATTTCTGATGGTAGACTGTCAAAATGGTATTTCATTGAAAAGTTTATTATTTATTAATATCATGGAATATAAAATGATAATAATCTTTTATCATATTCATAATTATGGGGCATTCGACATTGACATGTTTTAAACAAAAATGTACCCTTTTCCACGAAATCACGACTTGTGTGGTGGCATTTATGGAAGGGTACACATGTTGTCATTTCAAAGTTTGAGCAATTCATGTAATGACTACCAGCATTGATCGTGGCCAAAATCAAGTTAATGCACATTTTTCCCCAAATTTCTCTTATCATTTTGCTGGTTAATTGAAGAAGGGTATTCGCAGGCTTGTTCGTCTATTGTCTATCTCCATTGGTGACGAGCAGCATCATGTAGGGTTTCAGTGATTAGGGTTTGATTTCAAACTCTATGTTCTTGTTTCAGGGTTTGGATTACAATGTATATACTTCCATGCATTTTGAAGCACGCAGCTACAGCATAGATTTTCATGTTCAGGGCCGTATAGGGTGAAGGCATCTTAGATCTGCATTATTAACCGAGGCTTGAGGAGGTTCAGGGGTAAGACTTATGAACCTTTTTGGTTGTATTTTTACTGTCATCTTCATTTAGTAAATCCTGTAAATCAATCAAATTAGAATCAGTACAGGCATAGGTGCATTATTGACAGGCTAGATGCTAGTATGAAGTGAAGACTTACCACAGAGGTAAATGCAGCAAAGTGTATGTGTTTTTGTCTGAGATTTAAAGCCTAGTCGGTCCACACAGAAGAATTGAAAGTCCTTTAAAGTTTCAAATGTCGAAGGGAAGCGGTGAAGAAGAACCAGAGGTTATAGTCAAAAGAAAACCTGGTGGTTTCATTTGCAGGTTGGAACCAAGTAATACAGACTTGATAAAACAATTTCCCAGGTCTGCCAAGCTTATGCAGAAGTCTCAATGGTTCAATTTTTGTGAAAAACTGCAGGGTTACCATTCACAAATGACCATGCTATTTATTGAAAATTACAGAGATGAGAGGGTTCAATTGCAAAGCCTAACTGTTAGAGTCAATGAGGACTCTGTTGCTGAGGCCATAGGTGTTCCTGCAGAAGGTGAAAAATGGTTTAAACAGCAAGATTTTAAAGAAGACTTCAGTGAATTCTTGATCCCAGGAGGTGAAAGCCTTGATTGGAAAAATGGGGTGCATGTTAGTAAGATGAAACCAGGGTGGAGGATCCCTCTGGAGATGATACAAAATTACATTACCTGTGATGGAAGATATGATAGAATATTAAAATGCCATTTAAAACTGTTAATGCATATCAATGGAAATACATAGGTAAATCTCCTATTTTATTTACTTAAAATTCTCCAAAAGATTATAGCCAAGGTCCAAGTTCACCCTCACAATACAGCCTGTTCTGTTTATCACCAAGGATTGATCAAATTGTTGATTCTAACTCAGTTACAGAGGGAGAGCAGAACATGGGCATCCCTGCTAGTAGAACTAGGGTTTAGAGACAACCCTAAGGAGAAAGGTAAAAAAATGTTGGATGAGGCTAACCAGCAAGCAACAAGCCCTAAAAAGATAGTTCAGGAGGTTCAGAATGAAGAAAAGAATGATGCTGATAAACCTGTCCAAAAAATCTTGAGCCCTGAAATAGCCTACACAGATGAAAACCCAGAGAAGCTCAGTAATATGATGAAAAACATAACTTCAAAAAATAGAATGTGTAAACAATTATGCAAAATAGAGAAGCCAAGAACCAGACTAAGGAAAAAGATGCAGATTGAAGAAAGAACAACACAGGAAGATGACAGGGATGTTGTAGTAATAAAATATGTTGGTAGTGAGGGAACAGTACATACAGCAAGGGACCAGTATTATGAAGATATGGAAAATTTTATTGATATGCAGGGTGTAGCAGGCTCCATACCAGCATTCTTTTGTACATACAAGCAAGACAATCTTGATGAAGGTTTAGTATCAAAAATTTTACATGAAGAAGGAAGCCACATGAGAGAAGAAGATTTGGAAATCTCCCCAGACCTAAGCCAATGTAAGAGGTCTCTGCAAACCTATAAAGAAAAAACAAAGTACTTCCAAGACATAAATGAGAAACTAATGGTGGCTAACAAAAGACTCCATGAGGACATGGAGGACAAAGAAGCAGAGTACCAAAAGCTGCTGGTGATTTCCAAGGATATTCTCGGGCAGAAGCGAGCCATTCAAAGACAGCTGGAACAAGTCAATGCCCAGAACAAGGAAAAGGATAAAGATGGCAAATTTTCTAGACTTCAGAAGCATTCACAGGTTCTTAGTGACCTAGCTACACTAGCAGAGGCTTCTAGAAGCCTTTAGGAGTTAGATTGTTATTTGATTTTGAACTTATGTTGTTCCTTTTGAGATATGTATGACACTTGTAGTTCAATACTTTTTTAAGGGATTAACTTTCCAATTTTGGAGGAGGTTCGATCCTTGAATATAGGATCTTATAGTTTAGTTTTTGGATAAGATATTTTGTATAAAAAGGGGTCTCGACTAGGAGACTAAGGGTTGGAAATTTTGGAGAATGCAAGCCTTGTTTGGAGCATTGCCTATATGACATAGACTTTATGCAGCTTCTGTACAGGTTCTATTTTTGAATGAAACATGATGATGATTTGCTTATGTATGTTATGAATTGGTTTTTCTGATAATTTTGTTATGCATATGGTCCATTACATCCCATTGCACTAATTCTTATTGGGAAATACAATTATCCTTACACTGTAGAAAACATAGGCAATTTCATTTCTTGTCTTTATGATCATAGTGACCTTGATACTGAACTTTGTGTTTTATCTTATGTTATACAGTTTCTGTGGATTATCTTGCAACTCTGATTTCACACAAGCCTATCTCTTTAATAGTGTTATGTTTTTCTTATAGATCTTATATATCCCATCATGTGCAGTGATAATTGTGTGATTTGTACAGACAGCCTTGGTTGTATATCAATTTACTTATTCAATGATTGTTTGATTTTACTCACAGCCTTTATGTTATACCATCCTGTTACATTGATAGTGGTGTAACTTTTCCCATAGCTTTGATTGTATATCAGTTTGATTTTATTGATTTGTATATTTGAGAACAAGATTTCCGTAAGCTTGAACCTCTGTAGTCTAGGTTCAACTTTAGGGATAACAACAGGTTTACAAACCTTCGTTAAAGACAAATTATTTTCTTTATGAAAACAAGTTTAATATGCCATGGTTCTAAGCTTATTTCCTATGGAGATAAACAAGCAAAAGTTTAAGGCTTAGAGCTTAAATCTAAGCGATGCATATAATATTTTTACCATGTAATAACCTTGGGGTGGTGAATATATATATATATATATATATCTTAGTTTAAACTACGCGCAAGGGTTTAAGACTTTGCAAGGAAAAGGTGGCAATTGATATTTGGTCGATTATGAACTATAGGATAGTGGGTTTTAGAGTTGATAATGGACACTAGGCTGGCGCCATTAATGTGCCTCGAATTTTGTGGAAGCCCAAGCTTAGGGCTTGGCTCACGATGGACTTGGTCATTTTTCTTTGCTTGTTGTTTTCTCTTGCCTCTACGTAGTGTGGTGAAGGTGAGATCCAGGATTGAAGAGGTAAGACTTCGTTGGGTTTTTAGTAGAATTGTTTGATGGTTTGTAGATTGGCCATGATTTCCATACTTCTCATTTTTCTTGTTGATGGTGGTTGTAGGTGACAGGGCTGACGAGGAGCAACATATCTCGGGGCTTCAAAACTAGTTTGTGGGTGATGCCATAATGTGCACAGTAAGCTTGTTAAACAAGCCTGCACTTGTCACCTCTTGGCCTTATGGGTAGGACTAAGTTTCATTCTCGTCTCTTGGTTGAGGTTTTACTATGGGGTGTTCGATTTGCCTTTGGGCCTCGGTTTACAGAGATTTGGATTTGTAATTAATGGTGTGGTTGGAAGCGATGAGGGAGTTGGGACTTTAAACAGGATCTGCGTGTTTTGTGTAAATTGGGTTTGATTTACATTACGTACCCAGTGGCAACACCATTTCTTGCAATGGCGCCATGGCCATTGGGATGACTATGTAAACTTGACTACGACTTACAATTATTGTGTATATGAATTTGTTCTACGTTGGATTTATTAAAATGTATTGTTTTAATCATGGGTCATTATTTATATGTTATTTACCTTCTTTGATTGTAATGGTTACCATGATGACCACCCTGTCAGTGAGATGGCTTTGGGGCCACGCCTTATGTTAGTGCTAGAAATTGTTCCTAGACTACCACGAGAACAAGCTAATGCAATCTAAAAAGGAAAACAAAATGAAATTGGTCTTTAATGGTTTTGGTTTAAAACTTTATCAACAAGGAGGTAAAAACATAAACAAGCTAACACATAACTAGATCATTAAAAAGTTTGAAGAACTGGGGATCAAACACATATGAATAAATCATAAACATTACACATATAATACTGATTCCATTCACAAGATACAAGCATTTCCATGAGGAAAAACCTTAAACAAGAAATGAAGTTGTATGTTGCGTAATCAAACAGATTATAAACAAAACCAGCATAGCAGGTAAAATGGCTTATCAGTATGTATATAATCAATAACAGTCTTCAAACTTACATAAAAGTTATAATTCTTAGCTTTAGATACATTAGATATAGAGCCTCTCCTTGAGTACAAATTTGAAACCTACTTCTATTTCATTTCCTAATTTTATCATTTTTCATTAAAAATGGTTACATAACTGTCAAAACTACCCTTTAGGTTTGAGTTCAAATCAATTAAAAAATTATTTGTATTATTAGACATAACAAAATATTAACTATCATAAACTAAAATACTTGAAACCTGTCACTAACAGCCTTCATAGATGCTTGGCTTCCTCAACCAACAAATAAATTCCTTCTAAAGCACATGATTGTCTTTTACTTTGTTGTTTCTCTGCTTCTAGATCTTCAATCCTCTTTAATAATCCCTCATTCTACTGGGTCAGACTTTGAAATCTTTGATTTAATTCTTCAAACTAGATCTGAGTCTATCTCTTTGTCTTTAAGGATTATTTTTAAACAACTATCAATTTCTGATAGTGTGTTAATATCATCCAGGTCCACCCTAAGTATTCTATTAGTCATGACTAATCCATCATTAGTTTCACTAAGGAAACCAATATGATATTTGTATTGCTTCACAGTTTTCTGAAGGTTTTCAGTCTTTGAATCTATGTACATTCCCTCCTCCAATGTAGAATTTTTATCTGACATCCAAGGGATATCGATTTTCTTTAAAATGATGTCATCATCTTCCTCATATTTAACCTTTTTTTCTTCAACACAAACTTCTGGAAACTTACCTCATTCAGTGCTGAAATTTATTGGTTGTTCTAAAACCTTATCCTTTCCTAAAGATGACTCTAATATCATTGAATGCTCTTTTTCAGTATGAACTTGCTATGAACTTAAATTTTCTTCTTCTTCCATATCTTCCCGAGATTAAGAATCCTCAATCGCAGTGATATACTCCTTTATTAATTTTAGGTTTCAGATCCTTTTCATGTTTAATCCTATTTTATTCTTGGCCCTTGTTTTTGGTCTCACTTTGTTTCTCCTAAAATTACAAAATATTTCCCATGAGACTTTATATTTGATATTTGTACACCATCATATTTTAATCCAGTTGCAACAGATTTTCCTTTAATATTTTCATTTGAAATTTGCAAATTATCCACTTTCAGTTTAGATTCAACAAGAATCTTTTTAATGCTTTCGTGTACACCTGTGAAACCTTTATTTTTTTCTAATGAACCCACTTCTTCTTCCTTATTTGAAATAGCTTTGTGCTCCTTTTCTACATTCTCTGGAACTTGTTCCTGATTACCACTAACTACTTCTCTTACCTCTTCACACATAGGGTCTTCAAATTCCTAAGTTGAACAATTATCTTGGACCCTATCTTGTACCGAATTGTCACTTAATTATTTCTTTATTCTTTTTACAAAGCTATACTGCTTGTTCTTTATATTTTTCTTGTCTTGCTCTTCTTGCTCATTATGGAAACCTGACCAAAACAAAAAATCATCCCAAGTTCTACTCTTTTTCTAAAGGAATGTGCAAACAATAATCTTTATTAACCCATGGTGAAAGACAGATTGATGAGTATGATTCCTATGCCCTTTTATCATGTTTGACATCTTTTCCATCCTTTTCAAGAAGAAAAAGGGTAAGTTCATCATGTACTGTTGATTCAAATGTTGCAAGAATCTGACATTGTATTTGAAAACTAGAGAAAATCACCCCTCACATGTGATGTAGCTTTTTAAAATTCTAATGAATTCCCTCCACTCAGGCTTGAATTTGTCTAACTATACATCTTTCCCCCAATCTAGGGCTTCAACATCAGATGAAAGGAAATATTTTGGGTTGAAGGTGAATGGTATCTTCTTCAACTAGAGCTCTCCATCACATGCTATGCATGTAGCTTCTGTTATCAATGCTTCTGTCAATTCAAATTTAAGGGTGTCAAATGAAACCGTATCCTTATCAAAACCCTGAGTGAAATGTTATGACACTTATGGGTTAAAACCATTGATTCTATCAAAGTAATTGAACCATCCAACCCTTTGAAACAATGATGCACAATCAGGAAAATCATTTTCCCAAATTGTATCAGTGGGTTCATACGTATTTGTCGTTTCGCCTTTCATCATTTCTTCTCTATAACCTTATACTATGTATTTATTTAAACAACTTCAAAATTACTCAGACTCTTTCTCTGCAACAATAGAATTAGCAACCAAACAAAAATTGTGACAAGTAGGTTTACGATTTTCTAAGAATCCATTACAGAGTCAGAATTGTGTAACTGTACACCACCATTCTCTCCATGATTTCCATACCTTCTCATACACTTGTCATGATGCTAGAATATGGTCATGAATATGTCTAATTATGTATTCAATAGATTTCTAAAAGCTTTCGTGTTTTCCTCTACAGTAGCCATGAGTATCCACTACTTCTTTCAATAATTTTAATGAAATCGTGACAGGTAAAACCACGGTCCTCTTAATAATATTTGCACCTTCTTATACACTTGTCATGATCATCATTGGGTTCTGAATATGCATTATTATGTCTTCACAGGTGTCCAATGGCTTCCACTATTTTAGATTTCAAACAACCATGATTTTCTACCACTATTTTCAATAATTCGAGATTCTTGTAGCGCATCATTACATGGACTCTTCACTTTGTGCTACAGGAATCCTCCTTGTGCATATTTTTTGAAAAATAACTTAGAAACAAAGGCTAGGGCATAATGCTAAAGTATGGAGTAACTTTATTATAATATTTTCAGACTTTTAAAGATATATACAGCTAAGAAACCTACATAAACTTTTAAAACCAATAGAATGAAATAAATCAAAACAAAAATAAGCATAAAATCAAACAAAATATATACTTATCATTATAAAACCTCAAAACCAACTTAAAAATCAAAAGTAATAGGAAAGAAAACTTTCAAAAACAAACACAATAACCAAGAACAATACCTAGTTATAACATCGAGCTCATGTTCTGGGATGAAAGCCTCATTGCGAGGTTTCAAGAATCTGTAGATCAGTGCCTTCTTCCATATCAACTGAAACTACCCATTATTCTACAAAATTTCCATTGGGCTATGCAGTATTTATTCTACTTATATCACATCGATATATACAATGAATGACAATCTTTTCACCTTCACTGACTGTAAAAGTTTTTGAGGAATCGTCTGTTCATAGGATTGGACAATTATTCACCTTCCATGCTCTGCAGTATGAAGGTATTATTTTCCAACATTTTTGAAATCACAAAAGGACCAAGCCATAAGTTGTCAAATTTTCCATGCTTACATTTTTGTTCTTTTATGGAATCCCACCTTAGTACCATGTCTCCACAAGAAAAGGTGTTTTCCTTTACCTTTCTATCAAATATTTCTTTAATATTTCTACTGTAATCTTGAGATTTTTCAGTCAAATCCTCATGTTCCTATTGTAATTCAATCAATGAAAATATTCTTCTTTGAATATCATTAGGTTCTTCATGGCTATCCTAAAAAAAATTAATAACTGGAATGCCTAATTGAATTGGAAAAACAACATTAGTGCCATACACTAACTGAAAAGGAGATGAACCAGTCACTTTCTTGGAAGCTATCCTTTCTTCCCAGAGTGCATACTTCAACATTGAATCCCATGATTTCTTATTTTGACTTAACAACTTTCTAATGCTTTGAATGATATTCTTATTAGATGACACTGCCAATCCATTCCCTTGAGGGTAGTAGGGTGTACAATGTTTCAAAACAATCCCATTTTTCTCACAAAAAATAACCATGGGTTTTGACTTGAAAGCCTTAGCATTATCAATCAACAATGTTTTAGGACAACTGAAACTACTCAAAATATTCTCTTGAATAAAATTAATCATCACCTTATAAGTTACATTCTTCATTGGAATGGGTTCCACCCATTTCGTGAAAAAATCAATTGTTGTAAGTATCCATCTATGTTTACCAGAAGAAGCAAGATTAATCTCACCTATAAAATCCAGACCCCATTGCTAAAAATGAGCATTTACAACAATAGGCTTCAGAGGTAGAGACACAAGTTTTTGTTTACCAGCAAACTTTTGACATGGAATGCAAGCCCTAACTGGCTGATATACATTAGAAAATAGAGAAGGCCAATAATATCTAGCTCTCAAAATTTTATAAGCATTGGATTTCCAATATTTATGAACTCCACATGCACCCTCATGTAATTCTGAAATCACTTCTTCAATTTTGGGCTTCTCCAAACATCTGAGCAATACTCCACATGTATCCTTCCAATCTAACTATTGATTTATTAAACAATATTTACTAGCCTTTAATTTCAGTGATCTACCTTCCTTCTTGTCTAAATGCACATGACACTATAAATACTATAAAAAATGAACCAAATCAGCATACCATTTTTATTTTGCATACTTATCCATGATTTGTTCTTTCTCTTTCCCTGTTTGCAGCTCTTCCTGTACTAATTGTTCTTCCATCAAATGAAATCCAAGAGCTTCACAATTTGAATCGGCTAATAATTTTTCCAAACCTTGTCCTTTTACCAGCTTAGTAGGTATGATCGCTACATCATACTCAATGATTTTTGTGATCCATTTCCCCCTCTTTCCTTCATTGTCTAGATGAGTTAAAATATCTTTAACAGCTCCATTAGGTACATAGGAAATGATCTTTGAATGTAGAATATAAATTCTAAAAAATTTTAGTGCTTTTACCAGTGAATATGCTTGCTTCTCCAATGTACTATACTTCAATTCTGAATCTCTGAGGGTCTTATTGAAAAACGAAATAGGCTGCTCTATCCCATCTGCATTCTTTTCTAACAAAACAATGGATATTGTATCTTGAGAAGCAAAGGAAAAAGTCAGAAAATCCTTTGAGAAGTCTAGGCTTAACACCACTGGTGCCTCTATCAAAGCTTGCTTAATCTTCTCAAATGAAACTCTAGCTTCTACTGTCCATTTCACTTCTTGATATTTCCTTAACATAGTTGTTATTTGATTTATAGTTTCAGCAAAATTTGGTATAAGCCATCTCAGAAAATTAATTTTCCCAATAAATGACTTAACATCCTTCTTACTTCTAGGCAAACTGATTTTCAAAATGGCTTTGACTCTCTCAGGATCTATTCTTATCCCATCTACTGAAACCAAATATCCTAGTGGCTTACTCTCCTGAACAACAAAATGAGACTTTTTTGGATTTAATGACAGCCCATATTTCCTGCATTTCAAAAAGTTTTGTTTGAGGTGTTTTAGATGTTCTTCATCATACTATGAAAACACTGTGATGTCATCCTAATAAATCACAACAAATTTTTCCTTTTCCCCAACAAAGGCTATATCCATAGCTCTTTGAAATGTCATACCATCATTCATCAAACCAAATGGAATTTTGTCATACATGAAGGTACCCAAAGGGGTAGTGAAGGATGTCTCCTCCCTGTCATCTGGATGCATAGCAATATGATTGTAACCCAATAATCCATCCACCATTGACATTCTCTGAGCACCCACTACTTGCTACAAAAACTGCTCAGTCTTAGGAAATGGGTAATTATCTTTTAGTGAATATCTGTTTAAATTACAAAAATCCACACACAATCCTATCTCTCCATTCTTTTTTCATATTGAAACTAAATTTTCTACCCAAGATGAGTATCTAAGTGGCACAATTATCTTTGCATCCAACAATTTCTTAACTTCTTTCTCTATTACTGGAAACAAAGCTGGATTGATTCTTCTTAAATTCTATCTAAAGGGTTTTACATTAGGATTTAAAGGAACTTCATGCTGAATAATATTGGTATCATAGGTCTTTAAATCCTCATAATACCAAGCAAAAACATCAACATATTCCTTCAATAATTTAATGTACCTATTGCTTTACTCAGCTGAAAGAGATTTCAAAATTTTTATCATCCTGGCTTGCTCTTCTGTGCCAATGTTACAATCTACAACATTCTCTTCTGAAGATTGCATAGATGGTTTCAATGGAGTATCATATTTTGAAAAACTTCTTTCAAGGGGGACCAATCATTTGGGAATAAAATTTCCTTTCAACTCAATAATTTTATGTCTAGCAATTTCATTTTCTAAATATTCATCAGCATCTTCAACTTCCTCATCCTATCCTAGATCAATCAATAAATTAGAAAACTCACCAGTCAATTCCAAAAACCTCTTAATTTCGAAGTTATCTTCAAAAACCATCCATTGTTTGATATTATCTGGTACTGAAGGTCTGTATCTAACTTCAATTGGATACTTTAAATGAGTTTGCTTTGGAATTCTGAAATGTGTGGCTGCTAAAGCAAGTGAATCAATGTGATTATGATCTCTCGGAATAAAGGAAATATTAAATGCGATAAAGAAGTTATCAATCATGTCCCAGAACTCATTTTTATATACTTTCAACAAATCCTTCTTTACTTGATATTTGTCCCTCACCTGCTGGACAACTAATTCGGAGTCACCAAAAACAAAAATTTGTTGAATGCCTAGGTCTTTTGCAGCCTTTAAACCTAGTATCAATGCGTCATACTCTATTATATTGTTTGTAGTTACAAACTCCAACTTATACATCAAAGTTATCAACTCACCACCAGAGGAAATCAAAACAATACCTGCTCCTGCTCCCTCTTTGGATGAGGAGCCATCAAAATACATTTTCCACAACTCATCTTTTTGTTCAAAAAAGCATTTGAATAGTTTTTTTCTTCTCAACCTATAACATACCACTTGTATTGTCATCACTGAAATGTAACATGCAAGAACCCAAATCCTTTTCTATAGCATAAAGTGAATGATTTGTTGGATTCTTATCATCAGTGATGATGTAAGCATACTATAATTCTCTACACAATCTCCTATTCTCTCCTCCAAAAACGGGAATTGTTAGATATGATAAATCCATTTGTAAAGTACCCCCCACCTTCTTAGCCTAGGATCTTGAAAGAAACATCCCAAACATAGGAGTAACATCTTCCACCACCACATCCATGATGACACTTTTCATGGGAAACTGAGTCAAATTAACCACCATATCCTTAATCACTCCCAAACATTTAACAGCTCTGGAATAAAATGCATATAATTCATGATATGGTTTTGTGATACTCAAACCCAAGGCTTCCATAACTGCTTTTGGCATCAAATTATGAGAAGCACCGGAATTAAGTAAACAATTATGAATCATTTGATCATGAATAGTCAATGTTATATAAAAAGGTGAAGATGAACTTGAATCATTTTCAGTCTTATCAGCTAGAGAAGAACCAATAAAGATCTTAGGTTCTTCTTCTTGTAGATTTACTGTATCTGAAGGTATTTGACTAGTTGAAGAACCAAGCATCTTTAAAACTGGATTTCTATAGCTAGTATTCTTCATCAACTCAATAAAAGGTACTGGAATTTTAATCTTACACAATTAATTCTCAAAATTAAAATTCTGTACATTCTTATTCACTTCCTGAACTTCAATAACCTTATCTGGATCACCATGATCAGCTCTTTTCTCATGTGTTTGATTAGATGGTTGTTTTTGAGGAGGACCTATCTTCTTTTTAGAAATATGAACAACCTGTTTTGGAAAAAACCTCAAATTTATAGCCTTCTTCGGTTCAGATTGACATATATCAGCTGAGACTTCAGGACTCAAATCACTCTCTATTTGATAAATATTTGCATCAAAAAAATCAGAATCTTGATATTCATGTTGAGTTAGGAAACCCTCTAATAACAGTTCTCCAAAGTAGTTCAAATCTTGATTTGTATCTTCATACTGTGAAACATCACCTTCCTCAATATTATCAACTACATTATTCTGGAGTGGAAGGGGAACTCTCTCATGTTCATTTTCTCTTCTCTCCCTCTGAATATCATTGTTTCTTAGCTCTCTAGGAATAAATTTAGGTGCAAACTGACGCCTAAATTGATTAGTTTTTATTTCTCCTTCCTGTGCAAGATTATTTTAATTCTTTTCTAACTCCATTTTATTAAGTGTTGTTGTTAAAATTTTGACTAATTTATCCATTTCATCAATTTTACTATCTGCTGACTATGATGTAGAGGTTGCTGGAATCACCTCTTTCTTACCTTTTATATCATATATTTGATTATCTGAGTTTTCTCTTAGCCTATTAGAATCTAGAATATTTGACTCTACTTCAAATGCAGCCTCCTGCATATTTTATAAGGTGGCTGGCCTTCTCTCTCTTAGATGCAAGGAAAATTCATGGTCAAAGGAATTTGCATAAGTCAACTTGGCTGAGGTTTTAGAAGGTTTGATTTCAGCAGGAATCCTACCACACATCTTTTTAAATCGCTTGGAAAAATCTCCTATAGTTTCATCCTTTTTTCTTCTTAAAGATCCAAATTCTGTGATGTAATAGGTATGATCTTTTGTATCTCCCCATTGCCTCATAAATACATCCGATAACTCTTCTATAAGAGTGGTTGAATTTGTAGTTCCGTGAACCACTTCCTCACTTCTCCATCCAAACTCTGCACAAACATCCTCATCCATACATATTTTGCTTCAATATTTTCATTTTCTGCATAACTAAGGAATGCATCCTAGTGCTCTTCAGCAGTTGTCTCACCCTAACCATTGAACCTAGGTAAGTATTTGTGATAATCCCCTCTAGGGAGAGAATTTAGGGGTTGAGGAAGGACTAAGGGTGCATATTTGTTTGCTACCATTTTATCCATGATATTAAGGGGCTGATTTTGTGCCATTGTGAAACCACTTTGTTTTGATGAGGACAAAAGATGAACAACTTTGCTTGAACCTGGTTGAAAAGGAATTTTTCTAGTTTTGAACTAAAACAAAGGAATATTACCGGGAGACTCAGTTTTTTCTTTTTTATAATACTGTGGATTGGTAAAAACCTGAAAACTACTGACTGGTATAGAAGGAATTGACCAAGATAGACCTTTTTTTTCTTCTTCAGAATATGTAAGAGGTGATTTCAGTATTGAATGCTCAAGAGTAAATAGAGAAGGAGAATACTAAGTTTTCCTAAGTTGTATAGCCTCCTTCAAAATATGTTCTGGGTCTGAAACACCCAAATGCAAACGTGAAGTAGGTCTCCCTCTTTTCCCAATCTTCTTGGTAGCCACTATGGACACTGCTTGGTGAAAAAGAAGTCTAAAATATTTGCTGATTTTGTTCACCTCTCAAAATCAATTGAATGATAGAAAACCAGGGAAGATATACTTATGTTTCATCCCTGGCAACGACGCCAAAAATGTTGGTGCTAGAAATTGTTCCTAGACTACCACAAGAACAATCTAACACAATATCAAAAAGAAAACAAAATGAAATTGGTTTTTAATGGTTTTGGTTTAAAACTTATCAACAAGGAGGCAGAAACATAAACAAGCTAACAGAGAACTAGATCATGAACAAGTTTGAATAAATGGGGATCGAACACATATGAATAAATCATAAACATTACACATATAACACTGATTCCATTCACAAGATACAAGCATTTTCATGAGTAAAAACCTTAAACAAGAAATGAAGTTGTATGTTGAGTAATCAAACAGATTATAAACAAAACCTACATAGAAGGTAAAATGGCTTATCAGTATATATATAATCGATAACAGTATTCAAACTTACATAAGATTTATAAGTCTTAGCTTCAGATACATCAGCTCTAGAGCCTCTCCTTGAGTCAAAATTTGAAACCTACTTCTATTTCATTTCCTACTTTTATCCCTTTTCATAAAAAATGGTTACATAACTGTCAAAACTACCCTTTAGGTCTGAGTTCGAATCAATTACAAAATTAGTTGTATTCTTAGACATAAAAAACTATTAACTATCATAAACTAAAATACTTGACACCTGTCACTAATATCCTTCATAGATTCTTGGATGCCTCAGCTAACAAAGCAATTCTTTCTAAAGCACATGAATGTCTTTTACTTCGCTGCTTCTCTGCTTCTAGATCTTCAATCCTCTTTAATAATCCCTCCTTCTGCTGCGTCAAACTTTGAACTCTTCGATTTAATTCTTCAAATTGGCTTTGAGTCTGTCTCTTTCTCTTTAAGGCTTCTTTTGAAACAACTATCAATTCATGATAGTGTGTGTTAATATCATGAACGCCCTCCAAAAGTATTTTATTAGTCATGACTAATCCATCATGAGTCTCATTAAGGAAACCAATCTGATATTTGTATTGCTTCATAGTTTTCTAAAGGTTTTCATCCTCTAAATCTATGCACATTCCCTCTTGCAATGTAGAAGTTTTAGTTGACAACCAAGGGATATCAATTTTCTTGAAAATGATGTCATCATCTTCCTCATCTTTAACCTTTTCTTCTTCAACAAAAACTTCTGAAAACTTACGTCATTTAGTGCTGAAATTTATTGGCTGTTTTGAAACCTTATCCTTTCCTCAAGATGCCTCTAATATCAACGAATGCTCTTTCTCAGTACTAACTTGCTAAGAACTTAAATTTTATTCTTCTTCCATATATTCCTAAGATAAAGAATCCTCAATCACAATGATATTCTCCTTTCTTAATTTTGGGTTTAAGATCCTTTTCATGTTTAATCTCAGTTTATTCTTGGACCTTGTTTTTGGTCTCCACTTTGTTTCTTCTAACATTAAAAAAGATTTCCCCTGAAACTTTACAGTTGAGATTTGTACACCATCATCTTTTAATCCAGTTGCAATAGATTTTCCTTTAATCGTTTCATTTAAAATTTGCAAATTATCCACTTTTAGTTTAGCTTCAAGAGGAATCCTTTTAATGCTTTCTTGTACACCTATGAAACCTTGATTTCGCTCTAATGAACCCACTTCTTCTTCCTGATTTGAAACAACTATGTGCTCCTTTTCTGCATTCTTTGGAACTAGTTCTTGATTATCATTAACCACTTTTCTTACCTCTTCACACATAGGTTATTCAAATTCCTGAGTTGAACAATTCTCTTGGACCCTATCATGTACGAGCTCATCACTTAATTCTTTATTTAGCCTTTTTACAAAGCTATACTGCTTTTTCTTCATATTTTTCTTGGCTTTGTCTTATTTCTCATTATGGAAACCTGACAAAAACAAAAAATGATCCCAAGTTCTACTCTTTTTCTGAAGGACTGTGCAAACAATCATCTTTATTAACCCATGATGAAAAACAAATTGATGAGTATGATCCCTATTCTTGTTTATCTTGTTTGACATATTTTGCAGGCTTTTCAAGAAGAAAAACAGTAAGTTCATCCTGGACTGTTGATTCAAATGTTGCAAGAATCTGCATGGCATTTGAAAACTAGAGAAAATCTCCCCTCACATGTGATGTAGCTTTGTAAAATTCTAATGAATTCCCTCTACTCAAGATTGAATTTTTCTAACTGTACACCTTTCCCCCAATATAGGGCTTCAACTTAAGATAATAGGAAATCAAGCTTGGGTTGAAGGTGAACGGTATCTTCTTAAACCAAAGCTCTCCATCACGTCCTATGCCTGTAGCTTCTGCTATCAACTCTTCTGTCAATCCAAATTTACGGGGGGTCAAATGAAACTGTGTCCTTATCAAAACTCTGATTGAAATGATATGACACTTCTGGTTTAAGACCGTTGACTCTCTCAAAGTAATTGAACGATCCAGCCCTCTGAAACAGTGTTGCACAATCAGGAAAATCATTTTCCCAAATTGTATCAGTGGGTTCGTACCTATTTATCTTTCCACCTTTCCTCATTTCTGCTATGTAACCTTATATGTATTTCTTTAAACAACTTCAAAATTACTCAGACTCTTTCTCTGCGATAATAGAAGTAGAAACCAATTAAAAGTGGTGACAAGTAGGTTTACAATTTTCTAATAATCCCTTACAAAGTTGAAATCATGTAACTGTAGACCAAGATTCTATTCATGATTTCCATACCTACTCATACACATGTCATGATGATGGGATTGGGTCATGAATATGCATAAGTATTTCTTCAATAGTTGTCTGAAAGCTTCTGTGTTTTACTATGCAGCAGCCACAGGTATCCACTACTTCTTTCAATGATTTTAACCAAATCATGACAGGTAAAACCATGATCCTTTTAATAATATTTGCACCTGCTTATACACTTTTCATGATCATCATTGGGTTTTGAATATGCATTATTATGTCCTAACAGGTGCCCAATGGCTTCCACTATTTTAGATTTAAAAAAACCACGATTTTCTGCCGCTATTTTCAATAATTCGAGATTCTTGTAGCACGTCATTACATGGATTCTTCACTTTTCTCTACAGGAATCCTCCTTGTGCATATTTTTTGAAAAATAACTCAAAAACAAAGGTTAGGGCATAAAGGCTAAAGTTTGGAGTAACTTTATTATAAGCTTTTCAGACTTTTAAAGATATATACACCTAAGAAACCCACATAAACTTTTAAAACCAATATAATGAAATAAATCAAAACAAAAATAATCATAAAATCAAACAAAAAATATACTTATCATTATGAAACCTCATAACCAACTCAAAAATGAAATTAATAGGAACTAAAAGTTTCAAAAACACGCACAATAACCAAGATCAATACCTATTTATAACACCTTACATGGTGTCTATACTCTCCATCATGGCTGCAATAGCATAGAGGATATTGACTTACAATTGGTGTTTATAATGTATATTGTGGAAATGTAATAAACCGTGGGAGTAAACCTTGGATGGCTATCGTTTTTATACATTTCATTATTGATAGGGTTTAGATAGTTAAGGGTTTATTTTCATTGACTGTGTGTTTAATTATGATGGTCGTGGCCATGGAACACAACGTATTTGATTTGTAAAGGTCTTATGACCTCTTTGTAAAAAGATTAGTTAAAAACACAACCCGCATACAAACTGTGTATAGCATGGCTCTGTGTAATGATTTTGGGCATGGATTATAGCCTTTGTGTAGATGATACACCATGGATTTATAAAATAATAAAGTGTTAGAATAATCAACCCATAGTTACCTACCTTAGACATTAATTTAATTTCTTTTGTCTTATTATCTAGTTTCCTAGATTCCATTCTGAGCTAGTTGCCTTCTACAAGTCCTAGAAATCAACACATGCTAAAACTAAGTCATGGAGTTCTTGGGAAACATTCTAGAAACCCAATTTAGCATGTCTAGTTTATTCCAGATCCTCCAAAGTGCATATCTTCTTTTTCTGAAAAGTTTCCTTGTTTAATTCTGATTTAAGGCAAAAGGAAAGCTAGACTAGGTGTATTTGAATTGTTTTTTTCCCACATCATCCTCCCTCCTTTTCTCCAAATAAAATCATGTATGAGTTTTCTTTCCATACATATTTATATTTCCCACTTGACTTAGCAAATTCGTGAGAATATTCATAGATTTGGAAACTGCTTTCAAGCACCTATGGGGGATTTGACTAGATTTAGTAAGCCTACTTTTTGACTATTTCGAATGGAATATTTATGCATTTGATTCTCTCATGTAATGATATATTTCAACATCCTATTACTTCACAAGGCTAGCTGTTGTACACTTATTGAATACATATTAGTGTTATGCTCCAATTTCAATCTCCTTTCGTGTGAGTTTTGCATGTTTGATTAGCAATTTTGTGAGTGTAATTGTTCTATCTATTGGGTTCAATTTCCACATGGTATTAGAGCCTTTTTAGATCAATTTATCTCCTTCCTTATTGATATTGTAGGTTCAACATCTTGACTGGGAGCACATTCTGTTGACTGGAGGGCACAGTTTCTGAGCTATGGACCAATCTCAGAAGATCATCTTGACTCCATTCAGTTTGTTTGAGTGGAAAGATAAGATGGAGATATTGTTAGGATAAAAATGTCTCTACATGGTGACTATGGAAACTAATTCAAATCCCAATGCAACTACAGAGAAAATTAAATGGCACAACATGAGGGATAAGGCCTATGGTGTTTTGTGTCTGAGCATTTCAAGAGACCTCCTCTTCCATCTTGATAGATTGACATCACCTAATGAAGTGTGGGAGGATATGGAAGATATTTTTGGAAATAAATATGATATTAGAGGACATCAAATTGAGAATGAGCTGATCTCCTTGAGTCTTAGTAGCTTCAAATCATTGCAACTCTACTTTTCCAAGTTTAAGGCCCTTGTTTTGCAGTTGAAACAATGTGGAATTGAAAAGAAGGAAGAGGAACTAGTTTTGGCCATACTCTCTAAGATTGGTCCTAACTGTTCAGTGCTTTTTTTGACCTTCCATGCCACGAAGTTGACAGCTCGATCTTGGAAGATGCCTAAGCTTCCAGAGTTCATGGAATCCCTCACACATGAGAAAGATAAGTTGGTGATGATGGGCACCATCAAACCTTCCAAATACCAAGCTTTGGTTGCTGGAGATTCAAGGGCGGATTCAAAAAGCAAGAAAAAAGATAAAAATCCACCTGAGCAAAAGAGATACAAGAACAAGTCTCAAGAGGAGCCCCAAGGTTGCAAGAAGAACTCCTAGAAGAAGAAGAACAAAGGAGAAATGATCAAGTGTGCATACTGCAATAATGGCTATCATCATGAGACCTCTTGTATGAAGAAGCAAATTGACATGTTGACCCAACTCCTGGAGAAGAATAACATCTCCCTTCCTGATTGCTCAAAGAAGACGGAAGGAGGATCAAATTCAGAGGATAGAGAGAGAGTACATGCCTTGGTTGCTGGAACATCAAGCTCACCTAGCTTCATCATAGACTCTAGAGCTTCTAGACATATGGTTTCAACAAAAGAGACATTCTCCTCTCTTGACATGTTGAAAGGTCCACCAATAGTTTTGGGACATGACTCTCTCACTGACAGTTTGGGGAAGGGAAGGATTGGTCTTGACCATGGTAAGTTCAATAATGTGTTGTATTTTCCAAGTCCTGCCTCTAATCTATTTTCAGTGTATCAAATGACTCATACTAGGTCTCCAAAGAAGGTCATATTCTCCCTTGATGATGTTGAAATCAATGAGATTTCAAATGGTAAAATCATATTGAAAGGTGTTGTAGATCACACTTCGAAGGTATACAAATTTTCCCATTTTCTACCCTACTCAAACCCCTCTTCTCTTCTGATTCATGATAATGAAGCAAGAAATATTTGGCATGAAATATTTGTGCATATTAACTACAAGTATCTTTATGATTTGAGTGAAAATGATATGGTCATAGGGTTACCAAATATCAAGTTTTCTAAGGGATTCTATCAAGGTTGTATCCTAGGAAAACACCCAGAGCACAAGTATGAGAAAGCTAGTCATGATAGAACCTCTGCACCTCTTGAGATGATCCATAGTGACATTTTTGGTCCATTCCCTCATATGTCCATGAGTCAATACAAATATGCACTAACCTTCATAGATGAATTTTCTAGGTATTGTTGGGTTCACTTCCTAAAGCATAAGTCTGAAGTTCTTGACCTCTTCAAAGTATTTAGAGCCTTGGATGAAAACTAGTCTAGGAGGAAACTCAAGATTCCCATATATAAAAATGGTGGTGCACATGTCAATTCTAATTTCATTTAGTATTGTAAATATGCAGGTATTTAGATGCAGCATTCAATCCCTTACCATGGCAAAATGGTGTTGCTGAAATAAAGAACAGATCACTGAAGGAGATGACAACCTGCATGATGGAGGCTAAGAATTTTCCAGCAAAATTTTGGGACGAGGCTATAAACTGTTCATCCTACATCCAGAATAGGGTTCCTCATAAGCAGCTTGATGGTGTGACTCCTTTCGAATCTTGGAGTGGGAAGAAGCCATATTTGGCCCATTTCAAGATTTTTGGCTCAAAGGCTTGGGCTAGAATTCCAACTGAAAAGATGAAGTATTTACAGCCCCAAAGCAAAGATTTACTATTTGTTAAGTATTCTAAAGATTCAAAAGGGTACAATCTGATCAATTTGAGTACAAAAAAAGATTTCATTGAAAGAAGTGTTCAATTCCAAGAAGAACTTTTAGTAGCAGTTGAAGTTGGAGAGTCTTCTTTACCACCAGATCCATTGATTGTAAGTGAAGAGACTAATGAGTTTGCTGATTCTGATATGTCTAATAATGATGATTTGATTTCAGATTCTAACAGTCCTACAATACCAAAATAGGCAGCAAATACCATTCATGCAGCTAGGGAACTTGCTGGAAATCCTAGTGACACTAGGAGGACTAGATCTCAATTTGAGAGTGCCCTTTGTGTGAAATATCCTCTATCTGTTGAGAAGTGCTATATAATGGTTGAATAAGATCGAAAAAAATATTAATATGCAACACATGATCCAATATGGAAAACAACCATGAAACAAGAATTCAGCTCGCTCTAGAAGAACGACACTTGGGAACTAGTTGATCTTCCCCCAAGGAGGTACATCACATGGATGTGAAGTGTGCTTACCTAAATGGAGATATCACTAAATATGTTTACATTCAGCAACCTAAAGGGTTTGTTTGTAATACATATTTAGTGTGCAGGTTAAAGAAATCATTGTATGAGTTCAAACAACCCCCTAGGGCTTGGTATGCCAAGATGGCTTTTTTCTATTACTGAGTTTTGTTCGATGCAAGTTGATCCTAATGTGTATTTGAAGCTGATTCATGGTTCTTCGATGATTATTTTCTTGTATTTGTATGACCTTCTGATTACAGGAAGTTCAAAGAAAGAGATTTCCCCCTTGAAGGATGCAATGAACCATGCATTTTCTATGACAGATTTGGGATTGTTGATCCAATTCTTGGGTCTCAAAATTGCTCAATCCCAACATGGAATAAAAGTACATCAGTCCAAGTATGCTTTGGATTTTCTGAACAAGTTCAACATGAAATATTGAAAGCTAGGAAATACTCCCTTCCTTTCTTGGGTTAAGCTTGATGAAGTAGGTTCTTCTCCTATGGTAAATAATACACTGTATAGGAAGTTGACTGGGTGTTTTCTTTATCTTACACACACTGGAACTGATATATCTTATGCATTTTGTGTGGATTTGATTTACATGGATCAGCCTCATGATATCCACTAGAGAGCATCCAAAAGGATCCTAAACTTTGTTCAAGGATCAAGAACTCAAGGGATCTTGTACAAAGCAAAATATGATCTTGATTTGATTGGGTTTACTGATAGTGATTGGGAAGATGAAAACACATATCAAAAGTCTACATCAGGATATGTATTCATGCTTATAGAAGGACCAATCATCTGGTTAAGCAAGAAGTAGAGTGCCATAGCACTCTCATCTACAGAAGCAGAGTATAGAGGAGTTGTAAATGCAACAACTCAATGTTTGTGGTTGCAGGGGATACTTGGAGAATGTGGTTTTGAATCAGAGTTTTCAACTATTATCTACTGTGATAATTAGAGCCCCATTCAAGTCTACAATGATCCAGTTCATAGATAGCAAACCAAGCACATTGAGATCCATATGCACTACATTAGACAGCTTCTGCATGATGGCACCATTGATCTACTATTTTGTGCATCTTCAGAACAAGTAGCAGACATCTTCACCAAATTTTTTTGTGAGAAGACCTTGAGCAATCTCAAATAACTGTTGGGGATTGCTGATCATGCTGTGAAGAATGATTGATGACAAGATTTCCAATTTTTTTTTTTTCCTGTCCATGTTTAACAGAGGATTTTCCCACTAGGTTTTTGCCTCTTTCCTTGGTTGTATGGTAAAGTAGTATGTAAAGGGTGACTAAACCTTGTTTCTAGGCCCTATAGTTTTCTGATATTTACTCATAAGGTCATGCTTAAGGGGGGTGTTATAATAATCAACCCATAGTTATCTACCTTAGACATTAATTTAATTATTTTTGACTTATTATCTAGTTTCCTAGATTCCATTCTATGCTAGTTTCCTTCTACAAGTCCTAGAAGTCAACAAATGCTAAAACTGATTCATGGAGCTCTTGGGAAACATCCTAGAAACCAAATTGATCATGTGTTGTTTATTCCAAATCCTCCAAAGCGCATATCTTCTTTTTCTGAAAAGCTGCCTTGTTTTATTCTGGTTTAAGGCAAAAGGAAAAGCTAGACTAGGTGTAGTTGACTTGTGTTTTTCCCACATCATCCTCTCTCCTTTTCTCCAAATAAAAGCTTTTATGAGTTGTCTTTCCATCCCTCTTTAGATTTCCCACTTGAATTAGCAAGCTCACGACTTAGCAAACTCGTGAGCATCTTCATAGACTTGGAAACAACTTTATGCACCTATAGGGGATTTGACTAGATTTAGTAAGCCTATTTTTTGACTTTTTCGAATGGCGTCTGTATGCATTCGATTCTCTCATGTAATGATATATTGCAGTACCTTATTACTTCACAAGTTTGGCTATTGTACACTTATTGAATACAGATTAGTGTTATGCTCCAATTTCAGTCTCCTTTGGTCTGAATTTTGCATGTTTGAATAACAATTTTGTGAGTGTAATTTTTCTATCTCTTGGGTTCAATTTCCACATAAAGACCCTTCAAGATTCAATCTTGGGTCATGTACTATAATGAGGGTTCATTATTTGTAATGGTTGCGAATTAGGAATTTTAACCAAAAAAATCCCTCACTTAGCTCTACATGGCCTACACCACCCAAGGAAACCCATGCATGACCCCCATTTGACCCCCACAACCTCAAGAAGGCTTAAAAACATCAAAAAAGGCTTAAAAACCCATAAAAAGCCTAAATAGCTCTCCTAGGGGCTAAAACCCCTCAAAGGAACCTAAAACCCTAAAAGGAGCTAAAATTTGAGCGAAAGGGGCTAAAATCCCAAAAAAGGGGCTAAAGCCCTAACAAGGGGCTTAGAACCCTAAAAAAGCTATAAATAGGGGGTGGGGGTCACTCTCAAAACACTTCTCCCTTGCATACTATTATGCTGCCTGAGTGGATGCCTTCAGACAATTTGTCTCTCAAGCCACCCACACTTCCTCTCATCCATCCTCTCATTGAGCCATAGCTCCCCCATTGCCAAGAGAGAGAGGTGCTTCTCCAAGCTAGGGCATGGTGGCCCATTCCACCAAATGAATGTATAATGTTTGTTTTGTATTGTTTACTTAGTTTTCTCTAACCTATATTTGCTTGCAGGTTTCCATTATTTGTTTGCAGGTTTTCTAACATGTTCTTGCAGGGTATTGGAGCTAAACCTTAATGTTGTTTGCAGAGGGGTTTTGTTTATCTTTCATTTCATTTTGTTTTTCTATTTTGTTTTTTTATTTTTCTTTGCATTCACCTCCAAGAACCTATCCTTCCATCCTATAGATGGGAGGTAGCCATTCCTACCTTGTAGCAAGGGAGATATCACTGCTACAGAACTAGCGGCCATACCAGGTCGATCCCATGGGATCCCTAGGTTTATTTTTTCAAAATTTCAATTTTTAGTTCAGTTTTTTCCCTAGTTTAATTTTATGTTAAAATCTAGCTTAGATTCTTGTTTATTTACATTTCCAATTACTTCTGAGCCTCCTCAACAAAAATCCGAGTCCATTTGTCCACAATACAGGTTACTGTCGGCTAGATCTGACTCAGGGTCAAAAAAATTTCAGGTTTTGGAGCAGGTTGCTCTTATCAGGCCCAGAAAGGGGACTAGGTCACTCATTTTGGCCTCACAGGTGCGACCAGGTCGCTTATTTAGCCCCGAAAGGCATGATCCCCTTCTAGAAGTCATCCTTCTTTTGTCTACAAATTATGAGCAACCCCCTCTCCTGTTTTTGGAAACATTTGGCGACTTGCTCGCCACATTTGACCCAAAAAGTGCGATCTGTCACTCAGAGTTCGATTTTTTAATAGTTAAGGACTATCAGTGTACCTCATCCACCTCTATCCATCCAAACTGTGTTTATTTCTATTTCTGTTTATGTCCATTTCATTTATAGAACAAAGCTTAATTAAATCAAAGTGTAAATCAATACTTAATGGGTTAATGAACATAGTCTGATGAAAACATACTTAAAATCAATATCTTACCTAACCCTTCCTTGTCTACCCATTCATCACCCTTTGGGGTATTCTAGGATATGACGAAGGATTAAGCTCGTATACTAATAGGCACTTCACCTAATATTTTTCAAAGCCATTAAAAACAAGTGACTTGGAAGGTAGAAGGGGTAGAGAAGGAGGGATTCTCACGGCGCTCAGCGTCCTCCCTGTTGACCAACCTTGCATCCGGAGGGTGACCTGTGGATCTATAGATGGGCATAGTCCCATTGTGTTGAGATCCCAGCACCTTCTCCTGGTTGAAGAGAAATATGCAACCATGGGAGTCTATAAGGGTTGTGTGATTGGAAAACACCCTCAACACAAGCTCGATCGGGGGAAGGCAAACTGAGCTACAAGAATATTGGGGCTGAAACATTCTGATATCAGTGGTCCAATGCCTATCACATCCATGAATGGATAAAGGTACCTCCTTACTCTTATTGATTATTTTTCAAGGTATACATGGGTTTTCTTTCTCAAAATGAAATCATAAGTATGTGAAAAAATTTATGAATGGAAGGCCTTGATCGAAAATGCCTCTGGGCTTAATATCAATATCTTGAGATCTGATAATGGAGGGGAGTATATCAGTAATGAGTTGTTGTACATATTCTCCCAAAGTGGTATTCAGGTCCAACATTCAATTCCCTACACTCCCCAGCAGAACGGAGTAGCAGAAAGGAAGAACTGGTCTCTCAAGGAGATGACCACCTGTATGTTGGAGTCAAAGAAGCTTGCTGCAAATTTGTGGGCTGAATCCATGCATGCTGTAGCATACATTCAGAACAGGGTGCCACATTCATTTGTGAAAGGAAAGACTCCTTTTGAAGCATACTTCGGACACAATCCAAATGTGTTTAACCTACGGGTGTTTGGATCCACTGCATGGGCCCAGATTCCGCTTGATAAAAGAAGGGATTTGCAACCGCAGAGCATAAAATGTCTGTTTATTGGGTATCCTAATGAATATAAAGGATTCAAGCTGCTAGATATCAATACCAAATAGATCATCATTGAGAGAATTTTCAAGTTCCATGAGCCTCTTCAGGAGGTGGAACTAGTGAAGGAGAAAACTGCTGAATTTCCTTCCTATTCCACTGAATATTTGGATGATGAAATTGGGGGTGATGACCCTGATTTGGATCTTCTGAATTCTGATATCAATGTGCAAAATCATCTTCCTACATGGGCCCAACAGACACTCTCCTCTGCAGGAGACAACATTGGAAATCCGGATGATCCAAGGAGAACCCGGTATGATTTCTAAAGAGCAGGTATTGCACTCTCTTGTTTTGATAATTTTCTGTATAAAAATTGCTATTTTATGATTATTTCAGTTCCAAAATCCTACTACCATGCTCGGAATGATCAGAGATGGAAATTTGCCATGGATGAAGAGATGAATTCTCTTCAGAAAAACACTACTTGGGATCTAGTTTCTCTTCCTTCGGGAAGGAAATTGGTTCAATGCAAGTGGGTATTTTAGACAAAGGTTGCTGCTAATGGAAGCACCTACAAATATAATGCAATTCTGGTAGCAAAAGGTTTCTCTCAGGTCCAAGTAGTGTACTACCATGAGACCTTTGCACCTGTTGCAAAAATGGACTCCATTCGCCTTGTTTTGGCTATTTCAGCATCCAAGCACTGGGAGGTGCATTACATGGATGTTAAGTCAGCATTTATACATGAAGATATTCATGAGGAGATATACATGAAGTATCCTAAGGGCTACATCACTTATCCATCTTTGGTTTGCAGGATAAAGAAGTCACTATACGGGTTAAAATAGGCCCCAAGAGAGTGGTATTCCAAGATGGATGCCTTCCTTCTCTCGCAAAACTTTCAGAGATGTAGATCAGATCCAAATGTGTATTTATAGTACCATGATGGTCATATAATTATAATTTTTTTATATGTTTATGACTTACTGATCACAGGTAGCACAGTTGCCTCCATTTCAGCCATCAAAACTGCTCTCCACAATGCCTTTGAAATGAGTGATTTGGGGCTTTTAAAACAATTTTTGGGGCTCGAAATCGAGCAAAATTCTGATGGGATTATGGTCACTCAGTCCAAATAAATTTCAGGCCTGTTAGTCAATTTTAACATGGTTTAATGTAGTCCTGCACCATTCCCTTTCATTTCAGGGATCAGCCTTAAAGATGGAAAACACACACCTCCCATGGACTGCACTATCTATCAACAGTTGATTGGTAGCTTGTTGTACTTGACACATTCTAGGCATGATATTTGTTATGCCATGAATGATGTATCAAGATACATGCAGCAGTCTCATGATATTCATTGGAAGGAAGCCAAGAGGATCCTCCATTACATTCAGGGAACCAGGACCTACAACATTCACTATGCTGCAAACTCCGAGCTAGAGCTGGTTGGATACATAGATTCCGATTGGGCGGGTGATTCTATTGATCAGAATTCAACTTCCAGATATGTATTCATGTTTGGTGGTGGCCCTATTTGCTATTCAAGCAAAAAGCAGGCTGCCATAGCACTATCTTCAGTAGAGGCCGAATATCGAGGAGTGGTGAATTCTTGCATCCAAGCAGTTTGGTTGCAAGGCATTCTTTTAGAGTTTGATCTTGGTAGTACTTTGTCCACTATCCTCTTTTGTGACAAAGAGAGTGCTATTAAGTTATCCACAGATCCAGTTACCAGGAAGAGGACCAAGCATGTAGAGATTCACATGCACTACATCAGGGAGCTAGTGCATGATAGGACCATCATTCTGCAATAGTACCTGAATGATGAGCAGATTGCAGACATCTTCACCAAGAGATTCTCAGAAAATAATTTTACTTACCTCCGTTCACTATTGGGGGTGAGTTCATCAGGGTGATCCAGACTACTTTCAGTGTTTAGCTTGAGGGGGGGGTTTTCCCACTGGGTTTTCCCTCTTTTCCTCACTTAGTTTGTTTTGAGCATTGTTTCAGTTTCAGCATTGTACAAGGTGACTTATGGCGTTAGTTGTCGGGGCCCTAGCATTTTTATGCATCTATGTTTTCTAACTCTTCCTGAGTATAGCTTAAGGGGGGGTGTTGGAGACATTTACCATCATACACATTCTTTTTGGTCAAATTAGCCTAGTTAAACCACTATCCTAAGTATAGTTGGCATTAATTGACATCAGTGGAGCATTAATTTCCATCATCCAGTCACACCCATGCCTTCCTACAGTCAAGGAGGCTAACTTAGCCTTCTCCTACAGTCAATGAGGCTAACTGGAGCACTCCGGGGGTGATCTGAGTGATATTAATTCACCTAATTGTGAACTAGTGGTTACAATCAGTTCAACCAGTCAGTTAAGGTGCCTCCTCTCATTAAATATATTATTTAATGATTATTTAATTATTATTTAATGATTATTTATTATTATTTAATGATCTGGAGTCAATAGGGTGCCTCCACCAACTTCTGATGGTTAGTTCAGCTTCAGTTAACCTCATCAGGGTTCATTGAATTCATAGAGCACTAGCACTTGATGGTTGGCTTGCTATGACATGTGTTTGATCTCCTTAAGTTGAGATTGAGTCATTTATTGCACTCCGACTTCAGTTAGGGTTTGGTGAGTCAATTAGGGTTTTGTTCAAGTGGTTAACTGAGTGTGATTGAATGGCTAAGAGTCAGTTAAGCCAGACTCACTCATTGAATTTGAATTGTCTACTTAGGTATTTGAATTCCTCATGGATTCAAGCTATTGCTTGACATTGGTATTGTAACCATTCATTGTTTATTAAATATATAGAGAGGAAACCAATTCTGGTTTCGATTAACACCATTTCAAGAGTATTTGTTGATTATTCTTTGATGAGATTGATTCTTTGTTCCTAGATCAATGTGCAAGCTTAATACCTTCCAATCATGCATGAACATGGTATTCAACATACAACTCCGCAAGTATGTCCTTGTGTTTTTTTATTATATTCTGATCTATAGTATGACATGGGAGGAGCACTTGCACCACTTGGAGGAGGTACTCACTATGCTTGCAGATCTCTCATTTTTTGCCAAGATGTCTAAGTGTGAGTTTGGAATGACATAATTGTACTCTCATTTTTTGCCAAAAAGGGGTCATGGTAGACCCAGAAAAAATAAAGGCCATATCAGAATGGGCTATCCCAAGTAACCTACTAAACTAAGAGGATTCATTGGCCTTTGTACTAGTACCACAGATTTGTTGAAGGATACTCTCGGTACACTACACCCTTGACATATTTGACTAAGAAGGGCGCATTTAGTTGGAGTGAGGAGGCTGAAAAATATTTCTAGAAAATGAATGAGTGAATGAGAAGTTGTCCAGTACTTGCATTGCCCAATTTTTCCAAACCTTTTGTGCTAGAATATGATGTTTCTGGTGTAGGCATTGGAGCTGTCCTAATGCAAGATAGGAATCCTATTGCATTTTAGAGCAAAAAATTGCAGCCACATGAAAGGATCTATTCCATATATGATAAAGAGATGATGTCCATCATGCATGCCTTGGCCAAATTTAGACAATACTTGGTGGGAGGTAAATTTAGTGTGAAGACTGATCACAACAACCTTAGAAACTTCCTGAATTAAAAGGAACTCAATGACAAGAAGTGAAAATGGGTGAGTAACGCTCAGTATTATTATTTTGACATTGAGTATAAAAGGGGAAAAATGAATGTTGTGGCTGATGCACTCTCCCGTAAGCCCGCATTCACTTTGCTAGAAATGTTTAATGAATGGAATATTCGGTTGGATACTGAATATTCTAAAGATCATTTTGCTTGCCAAAGTTTTAGATGGATAAACCAAAATGAAGAGTACAAAGTTCATGATGACCTCATCTACTACCAAACCAGAATTTTCTTAGTGTCTGGTCACCCTGATGACCTCATCTGCACTAAAGAGGAAGATTTTAGAAGCAACACATGATGCACCAGTGGCTAGTCACCCTGGTTTTCTGAAGACTTACCAGAAGTTAAGGCAGAGATTTACTTGGAAGGGCCTTAAAGATGATGTTCTCATGCATGTGAAGGAATGTTCTACACATCAACAGAACAGAGTGGAACACACACACCCTGCTGTACTTCTCCATCCTCTTCCTATTCCAGAACAAAAATGGGAAAGTGTATCCATGGACTTTATTCCGGGTCTACCAAAGTCACAGGGGAAGGACAGTATTTATGTGGTGGTGCGAAGATTGAAAAAATATGCACATTTTTTTGCAGTAACATCCATTATTTCTACTAGTGAGGTTGTTTCCATATTCTCCAAGGATATTTTCAGGCTGCATGGACTACCCAAAATTATAATCAGTGACAAAGATAGTAAGTTCACCAGTTCTTTTTGGAAGGCATTGTTTGATCTAGTCGGAACAAATATGAACATGAGTACAAGCTATCACCCCCAGACAGATGGGAAAACCGAAAGGGTGAATCAATGATTTGAAGGGTACCTCTGTAACTATGTTACAGGACAACAATGAGCTTGGGAAAATTGGCTCCACCTGGGTGAGTTCTTTTATAACACCACATTTCATCTTTATATCAGAATGACACCTTTCTGGCATTGTATGGGTATGAAGCTCTGAATTTTGAAGACTTAATGTTTGGATATTTTAGGGCACAAAAGCTAAATATTGGCTGCAGGAAAACCAAGACATCTTAAGAGCATTGAAAGACAATTTGGAGATGGCTCAGAACCAGCAAAACATGTATGCAGAAGAGCATAGAATAGGCAGAGTTTTCCAAGCGGAATAATTAGTATACCTAAGGTTGCTGCCTTACAGAAAGTATTCCTTAAATAAGAAATGGGTTGAAAAACATCAGGATTTTTTTTATGGACCCTACAAGATTATCAGAAAGGTTGGTGAAGTGGCCTATGAATTGGATTTTCCAGCAAATAGAAAAATCTATAATGCTTTTCATGTGTATTGTCTAAAGAAAGCAGTGGGACAATAGATAGTAGCTTCTGAAGAGCTTCCACCTCTAGATGATGAAGGCCATTTGATCTTAGTGCTAGAGAAAGTGCACAGAAAGTGTTGATAGGGAAAGAAAGGAAATTAAGCAACATAACAATCAAGGAATATTTGATAGAGTAGAAACGATTACCCAGTGAAGATGCTACTTGGGAGGGTGAGTAGATATAGAAACACCCTGCTTTGCTTCTTCTCGAGGACAAGAATATTTGGGAGGGGAGGAATTCCATGTCCCCCCAATTTAATCATTAAAAGTGTTGACCATGCTGAAACTCCTAGGGGTTCAAATCGACAATTAATTATTCTTCCTAGGGAAATTTTGGTAATAATTATTAATGAGGCATGTATATAATTTTTATTCTTCATTATTATTAATTATGCAAATTAATGAGGTGGAAATAAGCTTTCCATGTCAAGGGGGCACACTGGGAGAGTCAACTTGCCAAGCTAGAAAGGAGGAAACACTATGACAAAAGCAATCAAAGAGGAAAATGGGAAAGTGCCTAAAAGCAACAGAAAAGTAGCCAGAGACAAAAGCAGGAAAGTTTGAAAAGGGGGGCATAGTTGCCTCTTGGAAAACTAAAAAAAGATGTAAGTACAAAAGAAGGAAATTTTTGGGAAAGGAGAGCACCGTTTCCTTATGGAGACGTAGTCTTAAAAACCAGGAAAACTTAGAAAGCTGTAATAAACAAAAGAAACAACTATTTGACTAAGAAGGGCATAGTTTCTAAATAAAAGGGATGAGTTGGACATGGAAACAGTTCCACATGGTCCTACATTCCAAATTTCCCAAGGAGGGTGCATATGTGGCTAGGGTTAGGGCTTCTAGGTGGTTTAATTTCTCTCACTAGTCATCTTTGGCCTCCACTTGCTAAATAGGTCACCCAGGATGTTATTAAAGGACAATTCAACCCCATTGACTGATTTTGGTTAATGTATATTTTGTAAGTGATTTAAGATAAGCTTCATTTCTGAGTGGTGAGCCTTAGTACCTTGGATGATGTACCCCAATTCCATTGTTCCCCGTTCTCCCATATTCTTCCCACTTCTATTGCCGTTCTTACTAGAGATAAGGAGAAAATTTCATATATGGAAGGAGGTATTTTTTTGAAGGTTTTTATTTCTATTTCATTCATCTTGGATATCTTTGAGGCCTCCTATCAGTTACATCCATTCCTCTTTTCTTGTTCTCTCTGTTCTATGATATTCTAGCAATTTTGGATCTATGTAATGGATAATTAGAAATATATATGATATAATATGTATACTTATGTCTAATTTATATTTAAATATCATATTGATACCACCTTCAGGTCATTCCTAAATTTTGTGAGATCCAGAGATCGAATTTCTTGGGTTTCCTAGCTTAGGAGTCAAATTTTTGGAGTTGTGCTATGAGAGGTGACCTATGTGAATATTTTGAGAATTATTTCAACCCTCATGGTACTGATATGCTATTATTTATAGTATCTGAAATTTTCATAATATTCTGATTCGAAATAGATGAGGTTTACTCATTTTAAGTCAACCTAGTCTAGATTTGCATTGGAAAATAACTAGTTTTGCTGTAACTTCCATATTTCAACATGTATGACTAAAAATAACTCCAATATTTTTCTTATGAGTCATTAAAATACATATATAAGTCCCCCAAGTCTGAAACAGATAAACCGAATCACCCTTACCCTATTTGGAAAGGATTGAAGATGGAGCTAGTGAGGTGCCTGACGAGCTAGTCTCACCTTTACAACTTGCAAAACCTTTTAATTTTCATATAATATATTATAAAACTTCATGAAACTATTATTACTATCTCATAACATTATAACATAACCTTTTTCATTTTCCCAAATCCCATGGTCGAAAGGGTTGAACTACACTTCTTAGTTTCACAGTTGGGTGCCCTAGAAGCGTGGGAGTAGGTTTCCACGGAGTGGATTCTAAAACCTAAAGGGAGCATGATATAAATGTGTTAGGGAATAAGAAACTCACTATCTTAAATTTACCTTTGGTTTATTCCCTTTTCCTCTACCTTGCCTGTAAGTTTCTCAAGAAAACGCCATTATTTTCCAAGATAGAAATTTCACTAAGTGTTTCAAGTCATAGCATAATTTTTATTTAACTTGTAGTAGTAGTTAGTGTTAAAGTCTGAATATCAGACTTGGGGACATTACAAGGAGGAGGGAGGATGGTGGCAGAGGGACCCAGAGAAGGGAGGAGGGATGAGGGAGGTGCTTTTTGAGGGCTAATGTCCTAAAAAAATCTCCTCAAAATATGTCAAATCATTCCAAACCAATATATAAAGGCTCAATCATGGGATGGATCATCCTTATTTGGAAACAATAGGCCTCCAAAGGTTGCGGATCTGAAACAATGCCCTAAAACACTGTTTTTTGCCAGGTTTACTTGTTACTACTATAGGAGTACTCTTTCATGCTCAAAATATACCAAACTTGATAATCATTTTGTTTAGTGTCTTTTCCATGATTCATCATAATTGAAGATCTATTGTTGTCTTAGTGTGCCGAACCTCCTCATAACTGCTGGAATTTGTTATTTATCATGTACAAAGTTCCAAATTGAATATTTAGGGTTGTTTCATACATAAACTATACCCATAACTAAAAAAAAGGTTTCACTGATGCTATTTTATGCCTATACCTTGTAGGAGGTCAAGAAATACCCCTAAATTGTTGCCTTATTGTTTCAAGAGGATAGGAGAAACCCTTAATTAGGCCCATATTTGACACAACTACATCTTATTGCCCCATACATGTCGAGAGATTGCCCAAAACATTCCAATAGCTCATATTAACTATTGTTGATGGTTAAAAGTTGTCCAAAATTCAGGATTAGGGATTTCTTCATGCCCATAATTCAATATCAGGTGTATTACTACTGGCTAGGTGTTGATTGATGGTTATTATCACCTCAAAGCTTCCCATAATTTCTTCTTATCATTGTTATTGTAGGCCAAAATACCCAGAACTAGAAGATGATGCCATAATTTCCCAAATCTACTATTTCATCGTAGTTTAGTCACTTCCATATAACCCAATGTTGTTCTCATACTGTAAGGAAGAAGCCTGAAAGGTCCCTTATATCCAAGAAATACCACTAGCAATATATCTGCATCTACATGTAAATATCATTTACTGTTGCTTTCATCCACAAACATGCCCATAAGTGATCCTTTACTGTTGTTTAGGAACGAGAACAGACTTAATTTGACATATAAAAACTAGGTTTGACCATAAATCTACCCAACATTAACCCAAGTTTAATTCAAAGGTTATTCCATGTTTTATTAGTGCCAAATCATGCACAAATTCTCCCATATGATAGGGTTCATTACTGTTTGTTACAAGTTCATAGTGATACCTTTCTGCCTTAAAGGAGAAATCATTTTCATCAACTTGTCACCCCTATGGGATATGTGAATAAATCCACATATAGAAAACCATGCAAATTGAGGGGTAACACAATAATTATTGTATTACAGTCCAAGGGGTTAGCTCAACCAATTGTCACCAATTTTCTTGGTAATTTAGCTAATTTTGTGTTGATAGGTCCACACTACCAAATGTGTTGGGCCAAACCGATGACCAATTTACATGTGTAGCGAATATTGGTTGAGCCAAGAACCTCATCATCTAGATTGAGCAATATTGTTTCTTTTCCAACCCAATGCAGTGCTTTTTGAGGGCTAATGTCCTAAAACAATATCCTCAAAATATTTCAAATCATTCCAAACCAATTAATAAAGGCTCAATTATGGGATGGATCCTCCTTATTTGGCATTAATAGCCCTCCAAAGGTTGCATCTATGAAACAATGCCCTAAAACACTATCTTTTTGCCCTAGGTTTACTTTTTGCTACTATAGGAGTACTCTTTCATGCTAAAAATATACCAAACTTGATAATCATGTTGTTTAGTGTCTTTTCCATGATTCATCATAATTGAAGATCTATTGTTCTTTTAGTGTGTTGAACCTCCTCATAACTACCGAAATTTGTTATTTATCATGTACAGAGTTCCAAATTGAATATTTAGGGTTGTTTCATACTGAAACTATACCCATAACTAAAAAAAGGTTTCACTAATGTTATTTTATGCCTATACCTACTAGGAGATCAAGAAACACCCCTAAATTGTTGCTTATTGTTTCAACAACATACGAGCAACCCTTAATTAGGCCCACATTTGATAGAACTACATCTTATTGCCACATACCTGCCTAGAGAATGCCTAAAACATTCCAATATATCATATTAGATATTGTTCATGGTTAAAATTTGTCCAAAATTTAGGATTAGGGCTTTCTTCATGCCCATAATTCAAGATCGGGGTGTCTTACTGCTGGCTAGGTGTTGATTGATGGTTGTTATCACCTCAGAACTGCCCATAATTTCTTCTTATCATTGTTGTTGTAGGCCAAAATGCTAAGAACTAGAAGATGATTCCCATAATTTCCCAAATCTACTCTTTCATCATAGTTTAGTCACTTTTGTATAACCCAATGTTGGTCTCATATTGTAAGGAAGAAGCTTGGAATATACCTTATATCCAAGAACCACCACTGGCAATATATCTGCATCTACATGTAAATATCATTTATTGTTTCTTTCATCCACATAAATGCCCATAAGTGATCCTTTACTATTGTTTAGGAATGAGAACAACCTTAATTTGACATATAACAACTAGGTTTGACCATAAATCTACCCAACATTAACCTAGGTTTAATTCAAAGGTTATTGAATGTTTTATTAGTGCCAAATCATGCACAAATTCTCCCATACGATAGGGTTCATTACTGTTTGTTACAGGTTCATAGTGATACCCTTCTGCCTTAAAGGAGAAATCATTTTCATCAACTTGTCACCCCTATGGGATATGTGAAGAAATCCACATATAGAAAATCATGCAAATTGGGGGGTAACACAATAATTATTGTGTTACAATCCTAGGGGTTAGCTCAACCAATTTTCACCAATTTTCTTGGACATTTATCTAATTCTGTGTAGATAGGTCCACACTTCCTAATGTGTACGTCCAAACTGATGACCAATTTACATGTGTAGCAAATATTGGTTGAGCCAAGAACCTCATCAATTAGATTGAGCAATATTGTTTCTTTTCCAACCCAATGAGGTGCTTTATGAGGGCTAATGTCCTTAAAAAATATCCTGAAAATATGTCGAATCATTCCAAACCAATATATAAAGGCTCAATCATGGGATGGATCCTCTTTATTTGGAATCAATAGGCCTCCAAAGGTTGCGGCTCTGAAACAATGCCCTAAAACACTGTATTTTTGCCCTGTGTTTACTTGTTGCTACTATAGGAGTAATCTTTCATGCTCAAAATATACCAAATTTGATAATCAGGTTGTTTAGTGTCTTTTCCATGATTCATCATAATTGAAGATCTATTGTTGTTGTAGTGTGTCAAACCTCCTCATAACTGCCGAAATTTGTTATTTATCATGTACAGAGTTCCAAATTGAATATTTAGGGTTGTTTCATACTGAAACTATACGCATAACTAAAAAAGGTTTCAATAATGTTATTTTATGCCTATACTTGCTAGGAGGTCAAGAAAGACCCCTAAATTGTTGCTTTATTGTTTCAAGAGGATAGAAGCAACCCTTAATTAGGCCCATATTTTATAGAAATACATCTTATTGCCCCATACTTTCCCATAGATATCCCAAAACATTCCAATATCTCATATTAACTATTGTTGATGGTTAAAAGTTGTCCAGAATTCAAGATTAGGGCTTTCTTCATGACCATAATTCAAGATCGGGGTGTCGTACTGCTGGCTAGGTGTTGGTTGATGGTTATTATCATGTCAAAACTGCCCATAATTTCTCCTTATCATTGTTGTTGTAGGCCAAAATGCCCAGAACTAGAAGATCATACCCATAATTTCCCAAATCTACTCTTTCATCGCAATTTAGTCACTTCCATATAACCCAATGTTGGTCTCATATTGTAAGGAAGAATCCTGAAAGGTCCCTTATATCCAAGAACCACCATTGGCAATATATCTACATCTACATGTAAATATCATTTACTATTGCTTTCATCCATAGACATTCCCATACGTGATCCTTTATTATTTTTTAGGAACGAGAACAGCCTTAATTTGACATATAACAACTAGGTTTGACCATAAATCTACCCAACATTAACCCAGGTTTAATTCAAAGGTTATTCCATCTTTTATTAGTGCCAAATCGTGCACAAATTCTCCCATATGATAGGGTTCATTACTGTTTGTTACAGGTTCATAGTGATACCCTATGGGATATGTGAATAAATCCATATATAGAAACCATGCAAATTGGAGGGTAACACAATAATTATTGTATTACAATTCAAGGGGTTAGCTCAACCAATTGTCACCAATTTTCTTGGGCATTTAGCTAATTTTGTGTGGATATTTCCACACTACCCAATGTGTAAGGCCAAACCGATGACTAATTTACATGTGTAGCAATATTTGGAGAAACAAGGGTAGAAATTCCAATCCACCTCGAACTTCTAAGGTTAAATAAGTGCTTACACTACCTCTATAGAAGTGCTTCCACCTGCTTCTACATAGGATAAATTTATGAAAGTACACCATGCATTCCAAACAATCTAGGTGCAATTTGTAGAGCTATAAGAAAAATTGAAATTAGTGCTCACTTTAGAGGAAGTTGAATTAGAAACGCAAATGATAGTTTCAAAGGAAATTTTGCAGTGGTTGAAGGATAAGAAGAATGGGTTTTCGATCCTAGTTGGATCTAATTTTTAGATTTTGACATAAGAAGCACATGAAAGGTTATAAAATTTGAGAGTGAGACTTGTATATTTTGTAAAAACAACAAGTTATTTGGTATTTATTGATGACATTGTGCAAATATTCCATAACTAAGGTGACAACTCTAACCAAGTGCATTGCTATAGCATTATTGGTTTAGCATAAATTCACACATACGCTAGAACAAATTCAAGGGCATTCCAAGAAGAATTATTCAACACTTGTAGACATTTAGATATAAATTTTTTTGGTAACTCAACTCTATTACAAACTTAAGCCCATGGAAGGTTGAAAAACCATCAACCCCATCACTACAAAAATAATTGAAGGTCGTTTACTTGTTGTTTCATTGATAATGATTCAAGCATGTATATAATTCTAACTTATCCCACACTTCTTGTTCTATGATCCTACTCACATTATTGAATAACAGAAAATTTTCAAACTAATTTGACTTTAAATAGTGTACCAAATATTCTTTAACTCTATCTCATTCTTAAAAAAAAACTTCAAACAAACACAAGTACTCCTATTAAGGACCACTCTTGAAGGGATGCCAACAAGTACTTGGTAATATTTTTCGGTCCAAGTCCATCCACCATGTTGTTTTGCAATGGAATACCATCCAATTTTGATGAAACTGGCTAATCTAAGTTGTAAAACTAGGCAGAAATTTTAACATTCCTTATCAGTAATCAGTGGTTTTGGCTTGAATGAAAGGTAGATTTTTGTTAATGTCATGATGTGTTACTCCTACAATGAAAACCAACAACAAAGGGGTACATAGAGGGATTGTTTCTCTTTATTAAATTCCAATCCCATACCCTCATACATGATAGAATTTAGTCTTAAAATATTACAAACCCAAAAATCCTAGAATGTTGAAACCCCAAAAAATGTTAATTCTATTGAATTCTTAATGAGATATCAAATTCTATTTTCATCATATGAAGTTAGATGAGGTTGAATCCACTCTTAAACATCCTGCATTTATGAATGATCATCTTCAAATTTTAAGTAAAAGGAAATATAAAGAAGAATATCACCTTTTACCTTGAGAATTTAATATTGTCGGTTACTACAACAGAAATAATGACCCAAAAAATTCAAATTTCAAGATTATATTGGCCTTTTTTTCAAATCCAAGGTGAATTTTGGTGAATTTTTTGGTTAAGAAAAAAGAGAGTAGCTAAACTCTAAATAATGAGTAGCTCTCACAATTGTTTGGGAATGGTTGGGTTGATAGGAGATTCCCCTAATCGTACTTGATAATATGTTGGGATGAGGAAGTCAAGGGGAAATAATATGTTAGGTTTCCATCCTTAGTCACTTAAATATTCATATACTCTATCATTTCAACCTTATTCTTTCAGATCTGATTTATAAGACAATTTTATGATCATTTTTGCATGTTGGTTTATAACATAAAACTAAGAGAAATTTGATCCTAGGTCTACCCTATGGGAAATAAGACCATCCCATAGTAAACACAAAAATGTATCTTTATGCTTTCCCTGAGGGGAAACCAGGCTATAAAATAGTGTTTGAGTGTTTTCTATGACTATGTTGAGCATATGATTATGCCTGTACCACTTTTATAGCATAATAAAATAAGTGCTAGCACTAGTCTTACTAAAGTCTAACAATCTATGACAATAATTGAAACCTAGAACTAGAACCTAAATCCTATTCTTGCTTGATGTCATCATCTGATGGAATGAGGGATGGAGAACTCAAGGATTGTCCATCTCCATAAACCAGTTTGAAGGGTATTCCCATATCTTTTGCATTTCTGTTAAGCTTTTTATTGGTAGCCTTTGTCCTTGTTTCTAGATTGTGGAGCTCTTCTCAGAGGGCATCCTACTACATTAAAATTTTGCATAAGATTTCCCTCTCTCGAAAAGGTCTTTCCCATTACAGTATGCATTAACTAGTAAAATTTAATTGTACATTGGAATAGAGTCTCCTTAGTTGCGGTGTTACCTAGGTTTTTGACCAATTTCTGGAACTCAGAAAAATTCTTCTCATTGCTAATAAACCCATGTACCAAGAATACGTCAATGCAATTAAAGAATAAAATCCATAACAGTATTGTGGGACTGACACGTCTATTCCTAAGTTCCAAAGAAAGAGATTCAAAGGAATAAAATAAAGTCATGAGAGTGAAAGGATATACCAAGAAGGTAGACCCTAGCAGAGTGAAAGACACTGTCTTGTACTTCAGGTAGAAGTATATGTAGAGGTGAAATAGAACATCCTTGCCATCATCAGTAACTGTGAAATTACCAAAGAGATGCTTAATAATGTCCTCTAGGGATTTTCTTGCACTGAGGAGACCCGAAAAGGTAAGTCTAGGAGGGGCCTGGGAAAGATCAGTTGAAAGTCTTCTAGCATCTGTGGTTGAAGAGAGTCATCTGGTAATTGGTATCTGATTACTTGATTTGAAAGATGAGTTTTTCTTGTGCCTAAACAAACTGGAGCATGTATGTCTTTTTGATCTTGTGCAAGTGGGTTGTTTCCATATAAGATAAGATAAGATAAGATAATTTTAATAATGTCCAACAAATGACCACAAAATTAGGTCAACGGGACTAACATGATTCAATCAGTATAAGTACAATGGGGAGCGCAAACACAACTCCTATAAAGTGCCGGAACTAAATCTATGATAAAATAAAATAAGAAAGATACCAACAGTAGCACATCCTTCTAAAACATGTATAGAACGGGGGGAAGCACACTGTCTCACTATACTATTGTTCTTTGTACCCTTGGATAAGGTATTTGCATTATACTCAAATGATTCAACCATAATATAGGGGTTAAAATATTGGTACATCCATAAGCATGCATCCCTATTTTGTTGATTTGAAAGAGTTGCCTACAAATCTGATTTTTTGCCAGCGTGTTATGACTGAGTTTTTGCATGCAGGTGAGTTGTATGTTAAGATTGATTACCATGGAGAGAAACAATAGAGTTTCAAATCCTTCCTAGAGCTACATCTCATAGTAGTGTACAGTCCCACTTCTTCACACAAAGAATACTTCAGCAGCATGGAAGATGCACTCCCAATCCTCAGTGATCTCAATGAAGCTTCAGTGTAGTCTGTGTGAAGGAGTGCATATTTTTGGAAGGATCACATGTCTACATTTATTTCAAAGGTGTGGGGTTTGAGTTTGCATCTCCATTCATATATAGAAGGTTTGAAGTGCTATCCCATTTCCATATACAGCTTACAACACCCTATATTTGGCTAATTCATCCTGAAACTCAGCAGAAGATCTTGTTCTTCCAAGGCAATGATTGGATGGTTACACTGGAAATGTGATTTCACCCAACCCTTTGTCTCTTGCATAAGTTAGGGTAGGGTATGTGTGTTTGTGAGTAAGTCCATTTATTTAACATTAGCAGACAGTTGATTTTTGGCATGGTTTGGTAATAATTTGAGTTTTTTAGTAGTTATATGTGTATTGTGTTTTTTACTAAGTATGTCCAAGTTTAATGTTATAGTGTGATATTTGTAATGCCACCAAAACCTGATCCTGCTACAAGTGTGGCTTGGAAAACGTTACCAGATATGTCTGAGGATCTTGGCATTCCACAGGGGATTGTTGTCCCCATGTGGGGACATTGTTAAAACTTAACAAACAATCGGCCCCAAGAATATTTGCTGATATGTAGAGATAGTAATGTGACTTATTTGTCAAACATTTATTTATGAAGATTTGTTTCAAGAAAATGAATTTATTATGTTTTTACCTGCTCACTTTTTGAAGTAGTTGAAATATATATTTTTGTTTTGTTTCAGGTATGAAGGTTTATTTGAAATGTTTCTCTCATGTCCTGTACCAAAGCTTTTACTCTTAGCTAGAACTGACAGACTAGACAGGTTCTCTCTCTCACCCTGTATGTATTTCTCATTTTAGGTAGATAGTTTGGTTTCCAGAAATAATAGAAATAACTGCTAGCAGTGTATAATAGTTGGCCTTCATAATAATCATAATCTAATTTTAAGCTCAGGGCTAGCTAGACGCCAGATTCATGTATGAGACCCTCTTGTTCTTGTTTGTGGGACAAGGAACCCTCCTCTGTGCACCAATTTGACTACTTTAAGTCTATGGAGGTGTACATACCCTACCCATCATAATATAATATCTTGTATTTATTCATGAAAATTTATTTCCTTGTCCTCACTCATTTGGATCTCAATCTCTTTAGATGGATGAATCAATTTGAGAAAGGAATATTGTCAAAATAGTAATGTTCTTTTCTCAAGAAATCCCTATGAGTAAAAGGAAGAACTATGACCTCGAAGCATCTTCATGAGTACTAAACATATGCATTAAATCATTCAAAGCTTGAATTTTCTTGTCTAGAATCCCTCTATGGGCTTATGGATGGTAAAAAAAAATTGATTGAGTTCCCTGAAGATACACATTCTCTTAGATATGCCACAAAAAACCATTCTATATATATGAAGAGGTCTATAATTGGGGTTTCCACATCATTGACTACATAATGTAGGAAGAGATGTTGTCATTTAGAAGAGAATTCCTCATATAGGCAAGGCACCTTATGACATCAAGATAAGATAAGATAATTTTATTAATGTCCATGAGTGACCAAGAATACATTAATGCAATTAAAGAATAAAATCCATAATAATATTGTGGGACTACCACATCTATTCCTAAGTACCAAAGAAAATATATTCAAAGGAAGAAAATAAAGTCATGAGAATGAAGGGATATAACAAGAAGGTAGACTCTAGATAAGAGAAAGACACTACATTGTACTTGAGGAAGAAGTAGATGTAGAGGTGAAAGAGAACATCATTTCCATCATCAGTAACTATGAAATTACCAAAGAGATGCTTGATAATGTCCTCTGGGGATTTTCTTGGACTAAGGAGACCTGATAAGGTAAGCCTAGGAGGGGCCTAGGAAATATTAGTTGAAAGTCTTCTAGCATTTGTGGCTGAAGAGAGCCATCTGGTAATTGGTATCTGATTACTTGATCTGAAAGATGAGTGTTTTTTGTGCCTAAACAAACTCGAGCAGGTATGTCTTTGTGATCTTATGCAAGTGGGCTGTCTCTAGATAACTATAAGATAAGATAATATAATTTTAATAATGTCCAACAACTGACCATAAAATTAGGTCAATGGGACTAAAATGATTCAATCACTATGAGTGCAATGGGGAGTGCAAACGCAACTCCTAGAAAGTGTCGGAACTAAATATATGATAAAATAAAAGAAAGTAAGAAAGATACCAGCAGTAGCACAGCCTTCTAAAACATGTATAGAACAGGGGGAAGAACATTGTATCACTGTCCTATTGTTCTTTGTACCATTGGCTAAGGTATTTTCATTATACTCATATGCTTCAAACATAAGATAGGGATGAAAATATTGGTACAACCATAAACATACAACCCTATTTTGTTGATTTGAAAGAGCTGCCTACAAATGGGAGTTTTTTCCAGCGTGCTATGACTGAGCTTCTGCATGCAGGTGAGTTGTTTGTTAAGATTGATTACCATGGAGAGAAACAACAGAGTTTCAAATCCTTCCTAGAGCTACATCTCACAGTAGTGTATAGTCCTTCTTCTTCCGACAAAGAATACTTCAGTGACATGGAAGATGCACTCCCAACCCTTAGTGATCTCAATGAAGCTTCACTGTTGTCTGTATTCAGGAGTGCATACTTTCAAAAGGATTAGGTGTCTTCCTTTATTTCTAAGGTGCAAGGTTTGATTTTGCATCTCCTTTCCGATAATTAAGGTTTGAAGTGCTATCCCATTTCCATATACAACTGACAACACCCTCACTTTGGCTAATTCATCTTGGAACTCAGCAGAAGGTCTTGTGCTTCCAAGGAAATCATTGGATGGTTACACTAGAAATGTGATTTCACCTAACCCTCTATATCTTGCATAAGTTAGGGTAGGGTATGTGTGTTTGTGAATAAGTTCATTTATTTAAAATTCATAGGCAGTTGTTTTTTGGCACGATTTAGTAATAATTTGAGTTTTTTAGTAGTTATATGTGTATTGTTATTTTGACCAAGTATGTACAAGTTTAATGATATAGTGTGATATTTGTAATGCCGCCAGAACCTGATCTAACTACATGTGTGGTTTGGAAAATGTTACCAGAGATGTTTGAGGATCTTGGCATTCCACAAGGGATTGTTTTCCTTATGTGGGGCCATTGTTAAAATTTAACAAACAATCGGCCCCAGGAATATTTGCTGATATGCATAGAATGCACAGGAAAAGTAATGAAGCCTTTGGAGAATCATTCTAAGCCTTTTGAACTTGATATTCATTGGAAATTCAGTTTGGGGATGACTTCAGCTTGTTTGGGGTGAATTTTTAAATTCTTTAAACCAGTACCTAGGTAAATGTTTCAAATGTGAGATTTACTCTAACTCGAATAATTTAACTGATATTTGCAGCAAAAACATATCCAAACACAAACACAGTTTTTTTTCTGCTCTTCAAATTAGTTCATCATTAAATTAACTTCAGCACTTACAAGAGCTACCAGACTTAGGAAAATGGTGAAAGATTACAGTCAAATTGTAAACCTAATAAATTTCCATAACTAGGAAATCTGCCTGAATTCACCTCTCTGACATAGCGTTATGGTATGTATGGCCATTCAACAGAACCTTCTATATGATCTGGTGAAACCCGCATGTGCGGCCTGCTATTGTTGTCCATAGGTTTTACAAAATCATATGGCCTCCCTGTTGTGTAGAGTGCTAGTATGGATTCCCTGCATATATTTTGTCAAACTCACAGGTTTTAGGCCACATTAGTTGTGTTTGAGGTGTCTCCTTTGAACTAGTTTACTTGCGATTTTTTTTTAAGTTAATGTCCTTGCTAAGTAAAGCATATATTTTGTCAAACTCATAGGTTTTAGACCACATTAGCTATCTTTGAGGTGTTTCCTTCCAACTAGTTCACTGGTAAAAAAAATTGAAGCGAATGGCCTTGCTAACTAAACCTACAATGTAATTTTAATAATAATTATTATAATTAGATAAAAAATCAAAATCCTATAATGTTTAGATTAATTCCTCTATAATTTAGTGTACCTATAAACCCAACATAATTAGAAAACCAAAAATTCAACTTCCATAACGTTTCAGAGATCCAAAGAGAGAATACTTCTCAACAAATTTCCAAAGTTACATATGAAGAGAGAATACTAAAAAAAAATTTACTGACCATATCAAGCAACAACCCCATGATGCAGTGGACTCAAACTGTTTCTGTTAAAATTCATATCTGATTTTTTAATTTACTAGAAGGAGATTCCTGTTATCTTTATTTTAACCTAATTGGAAGTTAGTGTAACTCGATTCATTCCATTTTAACTCTACAATTTTGAGGTTACAAAAATATTAAGCAACAGTCTTGTGATACTATGGATTCAAATTGTTTATGTTAAAATTCATATTTGATTTTTTCATTTACTAGCTGTTGGAGATGGTTGTTATTTTTACTTTAAGCTATTAAATTGGAAGTTGGTGCAACTAGATTCAATCCATTTTAACTCTACAATCATGAGGATTAAATATGAATTTTCAAATATTCAAAATGATTTTCTCCTTAAATATTTCATCATGGTTCCCACAAGTATTAACCCATTTCGTGATTAAAGAGATTGAATATCAAAAACTAGTTTTTATAAGTGAATGTGTGTTCGACCATAACGTTTAGAACTTCAAATCAAAAGTTTATAAGTTCAAATCCACAAGTTTTGACCCATTTCTTAATTACAGAGATTAAATATAAAATATTAGTTTTTATAATTGAATTTGTGTTCCACCTTAACGTTTAGAACTTCACATCTAACATTTATAAGTTCAAATCCAAATTGTTAGTATTTACAAGTTTTATCCCAGTTATGTGAAATCGTAATTGTTTTATTAAGATTTATTCATAAATTGTAATTGATTTGTTAGTAATCCAGTAAAATATTGAATTTGTATAGGGGATAAGGTTGTGAGCAGTTTGTCTTGAGGAGTCATAATAATCTGGTTTTTCATAGTTCTAATTTCGTAGTCTAGCTACACAACAAACCTCACAGCAATACTAACTACCCAACAAATGAATCCCACCATTCTAGATGTGGGGTCTTTGAAATCCAGCGGAGCATCTATAGGTTACCACGATGAATATTTTGTGGACAGCTATTTCAAACACCACCTGAAGATAGACAAAACAAATCTCAAGGGATATTCAATGCCAAAAGAATATAAAGACGTGCTATCAAATGGATCAGTCGCTGCCATATTTGATGAAATCCCTTACTATTATGCTCGACGTCATGAGAAGAGGTCGTGGATTCATACGGCATTACTCTTATGCTCAACGTTATCGTACACCATCTCCATACCACTCTCCCCCAAGGTCTCATCACCTCAATGAAAATAATATTCTTTAAAGGAAGGAATATTTATGAAAGGGATAGGTTTGTATGCATTCATTTGTATCCACTTGGAGCTTCCATTTCTTCCTTCTTTGTTTCTTTATGTTAGAAACAGTAAGCTCATTTCCATCTAGTATTCCTCTAACATGGAAGGTCTTGCATGCATATTTAAATGGATGTTGTTCATAGTCCTTAGGAAGTTATACCCATTTCCAACATCTGCACAATCACTATAGAGTAGAGTCGTATACCTTTTCATGATTGTAGTTTGTTGAGTATATCTGATTCTATTCCTTATCCTAGTATTTCAAATCATGCATGGTTTTTCAAAGAAAAGATAAAAAGGCAGCCTCATCCTATACTCTATGGCCCCATGAATATGCTTATATCCAATGTTGTTGGGGATCATGTAGGCCTCCCAATGCAACATCACCCTGGGATGCAAATAAACATTATGAATTGGCATCACCATATATCCTAACCATTTGTCCTTATGGATACTCATTAGCTTGATGGAAGAAGTAACTTTTCTCATCCCATGGTGGATAGGATCCATGTGAAGCACCAACTATTGAGTTGATCATCCTCTTTTGAGTCTCTTTATTGCTTCACTTATACATGGCTCTAGAATGATCATTCTTATATATTATATCCTTGGAATACACACTAAGATAAGTTTTATCGATTTCATAACCTACTTGATCATATACTATGAGCTTATACAATCTACCATCTTTTTCCTACCATTAGATATTCAAAGTTGTGTATTGATCCTTTTTACCATTATAGAGGACTTAGTAAGTTATCTTCTCAAATTCTAAAAGGGTGCTAGCTCAATGGAAGAGTGCCTGCCTTACAAGCAGGAGGTTGGTGGTTCAATTCATCCATGCCCTAATGATATTATAATATCGGTTAAAAACAACTAAATTATTAATCAAAAAATAAGGGATAAGTGACCAAATAATGAGAGATAGGTGACCAAACAAACTGACCAAAATCCATATATAAAATTACTAAAAATGACTAAATTAGTGACAAAAAATGAGAGATGTGAAACTAGGCATTAAAGAGGATGGAACACATGGCACTAATAATAAAGTAAAACATGGCGTTGATATGGTAGCAAAATAAGATGCAAAACTAGGCATTAAAAAGGATGCAACACGTGGCGATAATGATGAAGCCAAACATGGCATTGATATGGTAGAAAAATAATACGTTACCTTAGATGCAATACATGGTGCTACATAGGAATCCAAATATGGTGCAGCAATAGAAAAAATATTTGGCATCATTTTGGTAGCAAAACACGATGCAAAAAAGGAAGAAAAAATTGGTGCAAATTTGGAAGCGAAAATTGACACATATTTGGAAGTAAAACATGGTGCAAAATGGGATGCTAAAGTGGTAGCAAAAATGGATGCTACTTTGGATGCTAACATGGTGCTATTAAGGATGCAAATATGGTGCTAATGGGGATGTAATTTAAGAAGAAAAAGTAGAATCTCACTAGGAAGCAAAATAAGACGTTATTTAGGAAGCCAACATCAACATTGTTTAGGAAGCAAAGTTGGATGCTATTCTAGAAGAAAAAAATTAGAGGCTAGTTTGGATGTCATAAAGGATGCTATCTAGGAAGCAAAAAAATACATTTTTTGACATGCTTTAAGTTTTGTCCATGACGCATCCCATTTAGCGTCTAGTTTAACCACTCAATGTAAAAAAAAATTACACTAAAAAGGGACACTAAATGGGGCGGTAATTCCAGGATTTGTTGTAGTGTAAGGTCTGGATACCATCAGGTGTGGATTAAAGATGAAGTCATCTTTAAAATTTATTTTAGGACCCATTATGGTCATTATGAATTTTTCATAATGCCTTGTGGGTTGACATATGCACCTGCAACCTTTATGTGTTTAATGAATAGTATTCTAAGTAACTATCAGGATTAAATTGTAGTCATCTTCAAGTTGGAATATCTTTCAGAGTGGTGTGTTCCAGACTAGTAGATGGTGGCTAGTGCTCAGTCTTAAAGTTTAGTGTATTGTCATTGATGGAAATATTCTATAAAGAGAAGGGGAAATAATGTCAAATGGATGTGGCAATCTACTGAAAAAGAGGCAGGCACGCAGGTATTAATGTAGAAAATCGAATAATGGCTATAAAGCATTTGTTGTTGGGGCCTTGCAATCGAACGCCTTGTGGAATTTTTAGTCATCTGCGCTTCCGTCGTTGCAGGAGAGTGATAAGCAACGAGCTTCAATATTTTCCTCCGATGAACTCTGGCTCAATAGGCTGTCAGTTGGTTTTCCATCAGGATGTATTGTCTCTAAGTCTTCTGCAGTGGCAGATGGCACACCACCTCTTTTTTCTCTGATTCCGTCGAGTTATTTCGCCGATCCTTAAGGTTTAAGTTTCCATCATTGCGCTTATCATTCCAACTTCCGATCCATTCTGAACAACATTTAATTTTCCGTCGTTGCGGCAGGGAGATTTTCTTGTGAGCTCCGACGTTGCGGAAGGAGATGTTCCTCCAACCTCCGATGTTGTGGAAGGAGATGTTGCTTGCGAGCTCCAACGTTGCGGAAGGAGATCTTCTTCCAACCTCCGACGTTGCGGCAGGGAGATGTTCTTGTGAGCTCTGACGTTGCGGAAGGAAATGTTCCTCCAACCTCCGATGTTGTGGAAGGAGATGTTGCTTACGAGCTCCGACGTTTCACCTGCCACTTCTTTGAACCATTGTACCATATTTGAAGGGGAATACAAAGAGCCCTGTACAGTTGAGGATTCGAAGAGTATTCAAGCAGGTGGATTAATGGTTATGATGAACCTGAATTGTGAACCATTTAGTAACTGCTTGTAATGATGATTGGAAAGAAGATGGAATAGGAAGAGTAAGGAACCCAAAAAGAAAAGATGGTTCAAATATATATCATTCGATGAGTACAGAGGGTTCATGAGGATGTTCAAGCTGAACCATTTCTGTAACGGTTTGAGGATGTTGTTTCGATGAAACAGAGAGAGAAATGAACTCAAAAGATGATATATATATTGATCAGAAACAGTTGTGATAGCTAGTTGTTTTGAGGAGAGTAACGGTGCGCAGAGTATTAAGAGATCAGTGCTGTAAACTGATACTGAATGAGTAGAGCAGAGGAACAAAAGAATGTGCTGAATAGTTGAATAGAACAGAGGAGAAGAGAGCCGATGTTGAACAGAGTAGAATGGTTTGGTAAGCAGAGACATATCTGTATTGTTGCATTTTGATTCTATTGGAAAGTCTAGCAAATAAGGGAGGCAGGGTGGTGCTAGGGGAGACTTTATGTCTCTTTCTGCAAGTGGGTGCTTGTAGAAATTGAAGATTGGTGCCTTCACCCAGTTGGTGCTGGATTAAACTAGAAGTTGGTGCTTCCACCCAGTTGGTGCTAGGTTACAGTGAGAGTTGGTGCTCTCAGCAAGTTGGTGCTTGCATTCAGAAGTTGCAGCCTCTTTGAGTCGGTGCTCAAATAAGAAGTGATGTATAGCCATTGAAGCCTTTGACATCATAAGAAGAAGAGGTTTTTCCCTTATGGGTTTCCTCGTGAAATATCTGTGTATCATATATGTGATTAAATGTTGTGATTGAATGCTGTGTTTTATGTTATCTGCTCTTATGTTTATAACTCTGAATTCATAGCAAATATTGACTGCCACAAAGTTTATTGATTCTAAGTTAAAATAAGTATTTTGGTGAAAAATCTTAACTAACTGATTCACGCCCCCTCTCAGTTAGTTTATACCTGTAACAATTGGTGTCAGAGCAACGTTCCTTTTGGTTAAGGTAGATCCTGAAGAGTTAAAATGGCTAGTCAAGATGGATCAATAAACAAAGCACCCATATTTGATGGTAAAAATTTTGCTTTCTAGAAGGTTAGGATGAGAACATACTTAATGTCCCTATGTGTTGATTCTTGGGAAGTAGTAGAGACTGGGTATGCAAAACCTATTTTTCTAGCATCCAAAGATGATAAGCTAGAGTTTACTTTCAATGCAAAAGCAATGAATGCTATTCTGAGTGGTCTTGCTGAAACTGAATTTGTAAAGGTAATGCATCTTGATTCTGCCAAAGAAATGTGGGATAAGCTTATTAGCAGCTATGAAGGAAATGAGAAAGTTAAAGATGCCAGGTTGCAAACTCAGGCTGAGATTTGAACAACTGAAAATGAATGAAGATGAAAGTATTAGTAAATTTTTCCTGAGAGTTGATGAGTTAGTAAATGCTATGAGAGCTCTTGGTGAAAAAATAAGTGATGATGATACCTTCCTTGTTCATAAAATCCTGAGATCTCTGCCTGACAGATTCAACCCTAAAGTCTCAGCTATAGAAGAAATGAGTGATCTTAAAACATTATCTCTTGACCAATTACTAGGAATTTTGATAGCCTATGAAATGAGGATTAGTAAAGACCAAAACCAATCCAGAGAAGCCTCTTTTAAAGCTAAAAAGAGTACAGAGGTAGATGTAGATGAAATAGAAGCAAAATTTGTGAGAAGACTAAAAATGGGGTCAGGGAAATACAAAGGCAAAATGCCTTTCAAATGTTTTAACTGTGGTAAAATAGGACACTTTGCTGCTAAATTCCCTCATATGAGGAAAGAGCAGAGTTCTGCAGATGAAGAGAAATTTCTAAAGAAGAGGTGTAGTAAAGAAAACAAGTACAAGAAGAAAAGTCTACGTGTGAATGATGATGAATCCATAGAAACTTCAGAAAGTGAATCCTCCCATGAAAACAAAGAGAATGATTTCATGCTTATGGCTATAGAGGATCTAGAGATGAGCTGTACAGAGATGAATGATGAAGATGCCATTGTGGACATGGAGGGAGAGCTGATGAGTGCTCTAGAGGAGATTGATAGACTAAGAATAAAGAAAATAAAACAAAAATAGCTATTAATCCAGTATGAAACCAATGGAAAAGACATCTCTTTAATAAAGCTAGAGCTGGAAGAGGCAAAGAAAATTGAAGAGACTCTAAAACAACAGCTAGCTGAAAGTAAAGCCATATGTGAACATCTAGAGAAAGAAGTAGTAATTGTTAAGAAGGATTTAGAAAATTTTCAAGCCTTATATCATCAGAATATCTCTAGTATCAAAGCTTCAGAAGAGCTAAATAACATTCTAAACAGACAGAGGTCACCTCAGATTAAGTTTGGTCTAGGCTATGGTCAAGGTGTAAGCAGCAGTGATTCAGAAAGCAAAGAATCATCAAACTTGATTAATTTTCAGAATAGGAAGCAGGCAGAAATCCCTAGAATAATAAATGTTGAAGCATGTAAAGACAATAATGAAATTCGATCAAAGAGTGATAAAAAGCCAGAGAATACAGATCTAAATAGCAAATTGGTGCAGTCAAGAGTTCATGACAAAGAGCCATATAACAGAATCAAGTATGCAGATCAGAATTACAATTATGAGCATCATAACTCAATACATTACTTTTATAGAAATCCACCAAGAGTTAGGTATGTTAATTTCTTCAATGGTTATTGTTTCTGTTGTTCTAACTTTGGGCACAGAGCCGCCAATTGTTTTTACAATTTCAGAAACATTCAGAGAAGGATGTCAAATAACAAACAGATGATACATCAATCAGCGTATAATCATATGGGTCATGTGTCTCAATCAACTATTAAAAGAAGAACGCAAAACAGAAATACTAACCTGTTTGATCTTCTATACAACGAAACAGAATGTTACATATGTCACAACTTTGGGCATAAAGCTACAGAATGTAACTTGAAAGAGAACAAAACAGAACCAAAAATGAAGTATACAGCTGAATGAAATGTATGGAGGAAGAAAGAGAGTTCTCATTGTAATCTCATGCTCTCAGTTCAGAAACAGAAGAATCATTGGTACATTGATAGTGGATGTTCAAAACATATGTCAGGAGATAAAGAGAAGTTTATTTCTATGTCAGGGGAGAAATCTGGGAACGTAACATTTGGAAATGATGCACCAGGAAACATCCGAGGCAAGGGAATGGTTAGTCTTAGCAATGGTAAAGGAAAGGGTCAAGATGTGTTATTTGTAGATGGGTTGAAGCACAACCTTCTCGGTCTGAGTCAAATGTGTGACAAAGGGTGTGAAGTCTTGTTCACTGCTAAAGATTGTAAAATAAAAAATGTTTCCTTAGGAAAACTGGTTTCCAAAGGAATAAGAACTGAGAATAATGTTTACATTTTAAAAGAAGAAAAGAAAAGTGTTATCTCAGCAAATATGATGAAAGCTGGCTGTGGCACAGAAGACTGGGACATCTACATTTTGATCATTTAATAAAAATAAAAAATGGAGCAGCAATAAGGGACTTTCCAGAAATATCTAAACCACGTGATGAAGTGTGTAAACCTTGTCAGAAAGGGAAGTTAACCAGAACATAGTTTAAGTCAAAGAGTGTCCCCTCCACAAATAAGCCTCTTCAACTAGTCCACCTGGATCTATGTGGCCCATCAAGGAAAGAAGGTACAGGTAAGGAGAACTATTTCATGCTCGTGATTGATGAGTATTCCAGACTAACATGGGTTACATTCGTTAAAGAGAAGTCTGAAGCATTTGCTAAATTCAAGACATTTAAAGCCCTAACTGAAAATCAAACTGGAAGAAAGATTAAAGCTATCAGATCTGACAGAGGAGGAGAGTTCAGTTCAAGACAGTTCAAAGAATTTTGTGATGAGCATGGCATCAGGAAAGAATATACAATGGATGGAACTCCTCAGCAAAATGGAGTGGTAGAAAGACAAAATAGAACAGTCCAACAGATGGCCATATCAATGATGAAGGAAAAGGATATTTCTCAAGGCTTCTGGGTGGAATCTATCCATACAACTGTGCACATTCTTAACAAAGCTCATTTGAGACCAAACAATGACAAAACACCATATCATTTATGGTTTGGAAGACCTGCAACCATTAAACATTTCAGAGTTTTTGGGAGTAAATGCTATATCAAGAATAATGATGAAAATTTGGGCAAGTATGATGACAGAGCAGATGAAGGAATCTTTTTAGGATATGCTACAGAAAGCAAAGGATATAGGTGTTATAACAAGAGGCTACGTAAAATAGTAGATTGCATAGATGTGAAAGTAGATGAATATTGTCATGGAAATATCAGTCAAAGGAATGATGAAGATTCATGTTTGGAAGATACAAATGAAGAGACAAAAGAACAGGTCGAAGAATCCCAGAAGGACGAATCTGAATCATCAGAGTATGAGGAAGCTGAACTTGAACATCACACTGTACAATCTTCTTCCAAAATGATTAGAAAAAATCACCATGAAAGCCAAATCATTGGTGATGAGAGTAAAGGTGTTCAGACTAGAAGGAATATTTTGCAAGAATCTGAACAGTCTCATATTGCTCTTCTCTCTACAATTGAGCCCCAATGTTTTAATGAAGCCAACAAAGACAAAGATTGGGTAGCAGCCATGAATGAAGAGCTGGACTAGATTGAAAAGAATAGCACTTGGGAACTTGTTCCTAGGCCATCAGACAAGAATGTGATTGGATCCAAATGGGTATATAAGAATAAATTAAATGAACAGGGACAGATTGTAAGGAATAAAGCAAGACTGGTTTGCAAAGGTTATGCTCAGATTGAAGGACAAGACTTCGATGAAACATTTGCTCCAGTGGCAATAATGGAGGCTATCAGAATGTTTCTAGCCTATGCTTGTTACAAACGATTTAGAGTATACCAGATGGATGTCAAGTCAGCATTTCTCAATGGAAATTTAGAAGAAGAAGTGTATGTGGAGCAACCTGAAGGCTTTTCACTCACAGATAAATCTGACTATGTATGCAAGCTGAAAAAGGCTTTGTATGGGTTGAAGCAAGCACGTAGAGCCTGGTATGCCAGACTAGACAAATATCTGCAAGACAAAGGCTTCAAGAAAGGTTCTGTGGATAGCAATTTATATATCAAAACTGAAGGTGATGACTTACTGATTGTATTGGTTTATGTTGATGATATCATCTTTGGCTGTACTAATAATATTTTTGTTCAGTGGTTTGCTAACTCTATGAAATCTGAGTTCGAAATGTCAATGATTGGTGAGCTGCCTCTTTCCTTGGTCTTCAAATCTGTCAGAAACCTGAAGGTATGTATCTTTCTCAAGAAAAGTATCTAAAGGAGATGTTAAAGAAGTTTCGAATGGAATACTCCACATCTGTGAGTACACCCATAGTCAATGGCTGCAAGTTGAGCAAAGATTATTCTTCACCTGAAGTGGATCAAAAGATGTACAGATCTATGATAGGAATCTTGTTATATATTACTGCATCAATACCTGATATCATGCATCCTGTTGGGATGGTAGGATGGTTTCAAGCTGCTCCTAAACAGAGTCATCTACTAACTGTGAAACGTATATTCAAATAGCTGAAAGGTACACTCTCTTATGGTTTGTGGTATCCCAAAAATTAGAACTTTCAGCTAATAACATATTCAAATGTAGATTGGGCTAATTGTGTAGATGAAAGAAAAAGTACAAGTGGCGGACCATTCTTCTTAGGAGAGTCTTTGGTTTCCTGGCTAAGTAAAAGGCAAAGTTCCATTTCTTTATCCACTACTAAGGCAGAGTACATACCTACTGCTACTTGCTGTACTCAAATTTTATGGATGGTTCAATCTCTTGCTGATCTAGACGTAAAGTATTCTGAGCCTATTCCCATTCACTGTGACAATACTAGTGCTATCAGTGTTTCCAAGAACCCTGTTCTTCATTCCAAAACTAAACACATTCCCATAAAGTACCATTTATTGCGCGAACAAGTGGCTACTCAAGCGGTGTTGTTGTGTTATATTCCTTCTATCAAACAGATTGCTGACATTTTTACTAAGCCTTTACCCACAACTCAGTTTGAATATCTGCGTCAGAAGTTGGGTGTTCAGTCTTTGTCTCAGTAACTCAGGCATTGTGTTAGTGGGAGTCTATGTTTATTGTATATCTTATTTCTGTTTACAGCATGGAATGGAAATTCGTTTTCTTAGTGCATCTTGTCAGGGGGAGACTAGTCATCAGGCATACCGTATCTTCCCAGGTTTATCCTTTTCCCTTGATGTCAAAGGGGGAGAAATGTGACCATTTGAATGAGATATTTCCATCAATGTCAAAGGGGGAGATTGTTGGAATATCTTTAAGAGTGGTGTGTTCAGGACTAGTAGATGGTGGCTAGTGCTCAGTCTTAAAGTTTAGTGTATTGTCATTGATGGCAATCTTCTATAAAGAGAAGGGGAACTAATGTCAAATGGATGTGGCAATCTACTGAAAAAGAGGCAGGCACGTAGGTATCAATGGAGAAAATCGAATAGTGGCTATAAAGCATTTACTGTTGGGGCCTTGCCATCGAACGCCTTGCGGAAGTTTTAGTCATCTGCGCTTCTGCCATTGCGGGAGAGTGATAAGCAACAAGCTTCGATATTTTCCTCCGATGAACTCTGGCTCAATCGGCTGTCATTTGGTTTTCCATCGGGACGTATTGTCTCTAAGTCTTCCGCAGTGGCGGATGGCACACCACCTCTTTTTTTTCCGATTCCGTCGAGTTATTTCGCCAATCCTTAAGGTTTAAGTTTCCTTAGTTGCGCTTATCATTCCGACTTCCGATCCTTTCTGAACAACATTTAAGTTTTCGTCGTTGCAGTAGGGAGATGTTCTTGTGAGCTCCGACGTTGCGGAAGGAGATGTTCCTCCGACCTCCGATGTTGCGGAAGGATATGTTGCTTGCGAGCTCCGACGTTGCGGAAGGAGATCTTCTTCTGACCTCCGACGTTGTGGCAGGGAGATGTTCTTGTGAGCTCTGACGTTGCGAAAGCAGATGTTCCTCCAACCTCCGATGTTGCAGAAGGAGATGTTGCTTACGAGCTCCAACGTTTCACCCGCCGCTTCTTTGAACCATTGTACCATCTTTGAAGAGGAATACGAAGAGCCCTGTACAGTTGAGGATTCGAAGAGTATTCGAGCAAGTGGATTAACAGTTATGATGAACCTGAATTGTGAACCGTTTAGTAACTGCTTGTAATGATGATTTGAAAGAAGATGGAATAGGAAGAGTAAGGAACCCCCCCCCCAAAAAAAAGATGGTTCGAATATATATCATTCGATGAGTACAGAGGGTTCGTGAGGATGTTGAAGCTGGACTATTTCTGTAATGGTTTGAGGATGTTGAAGATGAACCGTTTCTGTAACGGTTTGAGGATGTTGTTTCGATGAAACAGAGAGAGAAATGAACTCAGAAGATGATATATATATTGAGCAGAAACAGTTGTGATAGCTAGTTGTTTTGAGGAGAGTAACGGTGCATAGAGTATTAAGAGATCAGTGCTATAAACTAATACTGAATGAGAAGAGCAGCAGAGCAGAGGAACAAAAGAATGTGCTGAATAGTTGAACAGAACAGAGGAGCAGAGAGCCGATGCTGAATAGAGCAGAATGGTTTGGTAAGCTGAGACATATATGTATTGTTGCATTTTGATTCTATTGGAAAGTCTAGCAAATAAGGGAGGTAGGGAGGTGCTAGGTAGACTTTATGTCTCTGTCTGCAAGTGGGTGCTTGTAGAAATTGAATATTGGTGCCTTCACCCAGTTGGTGTTGGATTAAACTGGAAGTTGGTGCTTCCACCCAGTTGGTGCTGGGTTACAGTGAGAGTTGGTGCTCTCAGCAAGTTGGTGCTTGCATTCAGAGGTTCCAGCCTCTTTGAGTCGGTGCTCAAATAAGAAGTGATGTACAACCATTGAAGCTTTTGACATCATAAGAAGAAGAGTTTTTTCTCTTATGGGTTTCCTCGTGAAATATCTGTGTATCATATATGTGATTAAATGTTGTGATTGAATGCTATGTTTTATGTTATCTTCTCTTATGTTTATAACTCTGAATTCATAGCAAAGATTGACTGCCATAAAGTTTATTGATTCTAAGTTAAAAGAAGTATTTTGGTGAAAAATCTTAACTAACTAATTCACCCCCCCTCTCAGTTAGTTTATACCTGTAACACTTCATTGATGACATACTGATTCACTTGAAGAATAAACAATAACATGAAGAACATCTAAAGATAATTTTACAATTATTAAGAGAGCAATAGTTGTATACTAAGTTCAACAAATGTGACTTCTTTTAAAGACATGATTCAATATCTAGGACACGTAGTGTCCAAGGATGGAATCTATGTGGACCTCGACAAAATTAAGGCTATCATTGAATGGCCAATTCCTAAAAATGTAACCGACATAAGATCATTCGTGGGGATTACCGATTATTATCGAAAGTTCATAGAAGGATCTTCTAAGATATCCTACCCCATAAATTCACTCCATAAGAAAGGTAAAAAGACCGAGTGGACTGAAAAGTGTATGGAAATTTTTAATAAATTAAAACATTTGTTAACTATCGCCCCTATCCTAAAAATTGTTGATCCTTTTAAATATTTTGTCATATGCACCAATGCTTGTAAAGAGGGATTAGGAGGGGTGTGCAAAGCCAAATGATCACACACACATAGGAATTGTACTCAACCAATTCAATTAGTTAAAGAGAAATGATTACAATATATAGTGAAACAATGTTCAACCAAATGAGCTATTAGATCCTTACTTATGGATCTCAACCCTATCTCCTAATCTTATGAGATGCACACAATCCAATCACTATAATGCAACCTTACATTTCTACATTATTCCAACATCCTCCCTTAATGTAGAAATGGAATTTCTATAATGACAAATACATAACATGTCTGCTCGTCTCAATCTCACTTAAGCTTACAAATTAACAAAACAATATAAGAATTTAGGGTTCCAAGTCTTGAACTCTACAATCCTCCTTCTCCTTCATCTTGACCTTAGTTGCTGTCAGATAATATTTATTTATGTTTTCCCTTTTCCTGCTCTTCCAATTTGAGAGCTTGAAGTATTCACACATCCAACTTAGAAAACTTGAGAGGAGGATGTGCATTCTAGTATTTGATTGGCTCTCTGCTATCCTGGATCTTCCTTTAGGTTCAATAAATTCTGCAAAATTAGTAATTGTCATCCAGGCTCGTTTACAATCAGTTGTATTCTGCAACATTATCTCTTCACCATGTGCAAACGTGATACATTCTACATAGTCAACATTTTGAGCATTCTTTGGCTCTTCAATCTAGTATGCAATAAACTTCAGCTCTGCTTCAAAATCGACTATTGTTTCTTCAGTTGCTCTAAATCCAACCAACAACTTATCAATTAAAAACATTTTCAGCTTAATTGAAATTTGTTCTTCTATTGTCAGATATTCTTGATCATATCTAGGCTGAAAATCAAATTTTAGTGTAGCATTAAACATTATATCAGAAGACATAATAGTAATTTTTCTTTACTGAGGCAACAACCACACCAGTTTGCTCTTCTCTTTAGGCTTCAATGGGAAATTATACAGGCAACTCTTTGCTCTCCGTGGCTATCCACTTAGCGCGGGCTAACAATCTTCTCAGCAATTGGCAGCAATCTTTAATCCACGATATTCTCCCAGCAATCCTTCCAATGATTCTCCTAGGCAAGCAATTGAGCAGCGTTCACATTCACCCTATTGATTGGCAGCGATTTTAGCAACTACAAGAGGTTCATATCAGCTATGATTGGGCAACAATCCAATAAAGCAGCAATTTGATTAACTCTCACTATCTCTCAGCAGTGAATGGATACAACAATCTGTTCTTCACATGACAACACGGCCTCAAAGGGGCTTCACTTTGCATTAGGAAGAGATACAACTCAACTCTAGGCCACCAGGCGCACACAACATCAGCGGGCCAGCACCTTTATTCCACTTCACCTCTTCAGGGAGGAAAAAAAAATCAGCCTTTTGGTTTGGCTCAGGGTTGGAATTTCAAATGACGGACACCCGTCAAAATTTTCTGTATTCTAAGCCAGAATTTGACGGTCTCTGCAAAATCTTAGCTGTATTTGACGGGTAAATTGACCCATGACGGGCATTTACCCGTCAAATTCCATCCCTGGTTTGGCTCATGCTGACCTTAAATTCTACACGCACGGTGATGGACTATGCAGTATTCAACCTTCACATGGGGCTGCGATATTCAGATGCAACGATCTTCACATGGGCAGATGACAGGGGGTCGCTCAGGTGACAGGCACTCTCTCCACGCTGATCTCTAGCCTTCCGGATCACCAGGCAATGTCCACACTTGGCTCCCCACACAGCTCTCCATACGGTGGTCTCCACGCAGATATACCTCCTTTACGGTGATGCTTCTCCTTCACGGTGATGGAAATGACTCTCTTTCAATTGGCGGCTTCTTATATTGGGAAGCGATCTTCATACATCAACTTGCAGAAAGATATTCACACAAACTACATGTACTGCTTCCACTTCTCAATCGCTGCTTCTTAGAAAACTTGAGAACGACACCTGTGACAAAAGTAACAAGTGTTTCTGGGAGCGGTGTCGTAAATCGATGCAAGAGTTGTCTTGTTCCAGACGAAGAAAAAACATTTATGGGAGAACATAAAAAAACAGCCTTTCCGCTCACCTCCACGATGATCAGAAAAAGAAAAAAAAAATCCAGAGCTTGCAGCGATTTGCTATGTTGAAAAATATTCACAGCGATCTCCAAGCTTCTACGCTCCTGGATTTTCACAGACTCTTCCACCGACGATCTGAGAAAGAAATTTACTAGCAATCTCCAGGCGTTTCTCCTTTAGCCTTCAATTATTCGGGCAGCTCTCAACACAGTTCAGGGCTGATGGTTAGAAGGCACCATGATCGACGCTGAACTCACTGAATTCTTTCACGTAGAGAGGGGGAGAAAATAGATCTGCCCCAGTCGCAGCTATTTGCACCGGCGATCTGCTTACACTCGCAGGGATCATTATGATCATTCATAGCCACACAGCATTAGAGGGAGGAAATCAGGCTTCTCCACGCTCACCAGGATCTTGGATTGCCCACATCAAATCACAGATCTTCCTCCTTCACGATCTTGTCTTCTCTTCAATTGGACGCAACGATTGAGTGTATAGTTGCTCCAGCAAGCTCTGATGCGCAGGCATGGGATCTGATTTCTCCCTTTTAGTGACTAGAAAAAAATGGTGATCCAGGCTCTGCGTTTAGCTCCAACACTGCACTAGACTGGGCAGCGATCTCTCCCATGGTGATCCTTCACGTTGTGTGTTTAGTTTTCACGGCCGCATACACTAGTCTACAGACTCTTCTCCATGGCCGCGTCAATCCTCACGCTCAACTCGATGAGGACAATTACTTTCGCCCAACCTTCACTCAGGCATTCACGCTGCAGCTGAAATCGCTGATCTCCATGGTTACTGGTTACTGAAACATGTGAAATCGCAGAAGGTAATAGGCAGTGAAATCGCTGATCTCCACGGCTCTCCTCTCAACACGAGTTTGGCAAATTTTCTCCATGAGTTCGGAAAAATTTCTCCCCTTAAAAAAAATGGTTATATTCTCAGGGTAGTGGATCCTTCAACACTTGTCTTCTCTCCACGCAGCAATCACCTGGCCAATGTTCTCTACACTATGCTTTGATACCAACTTAAAAAATTTGAGAGGAGGATGTGCAAAGCCAAAGAGCAATGGTACTCAACCAATTCAATTAATCAAAGAGAAATGATTACAATATAGTGAAACATTGTTCAACCAAATAAGCTATTAGCTTCTATACTCATGGATCTCAACCCTATCTCCTAATCTTATGAAATGCACACAATCCAATCACTATTATGCATCTTTACATTTCTACATTATTCCAACAACCACTCGGTTGTAATAGTTCATCTTCTTTGTTTCTTACCTTGACCTTACTCGCACATCATCACCCTCTTCAACTCTCTCCATATTGTTCTGTGTAATTGTCTACTTTGCTTTTAATAATAATTTTAAAATAAAAGTTGTGGCCACTGTGTAATTGTCTACTTTGCTTTTAACAATAATTTTAAAATAAAAGTTGTGGGCACTTTGCTTTTTGATAGGAAACTATAGACATCATGTAGAAATTTAACGAAGTTTGAACGACATTTTCCAAATCAACAAAGAATTGAATACCACCTTCACATGGTCTTCATATTACCATGAGGCCAAACTATATTAATATATTTAGCTGCAAATCTATAAGTAAGCCTTATATTGGAAGATTCATTGATTAATTAATAATAATTAACTCAAACAACAAGAAGTAACCTTACATGCATCTTGGCTACATTATTGTATTTAAAGTGTTTGTATTGCAGCCTCTAGTGGTCCCCACATTATGTTTTATTCTCTTTATAAACAATAAATCAGTAATTCTTGGCTGAACCAATAGTGGACATGATATGATGATGACGTCCATACCAGTTATTTGGACATCAATAATGTCTATTTGGTATATAGACTGATTTGAACTTTCGTGTTCATAGATAGGGTGGAAATGACAACTTGAATTCATAGCTTCCCAACTTGTGTTGTGAGACGACTATGTTGCGGGTCCTTCTTTCTGTCAATCATTAACCACTATGAGGGTCTTGTTTCTAAGGCAGCTTCCTCTCTTAAGGATCATTCATTCATATACTTATAAACAAAAAAAATACTTTATGTGTAAGCAACTAAGAAAATACTTTATGTGTAAGCAACTAAGAGCAAGGGCCATTGATTCAAGTAGGAATTCAAAGTCTCCATGCAAACCTCATAATTCAAAGAAAGACACAATGTTTAGGAAAGCAGAAATAAACTTATTATTCCCACGTGCAAAAGCTAATCTTAAGATTACAATGCGTAATATTACCTCGTGTGGGGTAAGCATTATTGGGTTTTATGAAAATTATTCATCAATTTTAATTTTAACCTAAGAATTTTAAAAACAAAAGAAAGTCGAGGTCAAATAAAAGCAAAAATTACATGATTGATGGAGAAAACAGCTATCATACTTTGAAAAGCATGATTGATAAAGAACAAAACAGTTGTCATACTTGCAAATAAAACTTATGATAAATGTTTAAACTTGCCCATTCATTAAGTCCGTCTTTGCGAGCAGATGGCAAGGACTACTAAATTGATTTATTATTTTTAAAATTTTTATTTTCGTTATTTAATTCACATTCATTAAGTCCGTGCTAGCAGATGGCAGGGACTACGAAATTGATTTATTGTTTTTTAAATTTTAAATTTCATTATTTAATTCACAATTTTTGAGATATAAGAGTAAAATTGTAGTCCACATATATTCACTTTCTGAAAAATTTCACTTTTAGAAAAACTTCTTTCGCTTATACATGTTCATGATATTGGAATCCGAACGTTACTGGTTGCTTATTTAATCTATTCTGATAAGAATTTTGCATAAAAAATGTTTTTGCATCCTGACAATGAACGCTTTGAAATATTGATCTCGAATTAACTGGAAACAGGAATCATTGGGCTGGAAATGGTACCAGTAAAAGAACTATAGGGCGGGAAATGGTACCAGTAAAACATTACGGAAATGAAAACTAAGCTGCTGGTACATAGTGGAATCTCTTACTCTTATACATATTCATGATATTGAAATGCACTTTACACGGTGGTTTTTTAATTATTCTGATAAGAATTTTGCGTAAACAATGTTTTCCCATACTGCCAATGAAGACTATGAAATATGGATCTCGAATTAACTGGAAACAGGAATCATAGGGCGGGAAATGGTACCAGTAAAACAGTGCTGAACGAAGAAACAAAAACTGCTGCTACATAGTGGAATCTGCATCAGCAAATTCCGCTTTTTCCACCTCAATGAGCAAATTATTTTTATTCTGACTTTAAGTTCTTAATTCGCCCCATGATATTAAATTAGTGCTGGCTACTGAACATTTCAGGATATCAGTTATCAACTACGTCGTACTGTGGGCGAAATCGAAAACGAAAGCGAAGGATTATTGTTATTAAAAGAAATCGATATTATTGAACTCCAAACGGCAGATTAAAAGTTTCTTATGGACTTGCATACGACAATTTTTGTGTTACAAGGTAAATAGTTGCAGAAGTTTGATTGGTAAATAGTAGAAATTTTTTGAAAGGAACCTGAAGCCTTCATGCACGCGAGTTAACTTAAATAAATATTTATTGAGCACGTTCTATTGGATAACTTGCAGTCAGCAACAGCACTTTGTTTACCGTGCGATCTGGAGCTTACCTTTCAATGACACATAAAATGGCCTTCCCAGAAGTCGTGGTCTGGGTTGAAGCCTTCCAAGAGGGAACATTCGTTACTGGTGTGTCTCTTTTGAAAATTGCAGAGTAATTAGTAGCTAGTGCTATCCGTGCTTAATATTAACGGAAGAAACAGTCCCTATTTGAGACGTCAAACAGACCACATTTAATTGCCATTGAATTACTTTAACAAACCTTTCCTGCCAAACTATAACTGATGCATTCTGGGAAAAAAAATAATGTGTTGTAAAAATTCCATAGTATCGTAGGCTACATTTTATATTGGTGAAAGTAATATCTAATAATTATTTTGATGCTTCTATGGTATGAGAAGACCAAAAGGAAAATGGCAAGCGGGGATATGGCAAGCGGGGATAGGAAGAGTTGCTGGCATCAAGAAAATGTATTTGGGGAGTTTTGGTAAATGTTTTATATTTTAATTAAATTTATCAATGGTGTCCAATATATTCTCATTTTGGATAGTGGTATAGAAATGTTCCAAGAACAGAGCATTGTGGGTATTGGTTTTGATAGATATAGAGGAAGAGGAACCTCCAGCCTATGATATTGCTGCAATTAAATACACAGGGCGCGACACTTTGACAAATTTGGATATCAATAATTCTGACTTTGATAAGATCTGTGCAGAATCATGTAGTTCCACTGGAAATAATCCAAAACGTCTCAAGCAATCAAACAAACTGAGACCTCTTCTACTACTTCTCTGCCCAAAAGTTGTTTAGATGAAATCTAACAGTGTTGGTACTAAGAGTTCCAAGCAAAACCGCTGATTTAATCTAAACAGCTTTTGGGCATAGAAGTATTAGAAAAGGTCTCACTTTGTTTGATTGCTTGAGACGTTTTGGATTATTTCCAGTGGGACAACAAGATTCTACACAGATCTTATAAACGTCATAATTATTGATATCAAAATTTGTCATACTGTTGCGCTCCCTAATTTTAATTGCAGCAATACTATAGGCTGCAGCTTCCTCTTCCTATGTATCTATCAAAACCAATACACAATGCTCAATTCCTGGAACATTTCATACCACTATCCAGGATGAGGATATATTGACATCATTAATAGATTTAATTAAAATATAAAACACTTACCGAAACTCCCCAAATACATTTCCTTGATACCAGCAACTCTTCCTATCCGCGCTTGCCATTTTCCTTTTGGTCTTCTGATACTATAGAAGCATCAACATAATTTTTAGATATTACTTTGGCCAATATAACATGTAGCATACCTTATGAAATTTTTACAACACTTTATTTTTCCAGAATGCATCAGTTATAGTTTTGCATGAAAGCTTTGTTAAAGTAATTCAATGGCCATATTCAATAAGTTAATCTATTTAATCCATTGCAATACATTATTAATTATATAATTATAGCTTTAATGGTTTTCTGAAATACATGCTAACTCCACGGTACCACTGTACTTGGAGACGCCTCTGGCAGAGAATGCTAACTCCACGGTACTTGGAAAGGCCTCTGGCCAAGAATGCGGTGCTTGTTCTATATCAAAGACATGAAAAAAACAGAGAAATTTTAAACCATGTTTACATTTCAATTATGCATTACAAGTTTTTATCAAAATTCAATGATGTAATGTTGTCATTACCTCTCAATGCTGATTTCCACAGTGCCTCATATTGTTTGAAGGTTTCTGTATATCGATGTGCTAAATTTTTTTAACATGTTAATACTTTCAGGTCTTTCTTCCAAATTCATATGGATTTTTGCCTATGCTAAGACTACAATATACTGCATAGATAATTGACATTTGTTTCATGCTTTAGTAATTGCTCTTTATTGAACGGAGTCCACACAATCTCATATAATTATAGCACATAAGAATAACAATGTACAACTATGACTTTCTATTAAGCATTAATATGTTCTTCCAATCCGAGGCAGTGTGTCCACTGTAAACCTCTCATCGATTAAAAGACACCAATCCAAGCGCAAATATATTTTGAAAAGTTATCTCTATTGTCATAAAATACTATTGAAAATCTAAATTCTAAAAAAACAATATTGTAACATCTTAATTAATAAAAATATTTATTAATTAGTGTACTGTTTTTATATGGCGAATTCAAACATTTTATCAGTCGCCTATGTAATCCACAACTTCTACAAACCCTCTTCCTCCTTAGTATTCGTGTGCCTCTGGCATCCAATCGCTCAAGACTCAACTTTATTCTCGCATCAACCAATCTGCTTGGTCCTCCTCACGACCCATCGCTGTGCCTTCCTCTCTTTTACAACACCTCTTGCAGGCAACTTTGTATCCTCTTGGTCATTCAGCGCCTCTCTCCTGAAGCTAGATTCTCAAGAACTAATCTTCCCTAACTTTACCACAGTAAACTTCCTTTCTCACAGAGCGAACTAAATTTCTTTCTTGCTGCACTGATTTATTCTATTTTTCCTCAACCTTTGGGCTTCCAACAATCTAAACCACTCGGTTGCATCTTCTTTCTTTCTTACCGTGACCTTGCCTGCACGTCATCATCCTCTTCAACTCTCTCCACGCGACCTTTCATCTTCCTATGCGCCCGTTTGATCTATGCCTTGTTTTAGAATGTAAGCAATTTCTTTATGCCTCCAAACTTGCCTATCATTCTGTGCGCTCACCTTCTCGGTTGTCTTCTACATTGTTTCAATTGGGCATACATCTAGATGATCCTGCAGAAAACTTTGTTTGCTCCATCACAGCTTTGCCCTTGCATGTTACAAAAAATATTAATATAAATAAAAATACTCCTCTAACCTGTCAATGAAAACAAAATCTTTTGGGACATTGCGAGCTATTCAAAAAGGCAAAGCTTTCTATCTGCAAGAAAATTCTTGACATCGAGCTTATCAAATTTTATATCTTAGGGTTCAACATTTCAATCCATGGCTAACTGCCCTTTGAATCCATGTGCCGTTACTTGAAGTTTGCTTTGCTAAATAATAATTAATTTAAATTTAGCCCAAATTTCAATATTACACATTACCCTTAATTTGTTGTCAAAACCAATTATTCATGCTACCATCATTTATGGAATGATAGAGAATATGACGAATTCAATGGGGATAATTCATATTTTATCTAAACTTTCAAAACTTGCTATGGTTCAAGTAATCCGTGGAGAAATGGCATGGCAAGACTACCATATATCTATGATAGAGAATATGACGAATTCAATGGTGTTAATTCACACTTTATCTAAACTTTCAAAACTTGTTATCCTTCAAGTAATCCGTAGAGAAATGACATGGCAAGACTACCATATATGAATACATAGATAATTGACGATTGTTTGATGGTTCACTGCTTGCTCTTTATGGGCTGACGTCCACACAATCTGATATAATTATAGCCTATAAAAATACCATATGAAGTCTGATATAATGATAGCGTATAAAAAATACTATTTGAATGAGATCTGAACCATTTAATGTGTTTTTTTGGCAACAATTTGATGTACTAGAATTGATCAAAGAGATGATATGGCCTCCATAATTATTTTCTATGTCATGGTGGAACTTCTTATATTGACACGACCTTCAACTATATAACGACCTTCAACTATATAACAATTCTTTAATGCATTCGATACATCTTGAACTTGTACAAAGTGTAATCATCTCCTCAATGTTAGTAACAACTACTAATGAATATATAACAATTCTTTAATGCATTCGACACATCATGAACTTATACAAAGTGTAATCATCTAGTGGACTTGAACGCTGAGACAAATACATAGGCTGAATTCAACATGTAATAATGAGCCTAAAAGTTTGAGTGATATTTGAATTCATGACGTCACGGCAGCTGTAAACAAAACAACTAAGCTATCCAATGAAAATAAATCTACTTATCATTATGATATAATCCATCATCCCATAATTGTTCTCTGTAATTGCCTACTTTGCTTTCAACAATAATTTTAAAGCTCTAGTCACTGTGCTTTTTGATAGGAAAGTATGCTAAGCCTGTACACAAAACTAAGTGGTACTTGAGTGACATCTTCCAGATCAACAAAGAATTGAAAACCACCTTGAGATGATCTTTATATTACCATGAATGAAGCCAAACTATATTAATATATTTAGCTGCAAATCTATAAGTAGGCCTTCCATTGAAAGCCTTAATTAATTAATTAATAATAATTGACAAAAAAATTGGTAAAGAAAACAACAAGAAGTAACCTTGCATGCATCTTGGCCTCATTATTGTATGTACAGTGTTTGTATTGCAGCTCTAGTGGTGGCAGTGGAGATATTTCTCCGATTTCTACCCCTAACTCCCACCTTTTGTTTTATTTTCTTTATAAAGAATAAATCACAATAATTCTTGGCTGAACCAATCTAGTGGATATGATAACGTCCATACCGGTTATTTGGCCATCAATAATGTCTATTTAGTATATAGACTAAATTGAACTTGTGTTCATCCTTAGGGTCGAAATGACAACTTTAATTCATAGCTTCCCAACTTGTGTTGTGAGAAGACTAGGTTGCGGGTCTTATCAACCAGCATCAAGGTCTTGCTCGGAAGGTGGCTTCCTGTCTTCTGTCTTAAGGTCAAGTTGATCTTTCATTCATATACTTATAAATAAAGAAAAACTTTCATAGTAAGGAAGGAAGAGTAAGGGACATTGATTCAACTAGAAATTCAAAGTCTCCATGCATGTGGGGAAGGCAGGAGAGTGCCGCTCCTTTCCTTAGCAACACTTGAGACTTCACTTACAGCTCAAAAAATCACTTATAGTCAATGTTCAGCTTTTTCAACAATGTACAGTTGTTCACAGCAATGTACAGATTTATTGACAAAGTTCAAACTAAAAACCCCAGCACGTATAGGATAATGTATAGATTTACTGACAAAGTTCAAACTAACAACCCCAGCATGTACAGGATTGTTGCAACACGGCTGCTACTGCTACCGGCGCTTCCAAAATTGTGTTGCAGCTAGTTGTTACAGCCGGCAACACTTTATACGCTTAAGTCCACTAGCTGCGACTGGTTACAGCTCATGCATAGCACTCTATTTTGCACTGATTTGATGACCCCTGCGTTTAGAAACTTATAACAAATATTCTACTTAATACATAAATAACATTCAAACTAAAAACACGAGCTGCTACAGCAAGCCAACATAAAAATAAATAAAACTGAGTTTTTTCAAAAATAGAATTACATAGGAAATTATCAGAGTTTCAACTCTGTCTCTATTACGCTCTGTTGTTCATATTCAGCTTATGAAATATGATTTACAAACAAAGTATTTATAGGATTTTAACTAAGTCGGCCATTAAATGCTAATTGGCTCTTCGCTAACAAAACAGGCTTCTCTGTTCAAATGATTTACAATATGTTTTAATGCTTTGTTACAGTCTGACAGAAATATAAACTACACTGCCTCTTCAGAAAATAGATTCGCTCAGTTGACATATAAAAATGATTTTTATGATTTAATAATTTGTTGTTTTGTCAGGTGTTGAGGTGGTGTGGCGGTGCTGTGACTCTTTAGTGTTGCAACGGCCACAAGTTGAATGGTGATGGCTCTTCAAATTTTCGGCAGCTGATGTTGTCGCTTCAAAATCTATTTTAGCTTGGCGGTGGAGTAATTACATAATTCCAACATTCTCCCCCTTAATTACTACACTTCAAAAAACAAAATTTTGTAACACTTGATTTCTGTTACAGCTTACAAACCTCAATTTTTTTCCTGTGAAGTTCAAACAAATCTTTTCCCAATGGTTTTGTAAATAAGTCTGCAAACTGATTTCTTGATGTGCAAAATTCCACATTGATTTCATTGTTGTTTATCAGTTCAAGAAATAAAATGATACCATGTATCAATATGTTTACTTCTTTTGTGAAAAACATGAGTTCTTGATAGTGCAATAGCTGAGTTATTATCACAAAAGATTGGAGTTGGGTCATTTTGTTCATGCTATAACTCAAAAAGAGTTCTTCTCATCCAAACTGTTTGGCATGCAACTGTTGTTGCAGCAACATACTCTGCCTCAGCAGAGGATAGTGTCACAATGGGCTACTTCTTCGATGCCCATGCTACTAACCCCGATCCAAAATTGAACACATATCTAGATGTGCTCTTTCAATCATCTATAGAACGTGCAAAATCACTGTCAGTTTATCCAATCAACTTAAAATTTGGACTAGATGTATACTAGATACCAAAAATTTGTTGTTCCAACAATATATCTTAGGATTCTCTTTTCAGCTTGCGAGTGGGTATTCTTTGGTGTTTCGATAAAGCTTGAAATTAAACTTACTGCAAACTTTATATCAGGTCTTGTTGCAATTAAGTACATGAGACTTCCAACCAGTCTCTTATACATCATTGGATCAACCTTCGACCCATCATTTTCCTTACTGAGTTTTGTGCCAGTTGCTATTGGAGTTACATCAGGCTTACAATTTAGCATTCTAAATATTTTCAATACATCATTTGCATATTTAGACTGACATATAAAAATACCATCTTCAGATTGAATTACTTCAATACCAAGGAAATATTTCATCATTCCTAAATCAGTCATCTCAAATTCTGTTTTAATGGCTTTCTTGAACTCATCTACTGACAAATCTCTAGTGAATATAAAATCATCCACATATAAACAAACAATCAGTATTTTACCTTCTTGGTTTACCTTTGTATACAATGTTGGTTCACTTGGACTTCTGCAAAATCCTTCACCATTCAAATATTCATTAATTCTGCTGTACCAAACTCAGGGTGCCTGCTTCAATCCATACAACGCTTTCTTCAATCTGTAGACTTTGTCTTCTTGTCCATCAACCTCATATCCTGGAGGTTGTCTTACATAAATCTCTTCTTCTAAAGATCCATTAAAAAATGCATACATTACATCCATTTGATGTACATACCATTTATTATGAGCAACAATAGCTAATACCATCCTTACAATATCAAATCTGGCTACACGTGCAAATATCTCATTATAATCAATTCCTGGTTGTTGACTCAACCCCTGAGCAACAAATATTGCTTTATATTTTTCAACATCACCACCAACATTTAACTTATTTTTATAAATCCATTTGACAGCAATACAGTTTTTATCATCACGCAAATCTACAAGATTCAAAGTATTATTTTTTTCTATGGCATCAATTTCTTCATCCATTTCTTTTATCCAAACATCCTTTTTAACAGCTTCATCAAAATCTACAGGATCACATGCTACAAATGCAAAATTTGAAACTTGATCTACTTCATGATTCTGTTCATACAGTTCTCTTAAACTTCTAGTCTTCTGACCTCTAACGCTGTTTCTTAATGATGCCAATGTAGGATTTGATTCATTACTTTCCTCCGATCCTGTTCCTTGCCATCCACCAACACTTGATGGTTCACCATGTTCATGACCTCTGGGCATTCTGGCAGGTGTCCTTACTACTGGTGTATGTGGATTCAATTGTCCTCCATGTGTGCCTTGTTCATCTTCTTCATCTTCCACGTGAGGTGTTGCAGCATCCTCACCAGCTAATTTATCAATGCTCCCATGCCTTGCTTCTTCTTCTTTAAAAACCACATCTTTGCTAATTATATACTTCTTGGTGATGGGATTATAAAGTCTATATGCTTTAGATTCTTCACTATATCCAACAAAAATACATTTCTGACTTCTTCCATCTAACTTTCTCCTCAACTCTTATGGTACATGTGCATAAGCTACACAACAAAAAATTCTTAAATGAGATATGCTGTTACACTTACCGCTCCAAGCTTGCTGAGGAACTCGATCCTTCACGCTTTTTGTCGGGCTTCTTTTCAGGATGTACACTGAACAAGTAACATCGTCTCCCCAATATTCATTTGAAAGATGCTTCTCCTTCATCATACTTCGAGCCATGTTCATAATGGTTCGATTCTTCCTTTCTTCTACACCGTTTTGCTGTGGAGTGTAGCGTGCAGTAAATTGCCTTTTAATTCCATGATACTTACAAAAATCCATAAATTCATTTGACATATACTCACCTCCTCCATCTGATCTCAATACTTTAATAAATTTATTACTCTCTTTTTCAGCCATAGCTTTAAAACTTTTAAACACAACAAATGCTTGAGATTTCTGTTTCAACAAATACACCCAGGTTTTTTGACTGTAATCATCAATAAAAGACATAAAATAAACATTACCAGTCAAAGAAGGTGTTTGCATCGGTCCACACCAATCAGTGTGTACTAGCTCCAATGGTTCTTTTGCTTTGTTTGAGACTCCAGAAATAAATTTCTCTCTATGATGCTTTCCCAGTATGCAACTTTCACATGAGCCTGTTGGCTACTCAATACTCAGCAATCCTTTTACCATCTGCTTCTTCTGTAGCAATTCTAAACCACCAAAATGTAAATGGACATATCTCAAATTCCATAACCATGATTGATCTAAACTCTTATTTTTATAAGCATTCAAAGTGTTAGTCAAATCATTTCTCATAATCAGCAGAAACATTCTATTCTTTGTCATCTCTACTCTGGCAATCAACTGTTTACTTGGATATTTATCATAAATAGCGCATACATTTTTCTTAAAGAATACTTTGTACTCTTTTTCCAACAATTGTCCAACACTCAATAAATTACACATCAAACCAGGAACATAATAAATATCATGAATAGTTCTCCTTTCACCATCTTTTGCATACACAACAATCACACCTTTACCATTAACTTTTAATTACAGTCATTACCCAACTTTACTTCAAACTGTATGTTGGTATCTACACTTGAAAATAATTCCTTATTTCCAGTCATGTGGTTGCTACATGCACTGTCCAAAAACCAAATATCTTTCGAAATTTCCTGGGTGACATTACAAGTCAAAAACATAGGTTGTTCTTCATTTTCAGTCTCCTCTGTCATGTGTGTAGACAACTTACTAGCATCTGCTTGTTTCTTCCAACACTTGTTAGCAAAATGCCCAAATTTCTTACAATAAAAACATTGAACTTTAGATTTATCATACCTCTGATTTCCTGACTGTCCTGCTTTGTTGCTACTCCCCCTTACGCTAGGAGTACTCTGCTGTAACTTCTCTTCATTTTCGGAATCATTTTTGTTGTCACTATGACCAGCACTTTGTCCTCCTCTTCCTCTGTTACTAGATCTTCCTTTGCCTCTACCTCTAGTAACATTTAACTGAGATTTAAAAGCATTTTCTAAAGAAGTGTCATCATACCTGTTCATTCTTGATTCATGAGCAAGCAATGAACCAGTCAACTCATTAATGTGCATTTAACTGAGATTTTTAAGCTCTTCGATTGGAAAAACCATTGCTTCAAACTTCTTCGGCAAACATCTCAGCAATTTTTCAATCACACGTTGATCTGGAAGATCTTCACCATACTATCGTAGCTGGTTTACAACACTCATGACTTGTGTCATGAAATTATCAACAGTCTCACTGTCTTTCATCTTCAGATTCTCAAAGTCTCTTCTTAAATTCTGCAACTTAACATTCTTCACCTTGGTCACACCTTGATAGCACATTTCAAGAGTGTCCCAAGCTTTCTTTGAAGACTTAGCACTTGAAATCTTTGAAAAAATATATTCACTCAGGCCTTGCTGAATGAGACCAAGAGCTTTATTATCTTTCTTTCTATTTTCTTTCAGCAAAACAGGTTCAACATTAGTCAAAGCCAACTTAGCCTCTTGATTAGCTGGTTTAGGATATCCAATCATAACAAACTCCCAAAGATCTTGAGCACGCAGGATAGTTCTCATCTTAATAAACCAGGTGTCATAATTTCTTTCGGACAACACTTGAATTTGTGGCTGTACTACACTGTTGTTAGTAGCCATTTCAATTAATTTCAAAAACAAATGAGCAATAAAACTTAACCAGATTCTTAAACCAGAGATGAAACATAGCTTTGCTCTAATACCACCGTGGGAAAGGCAGGGGAGTGCCGCTCCTTTCCTTAGTAGCACTTGAGACTTCACGTACAGCTCAAAAAATCACTTACAGTCAATGTTCAGCTCTTCTCAACAATGTACAATTGTTCACTGCAATGTATAGCTTTACTAACAGATCTCAAACTAACAACCCCAGCACGTACAGGATTGTTGTAGCATGACTGCTACTGCTACCGACACTTCCAAAATTGTGTTGCAGCTAGCTATTACAACCAGCAACACTTTATATGCTTAAATCCACTAGCTACGACTGCTCATAGCTCACACACAGTACTCTATTTTTTTATTGATTTGATGACCCCTGCATTCAGAAACTTATCACAAATATTCTACTTAATACATAAACAACATTCAAACTAAAAACATGAGCTGCTACAACAAGCCAACATAAAAAAAATAAAACTGAGTTTTTTCAAAAACAGAATTACACAGGAAATTATCAAAGTTTCAACTCTGTCTTTATTACGCTCTGTTGTTCGTATTCAGCTTATGAAATATGATTTACAAAGCAAGTATTTATAGGATTTTAATTAAGTTGGCCATTAAATGCTAATTGGCTCTTCGCTAAAAAAACGGGCTTCTTTGTTCAAATGATTTACAATATGTTTTAATGCTCTATTACAGTCTCACAGAAATATAAACTACACTGCCTCTTCAGAATCTTCAGCTGACATATAAAAATGATTTTTATGATTTAATAATTTGTTGTTTTGTGAGGTGTTGAGGTAGTGTGGCGATGTTGTGACTCTTCAGTGTTGCGGGGGCCACAAGTTGAAGGGTGATTGCTCTTCAAATTTTTGGCAGCTGATGTTTCCGTTTCAAAATATGTTGTAGCTTGGCGGTGAAATAATTACATAATTCCAACAATGCATACCCCATAACTCAAAGAAAGACACAATGTTTATGAACTCAAAAATAAATTTATTATTCCCACCCAACTGCAAAAGCTAATCTTAAGACTCTATAAAACATTACTAAAAGGAAAACTAAGCTTCTGGTACATGGTGGAATCTCTTACTCTTATACATATTCATGATATTGAAATGCACTTTACATGTTGCTTATTTAATTTATTCTCATAAGAATTTTGCATAAACAATGTTTTGCATACTACCAATGAAGACTATGAAATATGGATCTCGAATTAACTGGAAATAAGAATCATAGGGTGGGAAATGGTACTAGTAAAATAGTGCTGAACGAAAAATCAAAAACTGCTGTTACATAGTGCAATCTGCATCAGCAAACTCCGTCGAAGGTCTTTTTTCACCGCAATGAGCAATTTATTTTTATTCTGACTCTAAGTTCTTAATTCACCCCATGATGTTAAATTAACATTGGCTACTGAAAATTTCAGGATATCAGTTATCAATTACGTCGTACTGTGGGCCATGTTATCCAACTTTTTGTACCATAAGTTGGGTTACCTAAGGAGCCGCCGGTTGACAGACTTGTTCAAAGTTTGATTCCAGTGTATCAGTCGATCCATCTGCTTGTCTAGCTAATATTGGCTAGTCACCTTTTTATTTGAATAATTTGGATTTTGTAAGCTTCTTTTGTTAATAAAATATTGAGACTTTGGAGGTCACTTGATGGGATTTTGGCATTGTGTCTTCATCCTATGTGAAGTAATATCTCTTTCACCCTACCCTTGTATTGCAATTTAATTATTATGTATATTGAAGACTAACAATCTAGTACTTAGGCTTCTAATCAAATCTGCATTGAGTGTTTGTGTCTTCATGGATTGCATCTAGTAGGAGCTTTCAGCATCTAATACCTTCACCATCCAAGTGTTCCATTATTAATATTTTTGTTTGCAGGGTTGCAAGCGGTTACGAATTTTTCTTTCCTTCTCCAAACAAACTTCAAAAAATTCTACTAGTTACTTTGATTTCTATAAGTGGATCTCTATTTTCAAGGTTCTATCTTACCTCTTTTCCACTTTTGTAGAAGTTATCAAGTCATTTAAATCTTTATTTTAAGCTTGTTTGGCTTCTACTAAGTTAGAGCTAGGCTTTTTAGCCTTAGATCTACTTTTTCAAAGCTAGATCCATCTTTCTAAAGGTCCATTTTTAAGATCTAGTTTAATTTCTTTTTTAAATCCATCTTTCTTTTTTCCTTGGAAAACGTGCACGAGTTTTCTCAAAAAACGTGCAAATTTTCCATTTTTTAGGCTTGCTGGTTTTCTGTATTTTTTTAATTCTAAATTCTGGAAATTCAACAAAAAATCAGAAAATTTTCAAAAATTTTATTTATTTTTTTTAATTGACTTTTTCTTGAAAAGTGTGCCATTTCATGCTCGCTGTTTTTTGGGCTGATTTTTGACTTTTTTCTGTTAATTCTAAATTCTGGAAATTCATTAAAAAATCAGAAAATTTTCAAAATTTTTCCAATTTTTATTTTTTATTATTGACTTTTTCTCGAAAAACGTGCAATTTTGTACTTGCTGTTTTTTTTACTGATTTTCTGCAATTTTTTGCTATTTTCCAGATTCTAGAAATTAACCTAAAATGTTAAAAAATATTTGATTTTAAATTCGCAAAAAATCCCAAGTCGTTTCGCCAAAAATCATGCATTTTACATAAAAAACGGTGAGCTTGCCTGATCCTTTCCAAGTTTTGATTTTGGGTCTCATTCCATTGTTTTGATCTCCTGTTTCATCTCATAAGGCACTTGGCTTCTCATCCACTTAATCTTTTCGAACCACAGGTTAAATTTGGTTTCCTAACACTCTCACTAGTCCTTGTTTAGAGCTCTTATCCACAGGTGAACCAAAAGCAAAACCAAACAAGAAAGAGTAAGCAGAACTACATCCAAAGACAAGGATCCAAAGCCAAAAAAGAAGTCATTCTCCTTTGTACAAACTCATAAGAGTTTTCATTTTTACTTAAGTTACTTCTCAAAGTCCCGACAAGGATTAAGTTCCAAAGGCATTTGTACTTCATTAATAAAACAAGGCTAAGTGGGATAGGGCCTCCCATACTTGGTTTTTCTTCCCCATTTGGGGAAGAGTGTTTTTTGTTCTTAGCTTAGATTTATTTCGAGTACTTAGAGTAGTTTCATTTTTTTGCAAAGTAGATACTAATTTTTAGAAAAGCCCATTTTGTTTTATTAACTAGGTTGATTACTTCATCTTTCAATTCTTTGTATCTTTCATAAGTAATTCAACTGTTTAAAGTAGAAATCTCTTGAATCTCACTTTATAGATCAAGAGTGCTCTCTATCAGAGAGTTGTCTTTTCATTGTTTAATAAGTTAATCAATTAATCTTGAAAGTCTCTTGAACTTGCCGTAATCCAAGTCAAGAGCACTCTCTATCGAAGAACATTCCCACTGCATATCCTTGCACCAAGCATATAGATTAGCTAAGTCTCTTGAACCACTGTCATAAGACAAGGTCAAGAGCGCTCTTTGTCAGGGATTTTTAATTAATTAACTTAATAAAATTTGTATCTCACATCCCTTTAATTAATTAACCCCCTTCCCTCCTTGTCGGAGTATGCTCTGACCGATCTTCGATCGGAATACCCAGAAACAACATTGGATCTCTAAACCCCACAAGAGGAACTTAACTAAAACTTTTCCCCATAACCAACGCACCGGCGTTGTTCAATAAATACTGAGGCATGTGGGAAAATTCCAAGTGTGGGCACTGGGCTACCTAAGTTGACTCAAAGCATCTCTGATAAGTTGACTCCATAGGTACTAGTCCCATCTTTTAGCATTGTTGATAATTTGGGCCATTTGTCCATCGCATGTTTGATTATAAATCATATCTGTGAATGCTTTATCTATTTCGTGAAGCTCTCAAATATTTGTCTATCTTTCAATTCCAGTGATAGCAACGTGGATTGCTTTGTCTTGTGTTAAATTCATCACATTAATCATCTTAAATCACAATAACTCCTAAACAACACCCATCTGCATCCGAAACATCTAAAAATTAAATTAAACATTGAGCCATAGAAAAATCTTTGTTAGGGATTACCCCCCTTGGCTTCGTTAGGAGTTAGCCTAAACAAAGGAGCTAGGAGTAGGTGACAGTACCTAGCTCAGTGCTTTCCCCCAAGCTCACACATCTCCCACTTTCTCAAGTGAGAGACAACTTTTAGAATATTTTTGATGTTGGTGTGCAATCGGCGGACAACATCTTTTGGCGTCATTTCCAAGGACAAATCTTTTTGTTCCTAGACGACCTTTGTTTCTTTTAGTTTTTTGTCTTTTTATCCTTTTTGGTAAATTTTTAGTCCAATCACTCTCTGAAATTATACTTAAGTCCACCTGGCAACTCCACTGTCAGTTAACACCTCAAGGTATTCTACTAGAAGAAACTTTGTAGGTTTGGTCAATTTCATCCTTGACCCCGAAAAGGTCTTAAGGAGGAGACTAAACAAATTATCTTCTCACAGGATCCTTGCAGAACTTGGATCTGAGTCTGTTTCAGACATCCATCTTTTATTTCCAGAAAACTTAGAAAATTTGCAAAATAATAACTGTTTCCTTAATCCAATGGGTGAGTTTTTTACTCAACTTAACTTTGCTCAGATATCAGGTCATCCTCATGATATCCCTGACAAGGCTATCAACAAGCTTATGACATATAATGGCACTAATGCCTCCCTCTCTGCTGAGTAGCATATCAAGAATTTCACCAAACACTGTGGTGCCCATGTGAGGGGTACTGATAGGCATGAAGATTTTTACATGACCTTGTTTGCCTTGTCTTTGGATGGAAAGGCTGGCAACTGGTACGATAATTTGCTGGAAAATTCTTTTGTCACCTTAGCAGACTTCAAGGCTGCTTTCCTTGGAAATTTTGGCAGTAGAAAGGAGCCTAGAAATCTAGTAGCAGCTTTGACCAGCATAAAGAAGTCTGATACGGAAACCATGGATGAATTCAACGATAGGTTCACAGAGTTATCAAATTCCATCCCTGCTACTTATGCTCCTCCTATAGCTTCCACTTTGGATTATTAAATTAAAGCATTAAGTGGCAAGATCCAGTACCAGATTAGAGACAAGGAGTCGACCAAATTACTTCAGGCTCAGAATTTGGCCATTAAAATTGATAAGAATATGCAGTCATCTCGTGAATCTAACCTCTAGGGTTATTCAAGGTCTTCAACTGCTTTGAAAATTAGTGAACCTAAGGACATGGATCCTTTAGCAGCTATGAAGGATGCCTATGAAAAATAAATGATTGAAATGAAAAGGGAGATGAAGAAAAATATGGAGGAAGCAGAACAGAAACACTTAGTACAATTGAAGGAGATTCAAAATAGGGTGATTACAATGGAAAGAACTCAACCTCTGCCACCTCCTAGAGCTTTCCCTGCAAAACCAACATGGCAGAGAAAGAACCCCAACCATGAGCAGAGGCCTCCTCATCAGCTAGAGGCCACTAATGTGGTTGAAACTTACACACCATTTTGTAGGGCATGTGAAGACCTTCATGAAGAATCTTCCTGCTATTATGCATGCTATATTTAGGAGCATGGTTTTCCATAGGGTTGTGGTCCTAAAGCATCATCAAGCGAGCTTGAGTACATAAACTATGTAGATGACATGCATGATATTTTTGGAGAAAGTTGGAGAGAGGCAAAACAGTATTCAAGAGATCCTGAGTACATTAACGCAGTTGGACATCTCCATCCTATCACCACAGAAACCCGGTGTCAAGTTGAAGATTTTAGTCAGCAATTGGATAACCTCACTAAAAACTTTAGCACTAATCCTACTAATGAGCATAATGATGATAGTTTGGAAGGTTTACTACCTTGTGACCTTTTTTCTGAAGAAGATGACTATGATCATGAGGAGGGATATAGCCAGGAATTTGATACAAGTGAGGAAGAACCCCTTTCTTCTGAGATGGATGACAACTACGATACTTTAATTGAAAATCTAATCTTAGAAGTTTCATGTGATGAGAGTCCTCCATGCTCTCCACCGGATGACAAATATTTGGAAAGTTGGGTCCCATGTGATATCTTTGAAACCCAACTTTTTGAAGAAGATTGTTTTGAGCAGAATGAGGAGTGTAGCCAGGGACTTGATACCAGTGATGAGGTATCTCTCATATTCGACATAGATGTCGATGATGACTATTGGAATTTTATTGAAAATCCAACCTATGATACTTTTGAAAATATTTTTGAGAATCTCATCTATGATGTGTCCAGCACGGGGAGTTGTTATTCTGAGACTTATAAACATGAGCAGTTTAAGTTTTCCTATGATCAGTCGAAATTGTATTTGAGTATATGTAATAAGGACTTGGAGAAGCAATGCGGTGAAGAGTAAGATGGGATACAACTAGTTGAAGTTTTTTCTCAACCATTGTCTTCACATATAGATGCTACTTATGTTTTGGAGCAGCATGGGGTTTATACAACGAGTTATTATTTGATAGGCCTTGATGATCAGCATGATGGAGTAGTTGACCTGCCGCATCATCTCGATTTGTATATCAGCGTTATCCAATCATGTGTACAAGCAGCCTACGCAATCACCTACCAGTTTGGGAAGAAGTTTGATGACATTATTCATGCCTATGATTCCCCATCCAGCCCGCCCATTCTGTATCATCATGCAAGTTTGCATTTTCTGGAAATTGTGTCCTTACTTTGGCTGGTAACCAAAGACAAGGCAAAACCTTTTTACATTAATAAAATGCTTAGGTGGTTACATTGGATTTATGATTACACCTAACCTTTTGTGTATCGTGCATAGAGTAGGAAAATAGGCTCCTTAAAGTGAGCCTTTACTTTAGCATTTTCTTTATGTACTTAGAAATAAAATAAATTTTTTAGTGAATTTTTTTCTTTAAATAAAGCAACTTTTGGATCATTGGCTCTTTTTGATAAAACTTGTGCTACTAAGGTTTTCTTGTCAAGTTGAGATGTTTTTACAGGATATGGAAACTAGAGATTCTGGGGTTCTCATATGCTCTCCTTGCATAAGAGGCTAGATCGAGCACACGTCCCCCAGTTGGATCCAGATGTTATCCAACTTTTTGTACCATAAGTTGGGTTACCTAAGGAGCCACCAGTTGATAGACTTGTTCAAAGTCTGATTCCAGTGTATCAGTCGATCTATCTGCTTGTCTAGCCAATATTGGCTAGTCACCTTTTTATTTGAATAATTTTGACCATGGCCCTACGGGGTTTGTAATAAAATGTGCTAGTAGGATATTTTTGAGTGGTTCGGTCTCCTGAGATGTAGAATCTCAAATAGGGTATTCCAGGGAGTTTTTTGCCACTGACAATTATTCTCTACCTTCAGCCGAGTATAATTGACGACGTTTTCTCCCACTTCCTCCAAAGCTGGAATGTCCGATGTTGAATTCTGGGCCTTGGGGGGTTATTAGAGCCCAACTCAGTGTTATAAGCCTACTTGACATTATATAGATAGATCATGGTCATGTCCTAAGTCATCTGGACACATAAAAAAAAATTGAAAAATTCTTTTTTGAACAGTGAAATTTTTTTTTATTAATTTTTAAATTTTTAATTACTTATCCTAAGTTTTTTGGGTTAATTTTACCATAAATTAAATGGAAAAAACCCGTTTGTGATTCAGACTCAGCATTCAGTGATTGAAGGCTCTAACCTTAAGCCAAAAATCATTCTTGATCAGCCAGCCAGTCAGAGCCAACTTTCAGATCAGCAATCGGACACATAATGCCTTTTTACTAAAAAAAGTCAGTTTTGAGTAAAAAAATGATTTTTAGTAAAAAAATGATTGTTATTAAAAAATGATTTTTATTAAAAAAAATGATTATTTTGGAGAAAACTAAAACTCTCCAAATTAATCCAAATTCAGTAAAATAAAAGGCTAAATGACATCTCATGGAGCACTTATGATGATTGGAGTTATCATAACTTAGATTCAGTCATCATTAAGAGAGCAATTAATTTATTATCATTTAGTAGACATGCCATCTCCAGCTAAAGATGAGATGGAGATCACTCATTGGTTCGGTGATTTGATCGAGGTGAAGACTAAAGCTTGCACCATCAGTGGGCTTCCCAAACCTAACGGAGGCTCCAGTGAGACCTAAGGATGAGCTTACCTACATCACATGTGTGGCCTCATCCTTGGCTTGTTTTTAGTGCACAGGTTTGGAGTGGGGGCGCCTTCCCTAGGTGGAGGCCTCCCCTCACTCCTAGTTCTCTGGTTTATGTCTGAGCTCTTTGTTAGGTGGCTAAGCTGGTTAGGGTTGGTTTTTTGGTTTTAGGGTTTTAGCACTCTCTCATTTGTTAAATAGAGGCTCTTTCAACTCTATTGGAGAGAAGAGTTTTGCATAGAAACTCTGTTGGATTTTGTAATCTTCTTTCATTAATAAAATATTGAGACTTTGGAGGTCACTTGATGGGATTTTGGCATTGTGTCTTCATCCTATGTGAAGTAATATCTCTTTCACCCTACCCTTGTATGGAAATTTGATTATTATGTTTATTGAAGACTAACAATCTAGTACTTAGGCTTCTAATCAAAACTACATTGAGTGTTTGTGTCTTCAGGGATTGCATCTAGTAGGAGCTTTCGGCATCTAATACCTTCACCATACAAGTGTCCCATTATTAATATTTTTGTTTGCAGGGTTGCAAGCGGTTCCAGAGCTTTTTTTCCTTCTCAAAACAAACTTCAAAAAATTCTACTGGTTACTTTGATTGCTACAAGTGGATCTCTATTTTCAAGGTTCTATCTTACCTCTTTTCCACTTTTGTAGAAGTTATCAAGTCATTTAAATCTTTATTTTAAGCTTGCTTGGCTTCTACTAAGTTAGATCTAGGCTTTCTAGCCTTAGATCTACTTTTTCAAAGCTAGGTCCATCTTTCTAAAGGTCCATTTTTAAAGATCTAGTTTCATTTCATTTTTAAATCCATCTTTCTTTTTTCCTTGGAAAAAGTGCACGAGTTTTCTCGAAAAACGTGCAAATTTTCCATTTTTGGGGCTTGCTGGTTTTTCGTATTTTTGTAATTCTAAATTCTAGAAATTCATAAAAAAATTAGAAAATTTTCAAAAAATTTCAAAATTTTTATTTATTATTTTTATTTATTTTTTGACTTTTTCTCGAAAAGCGTCCCATTTCAAGCTCGCTCTTTTTTGGGCTGATTTTTGACTTTTTCTGTTAATTCTAAACTCTAGAAATTCATTAAAAAATAAAATAAAAATTCCAATTTTTCCAATTTTTTTTTAATTTTTGACTTTTTCTCAAAAAATGTGCAATTTGTACTTGCTGGTTTTTTACATATTTTCTACAATTTTCTGTTATTTTCCAGATTCTGGAAATTAGCCTAAAATGTTGAAAAATATTTAATTTTAAATTCGCAAAAAATCCCAAGTCGTTTCGCCAAAAATCGTGCATTTTACATAAAAAACGGTGAGCTTGCTTGATCCTTTTCAAGTTTTGGTTTTGGGTCTCATTCCATTGTTTTGATCTCCTGTTTCAGCTCATAAGGAACTTGGATTCTCATCCACTTAATCTTTTCGGATCACAGGTTAAATTTGGTTTCCTAACACTCTCAGTAATCCTTGTTTAGAGTTCTTATCCACAGCTGAACCAAAAAAAAAACCAAACAAGAAAGAGCAAGCAGAACTAGATCTAAAGACAAGGATCCAAAGCCAAAAAAGAAGTCATTCTCCTTTATACAAACTCATAAGAGTTTTTCATTTTTACTTAAGTTACTTCTCAAAGTCGTGACAAGGATTAAGTTCCAAAGGCATTTGTACTTCATTAATAAAACAAGGCTAAGTGGGATAGGGCCTCCCATACTTGGTTTTTCTTCCCCATTCGGGGAAGAGTGTTTTTTGTTCTTAGCTCAGATTTATTTCGAGTACTTAGAGGAGTTTCATTTTTTTTTAAAAGTAGATACTAATTGTTAGATTAGCCCATTTTGTTTTATTAACTAGGTTGATTACTTCATCTTTTAATTTTTTGTATCTTTCATAGGTAATTCAATTGTTTAAAGTAGAAATCTCTTGAATCTCACTTTGTAGATCAAGAGTACTCTCTATCGGAGAGTTGTCTTTTCATTGTTTAATAAGTTAGTCAATTAATCTTGAAAGTCTCTTGAACTTCCCGTAATCCAAGTCAAGAGCACTCTCTATCGGAGAGCATTCCCACTGCATATCCTTGCATCAAGCATATAGATTAGCTAAGTCTCTTGAACCACTGTCATAAGACAAGGTCAAGAGTGCTCTCTGTCAGAGAGTTTTAATTAATTAACTTAATAAAATTCGCAACTCACATCCCTTTAATCAATTAACCCCCTTCTCTCCTTGCCGGAATATGCTATGACCTATCTTCGATCAGAATACCCATAAACGACATTGGATCTCTAAACCCCACAAGAGGAACTTAACTAAAACTTTTTCTTATAACCAGTGCACCGACGTTGTTCGATAAATATTGAGGCATGTGGGAAAATTCCAAGTGTGGGTACCCGGCTACCTAATATGGGCACTGGTAGTTAAATTATTGAACACTTACATTTGACCCCAGACAGGTCCATCATGTCTTCGAACGGAGCCATTGAAGGTATTACCGGTTAGGACATCTAGCCACCATAAGTGAAGATCACAACCAAAAAACTCTTAAAACTTACCAAGAGCACTTGCAAAACCTAACATTCACTGGCATCTTTTGGGATTCACATATTTACACTCAAAGCATCTCTGATAAGTTGACTCCATAGGCACTGGTCCCATCTTTTAGCATTGTTGATAATTTGGGCCATTTGTCCATCGAATGTTTGATTATAAATCATATATGTGAATTCTTTATCTATTTCGTGAAGCTCTCAAATATTTGTCTATCTTTCAATTCTGGTGATAGCAACGTGGATTGCTTTGTCTTGTGTTAAATTCATCACATTAATCATCTTAAATCACAATAACTCCTAAACAACATCCATCTGCATCTGAAACATCTAAAAATTAACTTAAACATTGAGTCATAGAAAACTCTTTTTTAGGGACTACACCCCTTGGCTTCATTAGGAGTTAGCCTAAAGGAAGGAGCTAGGAGTAGGTGACAGTACCTAGCTCTGTGCTTGCCCCCAAGGTCACACCTCTCCCACTTTCTCAAGTGAGGAGACAACTTTCAGAAGATTTCTGTTGCTGGTGTGCAATCGGCAGACAGCAGGCCAAATCGAAAGGTAAGGCAAAGGAATATTGTTATTAAAAGAAATCAATATTATTGAACTCCAAATGACAGATTCCTGTGTGGCCATATTATCAAGACACCGTTGCAAAACAAAATAAATAAGACAAAATGTGGGTAGTGATCGATTAAATCAATATAAGCATCGGACTGGTTAGATTTTATTTGGAATGTTGTAGGAGGTCATTTTAGACTTGGAAATTATTTTGATTTTTCAATTGTCAAGATATTTGGCATTATGGGTTCAACTCAGTTGATCTTGCTTAACAGTAGAACTAAAACTAAAAATAATAAATGCAGGCACTATGGACTTTTCTTAATATCAGAGTTTTGGTTAAAAGGACTATTCTTGATTTTCAGTTTTTTTTATCTTATGTTTATTTTATGTTTATTTTTGCCATCTTTACTATGCTTCGTATTTCTTAGCATTCAATACACAAGAAATAGACACCCAGCAAGCTGCAAAGCAGCTTCTTCCCTGCTTCTAAGATAGCTAGTTATTAAGTATTATATGTTCTAAACTTCCTGAAATTTTGTTTCTTTAATAAATCCAATTCATTATTGAAGCCACTGTAAAATTGGTACCACTTTTCATAGTTTGGGTTTATAATATGTTATAAAACACTAAAAAAAACTTTAGCATTGATTTCATTTTCCATTGGTAGGAGTATTTATTTCAATTATTTTAAAAATTTGAGTGTGGGTCATTGATTTTTTTAAGACAAAACTGTATATTGATTTTATGGGTGTGTTCTAAAATAAAAAATTAATAATTTCAGAAAAAACTATAGTTAATGATATTTGAAAAACTTAAAATTAATCTTTAACTATTTCATTATTAGATGTAAATACTAGCTTAACTCTATTTATTATCAGATATAACTCTTAGCTGAACTCCAATGATTCTAGAACTATTAGCTTAACTTCAACTCTATTCAGAGTTATATTGGATAACTATTAGATACAACTATAAGCTTAACTCCAATGATTCTACAACTATAACCTTAACTTCAACTATAATCATTTAATCATTTAAGGCTTAGTCGAAATGCATTTCACATCTAGGAGTATAGCTAATGTGCACTCATGTAAGAAGCTTAACTTCAACTATAATCACTTAAGGCTTAGTCCAAATGCATTTGGCATCTAAGAGTAGAGTTAATGTGGAGTCATGTAAGAGTAGAACTTTTAATAAAATTGTTCAAACTCCTAATAAACTCATGGAAACTCCTAATAAACTCATGTATCTCTTAGTCGGTCATCTAGCTAATACATATACAGTTCCTATTACATGTTTAGTTTTTTCATAATTCATAATTCATAATTTTCTCCAAAATTATTAATTAATGATTTCAAAATTCATAATAGGGGGTGGTGGAAAATTCATAATTAATAATTTAAAAAGATTAAAAAATAGCTTAGTTAACATCTCATAAGTAAGAGTTCATGATAGTTGGAAAAATTAAACCTCAACTTCAACTATGAGTTTAACTCCATGGATGATACAACTATTAATGATACAAATATTAGCTTAATGTCAACTCCAATCATGACTTTTAGTTTAACATGCAACTATGAGTTTAACTCCATTGCTGATACAACTATTAATGATACAACTATTAACTTAATGTCAACTCCAATCATGACTTTTACTTTAATTGCAATTGTAGATATATTAATTTTTAAATTAACTATTAGATACAAAATTAAACTTCAACTTCAACTATTCTATTATTAGATACAACTATTCAATTTATAGATACAACTATGACCTTAACTCCATTGATGGTACAACTATTAGCTTAACTTCAACTCTAATCATGACTTTTATTTGAAGTGCAATTGCTCATATATTAAATTTTAAATTAGCCTAACTTCAACTCTAATCATTTAAGGCTTGGTCCAAGTGCATTTGGCATCTAGGAGTCTAGCTAATGTGGACTCATTTAAGAGTCGAACTCCTAATAAAATCGTTCGAACTCCTAATAAATTCTTCCAACCTCCTAATAAACTCATGCATCTCGTAGTTGGGCATCTAGCTAATATACAATTCCTATTGCATGTTTAGGTTTTCCATATAGATATAATTAGGCTTTCGATTCTTTTTAAAGGAGGTTAGGAGATAGATTGATATGTATTTTTCATTCATCATTATAGCTCATTCAAGTGTAACACTCGTGGGGTTGTGGTATAGGTGCTAAATGGAAAATTGGTGTAGCACAGAGTATGAATTTTGTCCAGTGGAATCCCAACAAATTACAGGTAACTCTTTCTCAATAAATGTATATAATGAATGCATTTTGTGAGTATCACATATTTCCTTTTTATTTCCCAAATTTCCATGTTAAGACCATTAAAATGTTCACAATATGATGCATGATAGCACCGAGATGTACAGTCCTAAGATGTAGAGCCCTAAGAACTCACAATGATTTTAATTACGTATCCTTTAATGGAAAATGGGATATGGTATCCTTCAATGGAATAAGTGTTACATTGAACATAACTTTATGGTGATAATGTCAATGTCGTTTAATTATTGCACGTCAAAATTGGAATGATGTATTTTCTTGTTTATTTTTTGTTAAAGTTTTCTATGTTGAATTTTTAAATACATTGTTATATTTTTGAATTATTTTTTTTTCTTACTTAATTATAAATTGGATACTTTAACTATTTTCGTATTGTGAAACTCTAACTTGGTAACTACAATCTTAGATTTATTCTAAATAGACCTTCGGGATTGTCTAAAGTCTAACTAGAGTCGTTAAAAGTGGTTCTATTCCGAAATATGAAATATGAGTTGCGTGTCGCAAGTCCCAAGTCATGAATACTGCGAACATATACAGTAAATTGAAATGAATCTATCTACCATCCTATAAGTAAGTTTTTGGTTCCATCCACAGATAAAAAATTCTCAAATTCATGCTAATATTTAGATATACAATATCAAATATTATTACATTTGTATCTGCATTAACACCAGATGTGATTATAATTCATGATAGTTGACAAGTGATTTGTATGTGGCACTGGGTTTTGAGTTCTGAGGAATAATGTTGTTTGCAGTGAGCATTCTTGCAGTTGAAAGAGAATGCAAGCGAATAGAGAACGAAGATTGTAAAGGGTCATTATTCAAATACCAATTTGCACCCCATGTGTTGCATTCCTTTCCATGTATTAGGGTTTTCCTTCATGCAACATGCAACCCAACACGTGAGAATTCAAACATGAATCTAGTTGCAATAATGGATTGATACACAAAAGTACAATTGAACTTAAATGTATAATAACACACATGCTTTAGATAGATTGCTCAAAGATCATCGTCTCCGTCTTCATATTTAATAAGGATAGCGAACAAATAAGCACTGGAACCTTGGAACCCCTGTTAATGTGGAATGCAATATTATTGTTCGGATATTTGCAAGGCACACTATAAATAGCATAACATAAGAAGAAAGGCATGAATAATAAACTAACATGAAACCAAGAATTCAACTTTGCAAAATTCCTCTTATTTGCTTGATTGAGGTGTAGGAGTATATACCTACCGTTAGAACAAAATCGAAACGAATTGATTGTTGACCAAAGTCGAAGTTGTACCAGGAGATGTGTAATATCCTGAATTTTGACCTTAACCACAATGGGAATGAGTCCCATTGCACATGAGTTACTATGATGTTTATATTGTATATTGGGCGTAAGACACCACTGCACATGAGTATGATGATTTGTTAGTTATATTGGGCGTAAGACAATGCATATGTTTTATTTGGCATGCATGTGATTGTATACGCTGGGCGTGGACCATGATGGACAAGATTATTGTCGTAGGACGATATAATAATTATATTGTGTGATTTACGTTAAAATGCATATACTGAGATGATTATTGTTATAGAATGTGCAGAAGACTGAATGCATGATTGAGTTCTATAATGTGTTGGGTGTGGACCCTCAAACACTTGAGTGATTAGATTTTTTGTTGAGCGCAAGCTCTCGATCACATGAGTGATTTGATGTTTGTGTTGAGCGCCAACTCTGGAGCACATGATTTATTAGATGTTTGTGTTGAGCATAAGATTTGAAACACATGAAAAATAAGAATTGGAAGTGTATGGCATAAGTCCTAGAGCATTCCAAATTGATGTTGAGCATAAGCTATGGAACATCACATCCTTGTCCATTGTATCCCTGGGTGTATTATACAAGTACATCCTAGCATTAGTGTTGATCAAGAGCTCTAGAATTGCATTAAGTGTAACTGTCAGCTTTTAGCATTGAGCCTCGGCCCTAAATAGCACTAGGAGTTACTAAGAATTAATTGTGTTAAGTGAGAACGACTCTGAAAAACACTCACCTTATCTTATTTATTTTTAAGTTGATTAAATGAAAATTTGAATTTCTACTTCTCATCAAGTACGGAATAACTACCACGATATACGAGGTAATCTAGCATGCAAGGAGGTTTATAGCTTCCTAACTTAGTTGACCAACCCTGCCTCAAGGAATTGATAGAAGAAATGAATATAAGATAATGAAAGCACCATGTAATTGATATCATGCTATACGATGCCTAAATAAATATTAACAATACTATGTATATATATAGTTTATATATGTTATGAATAAAAGGGTAAGTAACTATAGTAAATATAAGAAAATAATAATAACTATAATTATTAATAAATACTATATATGTTATTATTTACTAAAAAATGATTAATTAAATAGTCAATCCTAAAAGAGTCAAATTAGGAACTAGTAAAAGTATTCCTAAGCTAATTATAATAAATTTTTAACTTCACATAAATCAATTAAATATAATTTTCAAGAAGATAATGGATTCTTGATCTAAGTGACGTTTAACTTCCCTTTTTCATAAAGATTGTCTATAAAGACCCAAACCAAAGGAAAGGCTTGGGGATTCTATTTCATATTCAGAGCTCATTATTATTCCTAACAATTTTGAAGAGCATTTCCAAAAGCCAAGCAATCTCATTCACAACCTCGTATTCCAAATAGGAGAAGCCTTACCTTTAGGATCTCTAGACTACTTTCATGTTGGAACGAGCTCAGGGGGATTCGTACTAAAACCAGGAATGGTTCCGGGTCATGGTTGGGTGGAACGTGGTAGTTCCCAAGTTATTCAGTTGGCATATCTAAGGTTAGAATTATCTAAGTTCTTATTAATTCTCTCTGTTTAAGTGTGCATGGCTCTTAACCATTAATAAATTGCATGTTACAGGTATGAGGTTTTTACCTTCTCTAGTTCTTGCAGATTTTACCAAGTAGTGTTTATAATATTGATTTGGAAATATGCATATTGAATACCTGTTTCAGCTAGATTTCTATTATTTTGAATTATGGAAACTTAGTCTGAATGATTTCTATATAATCTCTAGAGTTAAATTTTAAATTGCACATTAATTTATTTGTTTAACTTAAACTCAACTCTTATTTCCTAGATAGGAATTTAAAGTTTAAAATTCTCTTAGTTTCTAATTAAAAGAGTTATAGAAAGGTCAAATGTCAAACAATCTGAACTTAGATTCAACCCTAGCTATTAGACAACTATCTCACTAGATCTTGGTCAAACATTATTATAAAGTTAAATGAGAGATTTCACAAATCTAGGTAAAATAAACCCTAATAATAATTAAACACTAAACATTATATAAACTCTACACCAAAACATTAAAATAAACCATTTATATTTATAAACAAATAGACGAGAGATCAAATCTCTGAACCCATTAATTCAAACCCTCAACATAAATCCCAACGCCGGGAGATTTCATATTTCCCGCCAAATGCATTTGTTCCCGTCATATAAATTCTCTTAAAATATCAAATATAAACACCATTACTCAAATCAATAGAATATTAATAAAAACGTTGTTTCCAAACCATGCTGAGTAATATTAAAACATATCTAAAACCCTTAATACACCCAAGCTTTATCTCACTCAACCCAACCATTTAATCCTGTAAAGGATGGGATGCATGAGATTATCCCATTTCATTATTTATAAAAAAAAAAACACTATCAATGAAATGGATCCAATCATTTACATATCTAATAAAACATGAAACCAGAGTTATTCCAAAACACATCGCGTTAGTAGAATACCATTAACCATTACAAATTTTTAAACAAAACATGGGTTCACAACGCTTAAAAACCACAAGTCCATTTAATTATCATCCCATGATCGAATCCTGTAGGCGTCAAACAAACCATTCAACTCATTACAAAGCTATAGCATTCACTAAGGGTTTCTCCTCTCATGCTTCTCGTAAAGGTTTTAATATAACCAACTGTATAACAACGACGAAATTGATCTTTGTTCATTTCCCTATACATTCATATTTACAGTCATAATTTAAAACATGAAACACATTTAAATAATAAACCGAGGCTGTGTATCAATGCTACAAGCCAAGCTTCATGCTTACAACCACCAAACAAACTCATCCATATTATTAATAAACCAACGCATGCACATTATTCAATTAAAAACCACATGTTGCTACCTTACGCATATTTTTACAGTCGAATCATCCATTGTGCCATTGTAGAGAAATGGCACTATAATTTCAAAAGAGACGCATCATAAAATAAATATAGAGTTTTATACCCAAACACTATTTTCCGATTAAGTCAATTAAAACCAAACACATATTGTTGCAAACAATAACTTTATACATAGAGCCGAACCAAGTTTTTTAGCAGTCAATACATATCTAAAATTACATATGGAAGACCCATGAAAGGCTACAAAGTCACATATACAAATACCAAGCAATTTATCAAACCCCAAAACAACGAAATGACTCAACCTTATGTTTCCCCAAAACCAAGCTCGAACCCTCTAATAAAACCACACAACAATGTAAAGGCCATGCCAAATTTGGGACTTACCCAGATTTTGGTTGTGCAAGCAACCTACATCACTGCCCCCAAGCCACGACACGGGGGCTTCACTTGTTGACCAATATGATATCACTTTAGTTCATATTGTGGGTTTTAAAATTATCAAAAATTGAACCAATATATTGCAGGTATTAGGGGGATGAGGGGTTTAAGGTGGGGCTGGGTAGGATGGTTTATAAGGATTGAGCTATAAAAAGGGGTGGGGAAGAGGTTTTAAGTATTGGGAGGGGGTTTCAACAAAAAGAGTTTGGGTCAATATCTCTCAAAATTAAGGGTATTCTTTAATATCCCACGATCGCACGTGCTATGTGAGAGGTTCACTAAGTGAAGTCCCCGTGAGCCACGAAGAGTAACCACGCTCTATTACCTACACAAACAAACACTATGCTATCATAAGTATGCATTATTCAAAACCCTAAAATGAACAAACAATACAAGGTGCAGATCAATGCTAATACATACATGTCAAGAGAGTGTTGGTCGCGCAGCATGAGAAGCACAACTTGCACCAGGAGTGTGAGACCATCCTCTCCACCACAACAAAAACCAAATGAATGATATCCCAAGTCTCATTTAATTCGCCACCTTGTCCACCACTAACATGCATATCAAAACCCACGCTACTATAGTTTGGAATCACTTTGTTTCTACCGTCGTTTACAAACCCCATCACCCTAAGTCTTAAACCCTCCATCATCCCACTTTTGCATAGTTAAGCCATAGTTTCGATGGCATATGTTTACGCCATAAACATAACCCCTTCACACCCTAAAGTTCAAACTTATAGAAATGTATGGTCCTCATTTTGCACTCTATATGTGGAAACATCCTTTGCCATATAGGGTAACAATGACTTGAGGAACCATTCTAGAAGAAACTCTGGTGGTATAAAGGCTTTAATCATCCTCTTTTGTCTACACCACTCTTGAATGTGATCCAAAATGTGGGTGGCTTTCTCTTGCCGAAATGTCGACAAGAGTTTGATACCAACATCGTAACGCACATGTAGCTAGAAGTGATTAAGAAAAGTCATAGATAGGTCATTGAACCAAGTATAAGTTCCTCTAGGTAGCTCTATATACCATTTCATAGTAGGACCTGTGAGGGTGCGTTGAAATAGTCTCAAACGAACTGAGTCATCGTTTAAGGAGTTCAAGAAGCACCAAAGATGGAAGGTCATGACGTGCTCACCAGGATCTTCACAAGACTTACCTTCGAACTTTGGAATGTCTGAAGGAAATTTGGTAGGAACCACTGGCGATGCCGAGTCATGAGATCTAGGATCGTTTGTCAATCTCAACAAATTAGGTAGATTCAAAGTTGCAAGGAAAGGGAGCATAAGTTGAGCCGGTTGGTTCCATGTTTCCTAATAGGACTGGTTCGCATAATGTTGATCTTTTTATACATTATGTCCTTGGCCAATGGGATAATAACCTCCTCCCATTTGACCCATATACGGTTTCATGTAAGGATTGTACTTTGGGGTACCTTGAGGCTAGGGTGCTACAAAGCCATAATTAGGAGACTGATACGCAGGTTGATACTTAGATCCATAAGGTGCATAGGTTTGTTTGTAATATGGTCCGTAAGAAGGCCCATAAGAATTTCCATAAGTTGAACCATGAGATGGTCCAGGGGAAGGTCCATAAGATGGTCGATAGGAAGGTACATGTCCTTCTAACACATAAGGAGGCACATATCCTTGTGAGACTACGGTGTGAGAAGACTCTAGGACGAACATGGCTAGTAGCAGAACTGCGACCAGAAGGCCCACTAGAGTTAGGGGGAGGTTGAGTTGTTAAAAAAACATTTGAAGGAACTAGTGAAGAAGATGGAATATGTGAAGGAATATAACTTGTGCCCCAAATATTCACATGTCTTAGCTTTGGTCCCTGAATGGGAGCACTAGTGCTACGCGTAGGATGGGTGTGTGAAGGAACCTCCACCACAGGGATGGAAGGTGCAATGTGACTAGTGTTACCAATCCTCTTCACCTGGAAAGGAATGGAAGTTCCCCTAGGCACAGTGTCAGGGTCTACATCTGATTTGACATGGGGTGTTGGACCGGTCTCAAGAATATCAGGAATGCAATACCTAATAGTGCTAGTGCTAGAGGGTGCATGGTGAATCTCATCGCCCAGAAGCCAATACCAACGATTAGGGTGTGTGTGGTTTGTGAATCATGAAAGATATTCATGTGACAGTCCATTTTAATGAATACCAGACCCTACTAGAGTCCCATATGTGCTTGAAGGTTCAACCTCCCATATGTGTGGTGGAAAATAAGGGATCTTCAAGATCTCAAACTCATGGTCACCCATGGTGTGTGAATCAAAGTGATCTAATAAGTCCTCATGGAATGTCCAGTTCTCTCTCCCAAAGGAGGAGGAGACATAAAAGGAGGAAGCCCTACTAAATGACAAGAACGATGAGGTGCTACACCCAGATCCACAATGACTCAACAAAAAGAAAAGACTCAATCTAGCTACGTAACCCTAAGCAATCTAGCATGCACAAGTCATACACCTAAGAAAATCTAAAGCCAAATCACAAGCAAACTAAGGGTAGGATATATGAGCTCCGAAATGAAGTAGGTATGTCTCACCTAGGAGAGGCTTGAGACTCCCATACACAACAAGCGGAGGTTTGTAGCCAATTATAGTGGCCCTCAGCTTCAACACATATAGAGACTTTGTTGTCTAAACCCTACCTGGCCATGATACCTATAGAATAACCTCTACAAATACCCCCTCGATAACCTAGGTAAGGAAAATAAGGTCACCTCAATATAATCAATGCTCAAGCATATAGTCGTAGGAAGGATTGACCGTATGGGCAGGGTAACAAAGCCCAAAGCCTGAAATCATAACTATTACCCCAAGGGTGCACCAATCAACACCTCAAAGGCCCCCCAGATATGAATACAATCCTGGAAATATCTGCGGTGCTTAGAGAAAGTGAGCAGGGGTCATCCTAATCATAATCACGTGCATTGCTTCGTGTTTAACTCCCATGTAAGAGGAGTGTCTTGAGAAACACTAATTATACCAAGGGTTTCACACTCTCACATGGACAAAAACCTACTCATTTTTTTAGTGGTCTTGGAGAATTAACTAAAAATGAACTATTCCAAGACCCTAAAACCTAATCTTGTTGATGCACCCTATAAAAGAAAAGAGTGTAATTCATTTTATTAAGCGTTGATTTTAATTGGCTATTATTACTCAAAGGGAAATGGTTGTGCAACTAATGAAGTTATGACTCAGTAGTGAAGTAAATATGCACACCTAACAAACAATGGCAAGTGCAATGTGTAGAATGAAGAACATGATATGCCACTACATGAGATGCAATATTTTTCCTTCAAATATAAGTGCAATCATTCCTATATGAAAATTTGACTATAATAACAGTAAGCAAAACCTAGTGCAAGTATCGTGCAAATGCAAAATACGAGCAATGCATAAGTATGCAAAAGCAAAAATATTTTTGTATTTTTTACAATAAATGAGATATGAAAGCAACAAATGACCCTACAACTCTCATACCCTACAACCACTCACAAACAAAAGCCAAACAAGGAACCAAGGTAAAAGACACCTAATGCACTAATCTTAAAACAAAAAAATGGATAAATGAATGACAAGAACAAAGCTTAAAAAATAAACTAAAAGAAGCCTCTGGCCAGAAACTAAGGGTGTATACAGACACCAAAAGCATCCAAGAAGACTCAACAATCATAAAAACTCACCTAACAACACTTAATCCTCCAACTAAGGCTCAAAATCAAGGAATACGTGACTGTTCTCAGTATAAGTGCATAAATACGCTACTGTTCAGGGAAAACCCATGTGTATAGGAAACTGTGAATGCAAAACCCACGTACAGGAATAAAAAGGAAGAAAAATAGGGCAAACAAACAAGCCAAGAACAAATTTACTTCTTTAGGACCCTACTAGGAAAACATGCCCCTAGACCTGACACAGAAACATAGAAATCAAGAGAAATTCAAGTACATTGAATACCAAAAACCCCCAAAGAGAAATAACTAGGAACGTCCCCAACGAAGTTGCCAATTCTATTATGGAGAGAAACTTCCTATAGCTTGGGGTGTACCACAAGGGACAACTAGACACCAGAAATAAATCTTTTCGAATATGCAAGAGACACCACACATCTAACACTAAGGGATATCGAATCGTACCTTGTTCCAGACTGCTAAAGTAGATCCTCGTTGAGCTTTTCCAATTGATGTTCATGTTACCAATTCACTCTCAACAACAGTAAACAAGACAAGCATGCTCTATAATAATATGTTAGACCTACTCTAGAATATATATTAAACAATGTATAAGCAATTAAATACATCCATGGATACAATATTCATATTCAAATGCACATAATTGGATAGGAAAATATATTTCTATTAATAAAATCAGAGATTACGATAGTGACAACCTTTGTCGGCATGTCTATGAGCCAGAGAAACTGATTCCTCCACCTGGGCCTCCACTACCTCAATCCTACATCTCTTGATAACAAGCTCACAAATCAAAGGAAAGCTTGGGAAGAACACAAAGTGCTCCAAAGGGACAAAGGGATGCAGACTCAAGTAAAAGAAAAATGAGGCAACAATGGACTATAGTTTCTTTGCTCTTCAATTCCTCTTCTTCAATGTATCCAAGGGCTTCCTTATATAGCACTCCAAAAGGGTAATGGAGGGTCAAATCTGAGCGATATCGAGGCATTTGAGAGGCCAAGAGTCACAATCTTCAGACTCATATGGGGAAAACTCCAAAAATGTTTGGACTTATGCACATCACGATGTACGCGGGTTTGAGGTCAAGAGTCACGTGTGCACACGAGTAGGGTTTAAAATTCCCATACAACAACAAACAGGGTCTTTTTAGCGATGATATTGGAACATCAAAGGATAATATAAGTCAATGGGGTCTAAAGAGTCTACAGAGGGATAGGGAAGGCCACAAACATGTGATCAACATTGTGTGGTAAAATCAGCTATAACGTCGCCCATCAAAAAGGTGCCAAATTACTTTATTAAATCATGCAATGTAAATACCTGATAGAATGATATGCATCCCTTCCCTCCTTTGAATAGGGATGGACTTCCTACAACTGTTTTTTATTGAAAAGGGTCTGTTTCACTAGGGTTCCATATCCACATGCACTACCTGTTCCAAAGAAATGGTATAACTATAAATTATTCACTAGTAGCGTCATATGGTATTATCAAAGCTAATGACATTATTCTACAAATGAGATAAATTATAATTCTAATAAGTACCCCCAAAATTCACATCTCGTTTCCCCTACCGTCACTTCCATATCCATTTCGACTGCCATACCATGTAGTTATGGCTAGCTTCCAATCATTCTCTTCTGTTGCTAAGTTATGTTTTTCAAAATGGACACCATGAGCAATTTCATAGCATATAAACATCATACTGCAATCTTCAATTCCCACCACATAAGCAAAACTGAGTATTTCCTTCCTCATTTTAGACAGAAGGCTAGAAGGCACAATTTAAGCTTATGTTTAGCTCAAAATGATTGCACCTTACAAATTACACAGAATGATACAATTTTATAGTAGCATCAACACTGTACAGAATTGGTTGGGTTTGCGAACAGAGTCTACCGTCAACTGTTTTGTCTTTTCTACATGTTCATATTCTATTGCTGAAATCATTTGTCAACAGATCATTGTATTCTTTTGGACTTCTCAAATGTATGCAACGATTTATAATCGTTAGTGCTCGAAAGTCACAAGATACTTAGAAATAGAAGGGAGTTTTGAGGAATAAGTGATGAAGTTAAAGCGTGAGAGGATGTGATAATAAAGAAGGTTATCATTGAATTCCAAAGAAGGAGAAAGGGATTGAGAGGAAAAAGCACAAAAATACATAAGTGGCGGTGCACTTAGCCACATTGTTCCAATGTTTAGCCCCTTGGACTGGAGTGAGTGTGTTTATTAGCTGAAGAGCCGACCAAATTGTAATGGATATTTTGAATATAGATATTTCCATATATTGCAAGATTTACTTAAAAATCATGACTTCCACCCCTTTGATATTTAATAATTCTTATGGTAAAAAATGGCCTAAAAACATCATGCTCATTCCCACAATTGAGTCATTTTGGTAGGTTTAAGTTAGACATAATATATTTTTCCACAATTGATTCACTTTGGTAGGTTTAAGTCAGGTACATAAAATGAATAGTTGGTTATCAAATAATAGTAACAACCATATTAATAAAATTAATATGTTCTAAATATTGGTTGACACTAAAAAAACCATTATCAAATTGTCAAATATATACCTGTGGGTGTATTCCAAATATATTAATCTTATTAATATGATTGTTGCTAGTTTATGAATAGAATTAAGTATTCATGGTCCTCTTTATCAATCGAGGATTTACATTTAACAAATTAACTTGATTTCATGTTATGTAATAATGATTACTTACAATTATTTAAACTGTTTCAGATCACTTTTTAAATCTAAAAGATCAATTTACTCATGAATAACCCTTTTGTAAGTGGTTATTTTGTAATCCAGAACCATAGTTAACTTGGGTTTGGAAAACCTTCAGAATAAAGTATATGTGGCTAAGTGGAACACTTTTTCAATTAGAAATGAAGGCAGAGGGCGCAGGAAACCTGAATGCAAATCTGCAAATTTCATCAAATGAACAATTTTGTAGAACATATCATGCACTTCTAAACCACTTATACTTTGAAATGGGAACTTTATACTAAGAACAAGAACTGTAGCCATAAAAACGATCAATTTTTCATAAAAAAATACAAAACACACCCCCAAATAGAAAGTGTTGATACCAGTATACACGTTTTTTATTTTATTTTTATTCTCCGGGTAAAAAATAGAGCTATGGCCTAAAAATTCCATATTGTTGTTTACAAAAACTTTAAAATCAACCCCTCAATTGGAAAAATATTTTTTCTTCAAAAGATAAATTATAACTTTTTTAAAACTTGCGTAATAAACAAAAACAAATATTTCATAAATAATTTCACCACTCTAACAATAAAAAATCAAAGAAATTATGTTGTGGTTCATAATAAAATCATATATTAGACCATACAAGATCAAATGATTATTAAAAAACTCTAGAGTTTCAATTAAAAACATCATACTAGAATAAAAAACATCTAAAATGTTTCATGTGAAATTATTCAAATTCATCCATGGATTCAGACACCCCATCAAAATCTATATTTTCCACAAATGAAGGACTCAATATAATAAAAATAGAATAAAAAATTAAACCCCTAACCCACCCCCCATTCCACGAGGCTTGCAACAATTACTAGGAGTGGATGAGTCACGCCATTTGATACAAGAATAAGAGTGCTAGTGATGAAGACAATCCCGATGAAGAAAATGGAAGATAGAGAATTGGGGTCAAATATTATCTACAATATAAGATTGTAGTAGTGAGGATTGTAAAGAGGAAGAAGAGGGACAATAAATGGAGAGTGGAGCATAGTATGGAAAATAAGAAAGGAGAAAAGAACGAAAAGAAACAAAGTACTGAAGAGTTATTTTTTAGAAGGATGCTAAAAAATTTCTAACAGTTTGATGCAATATTTTCAAAAGGATGCTAAAAAATTTCCAAGAGTTTGAGGCAACCTTTTTTGAAGGTTGCTAAAAAATTCTAGGAGTTCGATGCAGGATGGAACTACATCTATCCTTCACATTTTCTTATGTTTTCGTCATTTTGGTCTTTTTTATGATTAACAAAAAATGCAATGTAGTGGAATATATCTCCTCCTCAATGAAGTTTTGTCAACCATTGGAATATGAATCATTGTATTTGTAGCTTGAACACTTAGGATGGTTGTAAGGAAAAAACACAAGGATCACAAGAATATATATGAATTTTGTGTATGAACAAAGGGATTGTTTCTCTCCTTTGTTTTAGTTTGTGTATTGTGCACGATTGTGTCATCTAGAGATTTGTGCATAGGATTTGTGGATGTAAAGAGGCATGATAAAACTAGACATAATTCAATAAAATTACTTAGACCATGCATATATATTTATTTATTATAATTTTTATGATAGCTTACTATGGCTATAATTCCTATTGATATTAATGTATTTACATATTTGTGTTTTTCCATGAGTACATTCCTTCCGTGACTTTGATTGCTAGGTTATGCGTCACTATAATTTCAACTCAAGTTACCACCATTTATGCATATGTAATCTATAACAAAATTAGAAATTTGAATCTATTTAAACCTTAAATTCTAAATGAATATGAATATCAATTCCATAGAAGGAATCTAATTATTTCATATTTGTTCATAAGAGCAACATGCCTCATATGTTGCAATGATTTGTTTGAAAATGAAAACAAACGATGACTCATAAGTTCATCTATTACAAATACGAATCGATTTTTGGGACCAAAGCCCCCAAATGCAAAGTATTTGCTCCATAAGGATCCTTGTAAAACATCTTTTTAGTTTGGCATAGAGATGAGTATTTTACTAATGGAAAAAAATTATTCATTAAATTATGATTAGCTAAAAGGGCATAAGTTTTATGGAATGTGAAAGAAATCACTTGGAAACAATAATAAATATAACTATATAGATATTTTAATAATAATGTGGAAATAATCATTATGAATTTGTTTGTAGTATACACTTATGCACCTAGAGAATACTTAAAATAGATATTATCTCTAATATCATTCCATAAAATTTACAAGGACACAATATATAAGTTTGTAGAAGATGAGAAAAAACATCATTACTTCAAATAAATACTAGACATTAAGATAACTAAGTACTATACATGTAAATATTTCCTATAACATCTTTACAATACAAAAATTTGTGTAATGTAAAGTCAAAGCTTTCAAAATTATCACCCTTAGTTTGACTTTGTCTCTAAACTACCATTTATTAAAGTAACATTAACTATTTACATAAAAAACAATACAAAAGTTGTACAAGTCAATATTCTCAAAAATCATGTAAACTTCATTAATTATCATAATATTATCCTTAGCATCCTTCCATAATATTTACATTAAAACTTATCTCATTGAAAAAAGAAACCTATTTCACATTCAAACTACTACAACATTAGGAGAGGCCATACCACCTAACTACTATAATGAACTTAGTTCTTTGATCGACTTTCTCCTTAGCTGGGCATGAGAGCGGAGGGCGCTGAGCTCTAGTCCCTCCTCCCTTCTAAAGTCCCTCTGCCCCCATCCTCCTGCCTGCATTCTTTCTATGGAGTGAGCTAGCTGTGGAGCAAAACTCCCTCCATCGGACGGAGGAGGAGCAAAGTCAATTTCACATTCAAACTACTACAACATTAGGAGAGGCCATACCACCTAACTACTATAATGAACTTAGTTCTTTGATCGACTTTCTCCTTAGCTGGGCATGAGAGCGGAGGGCGCTGAGCTCTAGTCCCTCCTCCCTTCTAAAGTCCCTCTGCCCCCATCCTCCTGCCTGCATTCTTTCTATGGAGTGAGCTAGCTGTGGAGCAAAACTCCCTCCATCGGACGGAGGAGGAGCAAAGTCAATTTCACATTCAAACTACTACAACATTAGGAGAGGCCATACCACCTAACTACTATAATGAACTTAGTTCTTTGATCGACTTTCTCCTTAGCTGGGCATGAGAGCGGAGGGCGCTGAGCTCTAGTCCCTCCTCCCTTCTAAAGTCCCTCTGCCCCCATCCTCCTGCCTGCATTCTTTCTATGGAGTGAGCTAGCTGTGGAGCAAAACTCCCTCCATCGGACGGAGGAGGAGCAAAGTCAATTTCACATTCAAACTACTACAACATTAGGAGAGGCCATACCACCTAACTACTATAATGAACTTAGTTCTTTGATCGACTTTCTCCTTAGCTGGGCATGAGAGCGGAGGGCGCTGAGCTCTAGTCCCTCCTCCCTTCTAAAGTCCCTCTGCCCCCATCCTCCTGCCTGCATTCTTTCTATGGAGTGAGCTAGCTGTGGAGCAAAACTCCCTCCATCGGACGGAGGAGGAGCAAAGTCAACTTTGCTCCTCCTCCATCCAATGAGGGAGGATTGCTCCACAGCTAGCTTACTCCTTCTTTCTATCAGCTCCTCATCATTATCGTTGTCCTAAAAGCTAACAAGCGTTTTTTCATTCATATCACTATTGGTCAAACTGATATGACCAAATATTTTAACAAGCGTTCTTTTTAACAACAAATATTTTAACAAGCATTTTTTTTAACAACAAATATTTTAGTCAAACTGAAGTGTGATTGGAGTACCACATGGAGGAGTGTCATGTCCTCTCAATTTGTGTTAAAAGTTTGACCATGCTGAAACTTCTAGGGGTTCAAATTCACAATTAATTATTTTTTGTGGGAAATTTTGTTAATAATTATTAGTGAGGAATGTATGTAATTTTTATTCTTCATTATTATTAATTATGCAAATTAATGAGGTGGAAATAAGCTTGCCATGTCAGAGAGCCCATTGAACAAGTCAACTTGCCAAGGTAGAAAGGAGGAAACTCTATGACAAAATAAGTCAAAGAGGAAAAGAGAAAAGTGCCTAAAAGCAGCAGAAAAGTAGCAAGAGACAAAAGGAAGAAAGTTTTGCAAAGGGGGGCGGAGTCACTGCTGGAATTTGACTGGCAAAATGACAGTGGTGGGCATTTTGGCCGTCAAGTATGAGACAAAAGCAGGAAATTTTTGCAAAAGGGGGCAAAGTTAGTGCTGGAATTTGACAGGCAAAATGACAATCATGGGGTATTTTCACAGTCAAATAGGGTTAAAAATTTTAGTAGACTTTTTTTTTTTGTGAAGGGTAAATTTATCATCAAAACTTATTTTTAAAGGGCAATAAAATTTTCAAAACTTCATTATATTACTATTTCTTTTGAAAGGCAACAAAATTACAAAAACGTCATTATAAATTACTACCACTAAATTAGTAATATTAAACTTTTACCTTATTTTTATATAAAATTATACTTTACAAATTCCAACCATACTTTTACTAAAAAGAAAAATATTAAGTTAGTATTATTTTCATCATCCATGCTTTTCTATTTTGTAGGTTTTCTTAATTTTTCCTGAAAGCTAAAAAAGTCATTTAATAATGATTTTTCTATTTTTATTTTTATTTTTTTTCCTATTGTAATTAGCATCTACATAGGACAAATTTCAGTGCTCAATGCTCAACTAAATGATTTATAATGATTTTTCTATTTTTATTTTTATTTTTTTTCCTATTGTAATTAGCATCTACATAGTACAAATTTCAGTGCTCAATGCTCGACTAAATGATTTGAAAGTTGGAACTTGGAAGTTGGAAGGCTCGAGCTGAAACCTAAAAGCCCTTGGACTTTGGAGTTGGAGTTGGAGAGTAGACAGTATTGAAAAGCATTATTAAAATTTAAAGGTACTTCTTGTAAAAAAAAAATAATTTAAATTTAAAAATTTGTTTAAATATCTATTAATTTATTTTAAAATATATTGATTTGTTTAAAATCTAGTATGTCTTTATCTAATTTTAACAGAGTATTATCTTAATCAAATTTATTTAAAACCTGCTTAGTGCAAAGTAAAAATAACATAATACATCCAACCTCCAAGCCATCAGATTCCGTAATGAACCATGCTTGGAAATTTAGTCTGCATGAAATGTATTATCTTTTGGTAATGAATTTGCATTCATAAATCGGTGCGTTAGAGCGATACATACATAGTTGGATTCAAGTCATCCATATTCGATCCATGTATCTGGATAAGACGTCATGCAGGCATAGGTTAAAATGGTTCTCGTGTCGAACACTTTTGTTCTATAGATATGGAGAATTGGATTTTAATACGGGCTGCCTTTCACAGGTGGGATTAATCTGAATTTCATTTCTGGCATGGAACTTGGAGTTTGGGATTTCTGTGTAGGACATTGTGTTTTCTGGCAAAGTTCTCTCTTCTAAAAAACCTGTGCAGAGCAATTGAGAATGACATACTTTATGGGAATATTATAGAGAAACTCTGTAATCTTGTAACTTGTTTGTTTTGTTTCATAAAGAAAATTTAGAATCTTGAAATGGCTAACCAGTCCAACCAAGCAATCTTTCGAGGCGAACTCTCTCACCTGCCAAGCCAAGCCATCGAACCAAGCAATCTAGCAATCTAGCCATTAAAGATCATTTTGAAATTCCAAAATTCAAAATTAGTTCATCCATATGATATGGATATGAAACTCAAAATTAATTCATCTATATGAAATTGGATTAAAAAAGCAATATACACATTAGGAGAGGGATTTACATGAAAAACTAGACAAACTAAACACTAAAATATAGATAACTACTACAAGATATAAATTTTGTTCAATATATAAGTTTTAGTTTTTGGAAGTGTTTTCTAGAAATAAAAAGTTTAATATTCTTTTGAAGTTGAGAGCACCTACAATAAAGTTGTACCAAAAATTCATTGCTAAGTTTAAGAACACTAAAAGTTGGTTGGAACTTGGAACTTAGAAGATATTAATTGTAATATAAGAGTTTTAAGCAAGGCTCCTTCTCTCCCTACAATTTTATATATATATAGCACCGTTTAATTAAGAGAAGTTTTTGTAGCAAAACATTAGTACTAATTGTTATTATCCTCCTTTTTGTTGATGATATTGTTTAAGATTTCCCTCTGACCTTTATTGCAATTAAGAATTCTAATGATTAATTATCATTCTTTGGTATGGGAATGACCATTGACAAAACCAAAAATATGTTTATAAAATATAATAAGATCACTTATACTCATTTTAACAAAATGAATCTATACTAATAAAAAATTATAAAATACAATTGATATATTATTTTTGAAATTTATTCAAAATAATTGCAAATATTTTAAACCATAATAATCTACTTTTCCATATTTATTTAAAGTAAAATAATAATCATAGGAAGAATATGTTGAATCTCTTTTTCTACTTTTCAATAGAATTTTCATGAGGTTTTCAAACTATCTTATTGTTTAGAGTTTTAGTAGTGACTCTTGAGTATTGAGTATTGGTGTCCCATTAAATGATGGAATTTGATGGAAAAATGATTAGAACTTTAGAAGTCTCAAATACATGCAAGAGGCATTGTATATTTTTTAATATCTCATTTTAATTTCAATGAAGTGAATTTAAAAGTTATTAAAATGGTTTACCCACTTTTTCTATTTCAAATTTACTTTTAATAAGTTGTTATTGCTCTTATTGTTTTGTGTGTAGGTAAATTGTAAAGATAAAAATGCCTCCAAAAAAGAAAGGTTGTAACACCCCGGTTTTGACCCTGTTTGCATTAAAATGTATATGATGTATATATTGTAATTAATCGTGGTGTGGAGCTAAAGGAAAAAGCCCCACCGTCGATTTATCATTTTATGTTCCGAGGATTTAAAATCATTGCCGAAGGTATATTTCGTGCTAGCCGGCACAATATAATTTTGATATCATGTAAATATGCAATTTAGTTAAAAGCCCCAACCAGCTATGTCTATGCAACAAGTAATGAGATGGGGGCATGATTTTCCTGAGCATAAGGAGGGGGAAATATTTAACCTTTGGGGCCAATGGGGAAAAGCCAAATGTCAAAGGGAGAACCCATAAAACTATCAACTACCCATTTTGTATTTTTGTAACAATCATTTATTTATGCCAGAAATTGGTTGAGGAAGTTATTTCTTTGGGATGGGAAAGGTATGGAGGTCAAATTCGAATTTGGGAAGCCACCCATTTTTGGAAACATGTTTTTGACTTCTTGGAAAAGTAAATGCTTGGGAATGCACGCCCAAGCCATTACTCACCCATTACTTCCATTTTCCTCATCCATTCTCCTTCACGTTGGCTTCCTTTACGTAGCTAAAATTTCTTGTGTGTTATCATTCACGTTTTTGCTCATTTTCCTCATTTTTGCATGCCCAGAAATTTGTTTTCGCATTGTTCAGTACGTGGGAAATGAAGATTTACATTTTTATTGCATTTTCATGGATTCTTCCATGACTAGGAACCGTTTTTACCTTGCTAAGTGGCCTAGAAGCTAGAAATCCATTTGTGGGTTTTATAACAGTCATTTTGGGCTCCCGTATTGCCATAGACATATTTAGAAATAAAAAACACGAATTGGGTTTTTGCAAAGGTTGATTTTGGCCCTAGGAAGTCATTAAACGAATGTTGAGATCATATTTCTCTCCTTGGTGTTTTTGTCTGTGTAAATCCATTTTTGGGTTTCCTATCTATCATTATTGCATATTGATTTTATTTTTGGCCACGTTAGGGACAAAACATCCTTGGGATTCGATTTTTTGTTATTGGGTTGTTTTCACCCACCGTGGCAATTGATTTTGTGGTCGAACTATTTTCCTAAACCCAGAAGTTGTGTATATTGTCATGTATGGAATTGATCTTTGGATTGTGTAAGAATGGAAAGGAGTCTACTTGACAAATGTAGTGTTGTGTAGGAGCCTCATAGATAGAGCTAGAGGAATGCCTCTCTTCTCTGCACCCCTTGAATAGCACTAGAAGGGAAGTCATGGCCTGAGGGACTATGCAACAGAGAAGGGAATGATTCCTTGTCTTGGGTGTGTACGGATGTCTTAGGAGTCAAGCTAGTTCTGTTGTAGGCATCCTTAGCTCTTCAGTGAGCCTACTAGCTTAGCAGACAGTGCTTCCATCTCTTAATAACCTGATAAACCCAACTCGTTGGTTTGGCTGAATTTGGTGGTATCCTTGGCTATGTGTGAGCCTAGTTTGTTTCATTTTTCCTTGGGGAATCATGCCCAGCTCAGGGGTGGTGGTTTTGCTGAGAGATTAAGGAGTACACTGGCATATGGTTGGGTGGAACATTGCAGCAACATAGTTGGTTGCGAGAAGCTTCATTCAAAGATAAGTATTCTTGTGAATTACCCATGCAACTGTATTGTCTATATGAATTATGATGAACATGTTAAAATGTGTTGAATGTTGAATTAAATGTAATTTGCTTCTGCTGAATTTTAATTCTTTATGTATCTGTGTATCTTGAGTTCAATGCATTTTATTATATGTTTATTGGGCTAGTTTCCTGGGTAGTTAGTAGCATAAGTAGCATCCTCTTCATCGGTCGAAGGGTTGCGGATGTTACAAAGGTTAATCAACTTTGGATAAGTTTTTTGGATATTCTACAACACGAGAACATAATGCTAAAAACACCTCTAATATTCCTGATTTGAATGATGAAACAAATGAAGACATGGATGATGACCTTGCTGATGATTTAGAAATGTTTAGCCATGATGAGAAAACTCAAGAGGGGAAATCTAGTGGTCAACGTAAAAGGAAAACTTCCACTACCACAAAACATGAATTTCGAGAAGAGTGGAAGATAAAACATCCTTGGGTCTATTGCATAAATGTTGGAGAAGGAAAAACTCACATGAAATGTAGTTTGTGTGAGATATATAAGGTTCAAGGTCCATGGGGCAATGGGAATGGGTGTACTACAATTCAATATGATGCTGTGATAACTCATTCAAAATATGTTAATCATCAGACATCTTTTCAAAGAAACTTGTATGAAATAGAAAGGTTGGAGAAGCCTATTCCATAACACTTAGTGGATATATATTATGCCAACAGGGAAAGAGTGATAACCACCATGAAATTAGCATATTTCATTGCACAAAAAGACATCTCCATAGATACATATGAATATCTTCGTCATCTTCAAATGCATTTACAAACACCACATATGCCTTCACAAGTGGAGTATTCCTCCTACACAAACAGGAATGTTGCAAATGAATTTATTCATTGTATCTCAGATTACCTTGAAGAGGTACAACTTAAGAAAATGTTGGATAGTCCATTTTTCTCTTTCATGTTAGATGAGAGTACAAACCATGGTTTGGAACAACATCTTGTTGTGTATGGAACATTTCTAGATTCAAAAGGATTAGGCCCTCCAATATCACAATTTATGAAACTTATTAGGGTTCTTGATGGAAAAGGAAATACAATATATGATACAGTCATCAATATGAAAGAAATAAGACAATTGAACAATGAAAATTTGATTGCAGTTTCTACCGATGGTGCTTCATCGACGGTTGGTAATGAAAATGGGTTTGTTTCATTACTAAGAAAATATCTACCAAATCTTATTGGTACACATTGCATTGCTCATCGTGAGGCACTTGCAGTTTCAGATGCTTCAAAGAAGATACCAGAATTATTATTTGTTGAGAAATTAGCAAATAAAGTGTATTCATGGGTTGGAAATTTAGTAAAAAGAAATAATGAGCTCAATTCTTTGTTAAAGGTAATCGAGCTAGAATCCTGATTACATTCAGATTTATTGCTTTTGAAAGCTCTGTCATCCTTTATGCCCTTTCCTGTATTCTTTCCAATGAACCTCATTGCTCTTCTCTTAGCATCCATAAGGGTGTCCTTGAACTGAGGCAAATCAATACAGACATCTTCTGATTCAAAGTATATCTCTTTTGTTGCTGACCACCCTTGCTTGACTATTTCTCTTGGATTCATCTATACTGTGTCATTCTCTATGTATTTATCACTTATAGTACTTTCATTTATACCTATCTTATATCCATTGCATAAATTCAAGTGTTGCAAAAGTATATCCAGAAGCTCCATTGGACAAGATTTGTTTGCTTGGTTGTGGAGTGTCTGCAGGTAATCTCTATGACTGGCATTCTTGATTGTCAAAATACACAAAAGTATAAAGGTTGATGCATGAGAAAATGAGTGAGTGCTCAGTATTGATTTGCAGGGTTGGGAGCAGCTTGGAATGGTGGGAAGGTGAAGCTTGATGATTGTGTAGCAATATTTGGATTGGGAACCATTGGCTTGGTTGTACGTTGTCATGAATATCTCAAGCAACAAAACTATACATACAAATATTGGAGATTTTTTCTTGTGCTATAGAGATTAGTTAGTATTCTGTGTCTTTCTAACTTTTCGCTAGTGAATCCCTCCCTTTTCAGGTTACAGAAGGGGCTCGAATAGATGGATCTTCCAGAATCCTCGACATCAACATCAATCCAGAAAAGGAAGAAACATGTGGGTTGCAATACGACATACACAACAATAAACTTCTAACCTAATTCTATTATATATATAAGAGAATGTATTGATCGACTATTTCCCTTTTATACATTTCTATGGAATATGTGCTGAAATTGATAGCTTCCATCTATTTTCCTAATAGCTAAATGCGTTGGGGGTGATTGAGTTCCTTAATCCATCATATTTCGACAAGCCCAGTCAAGAGGTAAAATCTGCATTTGTTCTTTCGGGGCTACTATCGTAACTAGATCTGTAGCAATGGACTTTTCCTATCTTAAATGTAGTGAAATACTTACTGTAGGTGATTAGAGACATGACTAAAGGAGGAGTGGATTCAAGTTATGAATGTGTTTGAAGAGTTGAACTTATGCTCACCACATTTCAATGCTCTCATCTGGTTTGATTTTCTATCTCTATTTTCCGACTTTTTAGATTAGCTATAACTCTTGATTTATCAAGTCTGGGATTTGCAAATTGTTTTCAAGTTTTACATTTCACTTTCATCAATCCAGAGTTAATATTAAAGAGCACATCAATAAGTAAAGTGGCTAGTGAATGCTAATAGTTACAACCAACCATTTAGTTTTGTAAATATAGCTAGCTATTAAACAAATGCTAAAATAAATAATTGTATATCCCTTATTCATACCCAATTAATGTTAGGGTTAATTATTCCCATAGTCATTTAGATATTGTCTCAGATTTTGGACTTGGTTGAGCAGATAGTGATTATTCATATTATTGATGGAATTGAAGCTTATTTAAATATTAATCAAGATGCATTGAAGCATAAAAAGATAAGACAACTATGAAATGAATCCCTGCTATAGGTTAATCTTATTGATTGGTTAATCTTGTTGATCAACTAAATAAAAACCTACACTTAGTTAATCTTGTTGATCTAAGCAAGTACAAAATGTGAGATAATATCTAAATTCCTATAGACATAATTAAATTTTATTTTTATTTTAAGATAGGTATACATATATAACATACTACACTTGAATTTTATTTTAGGATCCCATTTAAGGGTAGCTGATATGCAGATTAAACCAATGTTGAATATGCTAAGATCCAATTTGAACAATTAAAAGAGGGTTTCCTTGTTGAGGAAAGTCATAGGAAAAATATTTACCAAGGTGATTAAGAGACAAGTTTCCTCATATTTTCCTATTTGTCAGTATTTATTTTGAAAACCTGTGTAGTCTGTTGCCAATCAATACTCTAAAGAACTAGAAATTATTCATCAGAACTTTCAGTCATGCCATATTTGTGTTCTCTTATCATTCTTAGCACAGAACTGAAATTCAGTTGTAATGACTTCTACTTATGTTTCTATTCTCCATTTTGATTTCACTGTAATGAATATAAGGGGTGTGGTTTTTCCTTTACTTTCATTTTCCTTCATTCATCATCATTGACACATTGGAAATTTCTTATATGTTTCCATTCAAGTATGACATGCAATATTTGCAGATAGGACGCCTCTTCGTAAGCATTATTTAGAGACAATATTACCTCCATTTACTGTGCTTCTTGGGCGTTGGAGGCCACTTCTTTGTGGTATTCATGAAATTACTGATACCAATGGGTTAAATCCTCTTGCTATTGAAGATCATGCATTGGCTGTAGATGCACTCCCTCTTGAGGTATGTAAGTGCTTGTGATTAAAATCTGTTTCTTTTACACAATTTTTGATAATCCTCTATTGGAGACCAGTCAAAAGAGGGGCTAGTAGAAATTGTATGAAGATAGGTCTTCACTAGTCCTTTGTTTTATTCTCTTAATATATCTGCAATCAAACTAACCTGTTTGGAATATTTTAATAATAGAAGTATGTCTTCTCTCCCATTTGTATTGTCAGATAACATATGGGAGTTGATTGACATAGGACCAAGCATGTCATTTACAAATGATGTGTCTAATATGCTAAATATAATTTTGAATTGGCTAATGGGACTCATTTTTATTGGTCACGATATCCTAGACTCTAAAATTCAAAACTAACATTATAAATAGTTATGACAAAGTCCCTTTCCAAATACATCTCTGAGATAAAATAGGTTCAGAAAATCCACTGGTGAATTCTCATTATGACTTAGTATAGCACATGTTACTTCAATTTATCTTATGTTCTCTTATTTAATTTTAGTGTAAGTGTATTTGTGCCTTAGAATCTTCTCTTTTCTATTGTATACAATTGCTTCTAGATATGTTCAGAGAATTGTTGGTCAGGTTCTACCTTAATCTTATGACATAGATATGAGGACATAACTCACCATTTCTAGTATACGTAGAGACATGATTTATTTTTCTAAAGTTGCAAGTCTTTGATGGAGTTCCATATGCCATAAAGTTATCCTTCTATTGCATTTCAATTTTATCAAAAACTGATTGTGATATGCTATAATATCCATATCCAAATATTTTCACGAAGTCATTTCCACGTCGGGTTCATGTTTGCTTGTTGGGTTTTAGCAAGGCTGATGAGTTTGAGATGAGTCTGACAATTTTTGTCAAGGTTTATTTCCAAGCAAGTTTCAGGCTTTGTTTTCACTAGTTTTTCAAAATGGAATTGGCAAGGCTTGGCCAATCTTTGCTAATTCTCACAACACTGATTTTTATGAAGTAACTATTTTCTGTCTGTTTTAAGCAGTGATGCAAAACCTTCTGATTTCTTGTGAGTTTTTTGAGTTTTTCCAAGTTTTGTAAGTCTGAGTTTATGCCTGACAATATTTGCTGATTTTTTCATGATTTTTCTGCTTCCCTTAGTTAGCGACCCCAGGCAAGTTTCTCCCAAGTCCATATTTTGTAATACTGGTTAAGTGGAGAAAATTCCCTTATTTTCTCCTTTTGCAGGCTGCTTATGCATCATTTTTTTTTTAAATTTTCTATAGAAATATATGTAAATCCAATAAATAGGTCAGTTGGCATAAGCAACTACTATTGTTAAATATGTATTTTTTCTGTTATCCTTCTCAACTAATGTGATTAATCATATGATACTCGGATATGGGAACAACTATACAATGTCTAACAATCTCAAGTTTCATGCTCTAGTTAACATTATATGGAATTCATCTTTTGAAGGAAATATCTTTCCACTTGCTTTAGAAAAGTTAATTCATGATTCACTCTCTACCTTTTCCTTCATTTCTTTGTAATTTTGTAAATTCACTATTTTTTTTTCTTATAATGTCTCTTTCTCTCCTATAGAATGTAGACTTGAGTTGGAAAATGTATGTTCTTTGCATACTACTCTTGCAATGATATCTCTGGGTTGGGCTTGTGCATTTGCTTCTCCTCTAGCTAAAATGGCATTAGCAATGGAAGATGTTGGAGTAGGTGGTGGTGATGTTGCACCTCCCAAAAATACAACCTTGAGACATTAGATGCCAATTTTTGAAAGAAGATCATCAAGGCTGCGTAGCTTTACAAGCTTCCAAAAGGAACCTGTTTTGCTAGGAAAGTCTCATCATGTCCCAAAGGATAAGGTAGTTGCAAAGGAAGCAAACGGAATGCCAAAATTGGTTTTGGTAGAGGTAGAAGTGCAGTGGCGATGGGAAATTCAGCACATAGGAGGAGTCTTGGTGATCGAGAATGACTAAAGAGATGGAATAATGTTGAAGCAACGAGAACTGTATGGTTAGAATGCTCTCAATTAGATGATCCTGCTATGGCTTCATCAAAGGATTTTTCTATGCTATTGTTAAAATATATTCAAGCATTGGTTGGGATGGTTGATATAGCGAGAAATATGAGGCAAGCAGAGGTATATAGATTACTTTGTGTCTGAACCAATAAGATTTCTCGTATAATCTGAATTATGAATTATGGTTTTGATTGTTTATCTCTTACTGTTGTATGCAGATTGACAGGCGTGCATTAGTTGTTGTTGCTGATGGATTTCAAACTAAAGTGGGAGCACGTGCATGGCGTAGACTTATCCACTACTTCACTGAACATGAAGCTATCTTTGGGCCACTAGGATACCATCTAGGTCATCCATAATGAGTTGGTTTTGAACCTTTTTATTCTATTTTTCCATGTCTTTGATACTGGATACTAATAATTCTTAGTTTCTATGACCTTTCTTTCTATAAGGTTTGTCTTAGACTGTACCATGTTTCACATCCTGTTCATTTTAAACATATGTATAATTTTTAATTGAATTTATGCACTATACGTAGGTATTCTGGAAATTGGATTTTGTAGAAAACTCTCTTCGGATGGGAAGACTTCCTAAGAGGAACTACAATGGAACATCACATAAAGAAGCAACTGCAAATCATGGTGATTTTCAACCTATGGGCCGACATAATATGGAAGAGAATAAGGATTCTGACAAGGAGGATAAAAGTACACTAGTAAATTCTCTTCCTGCCAATGCATCATTGCTATTGCAAGAGGAAACTTTTCTTGAGGAAGGGAATGAAGGTGAAGGAACTAGAAGTGATTTTGAAATCATTGAAGATAAAATGGATTATTTAGAGTGTGGTCTTGGATCCTCAACGGGTTTATTTGAACCATCAAAGGAATCAACATTGGACTGAATTAAATCTAGTAATATCAAAGAGATTGCTAACAATGCCATAGCACTTCCTGGATCTACAATGATTGGGGCTGATGAGAGGATTCTCTTGGAAATTCCAGAAATTATGGTACAATCATTGAGATTAATGAATGGAATATTTCAGGTGAGTTTGTTTCCAATGAAGTTCCTTGTAAAGAACCTTTTGATAGATTGATTATGTGTACACCTTGTCAATCCTCTGTTCTATCTACAATTCCTTCTCATTTGGTAGAGTATTTATGTAATTATATATTTCTTTGGTAGTTGGGAAAAATATTTGTATGTAATATTCAAGCTAGATTTTTCTGTGTATGTGCTTGCTAATCTAGCTAGTTTTCTGGTTATGTGCTTATAATTTTGGTTTTGCTAATTTTAGTTATTCTTCCTAGATGCAAATGTTGTAAAATAGATGTTAATTTTGTTCAATGTGTGACTTAACACTAAACGTTAGATGTTGTTATGTATCTCTCCTTTAAAATAGTAGACATCATATTCCTAAAATATGTAGCTCTCCTTTAAAAAAAGCATGGTAAAAATACATTAGTGATTTTTTAAGAGAAATATCATAAAGAAAGTATCTAACTTTGACAGAAGTCCAGAATCAGAAGAACAAAATTTCCAATATTAACACAGTTCAATAAAATCCAACAAATGTGAGCCCGTTGTTCAACCTAAAGAAGAAAATGTTCAGTACTTATAGGTTTCACATAGGAATATTCCCTTTCCATTTTATGTGGATCTATACATTTCTAAGAAATACTCCTTGAAGTTAAAACTTAAGAAAATACTAAATTGTAGAAAATGAATTGAATTATGACAAAATTATTCAACTGTTTTCCATGCCTCCTTTACTTGACTAGTGGAAAGCAGTAGCTAAAAATTCAAAAAGTACAATACACTTGGTTAAAAAGAAGAATACATAAATCTTGGAATTCATATATTGCACACGATCTACTTCCTATCCATAGTTCAAAATGAAAAAAATAATGCTCATCATTATGATTGTATCGAATTGGGATGCAACATTACTTATTAGAGATAGATCATCTGAATGATCAAGACATAATTGAAACATTACACATTCAAGCAAAGGTTTCTTTGAACATATTTCCTGCATCTGAGCCAATCAAAAGTGTTTAGTTTAAAGTTTGAACAAAAATAATGATAATTGGTATCCTCTAACTCTCTTTAATTTTCTATGCCCTTGAGATGTTTTAACATTTTTACTCTCTTTGTTTTGACCTAGTACACCCCAACTTGAGCTGTATGATTGCATCCCTTCTAAACCATATCAAGCACTATATGCAAATCAAATAATTTATTTGAAAGTTCGACATAATTATCCTTGTGCTTCCCATTTGAGAAACTAGAAGTATTCCTTACCAACAAAAACAACTAATCCTTTGACCAGGCTTTTGCTTCCAAATGGCAACTAGTTGATGAGCTACACTAGTTAATAGATAAAAAAAATTAGAGCCTACTTCAAACTCCAAGTTTCTCATGTCCCCAAAGAATATCTTCTGTGCTAAGGACTATTGTGCATACTCCTTAGAGTCTCATTAAGCTAAATCTAGAATATGTGTCTCAACTATCTTTGGTTAAATTTTGTTCAAAGATGCTTTTCTGCACCTATGACCTAATAATGTACTATAATGATGGCACTAAAATCCAACATTCATCATACTTTTTAATGATATTACCTTTCAATTGATAAAAAGGTGGAAAAGGAAGAAATCAAATCTGTTAAATTTAGATTTTCTGAAACAAATTTGTTCAAGTTTCAGATTGAAGAGATTGAATGGAGGGCTCAGATATGGTGCACGGATCTAGAAACCAAAGGTGTCAGTGATAACCATCTTGCAAGAGTAAACCTTCTTTATTTCAGTAAATATTGAGTACTTCATTTAGAATATAGTTAAACGCTTTAGGTAAATGGGTGGAATAGATATCATATGATTCTAACTATTGTTAACTTGCACATAGGAGATGCAACACTGCTTTGACACTACCAGAATGACTTCATTCCAATCCAGGAGTTGAAGTGGTAACTTTCCATATCCTATGTAAACACCCTATTTACCTGCCTTCAATTTTGCTTTGTTATGATTTATCTTGATATGTGATTTCTATTTTGCTATCATGAAGTTCTGGGTTCAAAAGTAAGTCTATGTTTATTGCAGCTTATACATTTTTATCTTAAGTGAGGTGAATGGGATAAAATCCCATTAATTTGCTTCTATGTTCCATGAAGAAAAGATAGACATTACCCCTGTGGGTCCCAGATATGCACTGGAACATCATTTGGGAAATTTGGGCTTATTGCAGTAGTATTAGCAATCTTCCGTTGCCAATGTCCCTAACTTTAAACCTTGGAATGACATAAACCACCATACTCTCAGAAAATTAATATGTTTGGAAAATTGGACTTATTAGAAGATGATCCAGTCAAACATTTTATTTTCAATATTTGGAATTTTATAGGTTAAATGGTTTAGGATGACTCCTGTATCATGAACTAAGGGGGTTGAGCAAAACTTATAATTCATGTAGTGAGAAAAAATGGAGAAGTTTATGTACCAGCACAAACTCATCTAAAACCTAGTCTTAGTTGCCCCTCCAAGTTGCAAAGCTTGAGGTTGCATACAATGAATCCCAATACTTAATATTTTGGCATTTGTGTGAATATGAGATATACATCCTTGAGCTTTGTGGCCTCGTGTTGCATATTAGACCTTCATTAGATATTGGTTTAGATGATTCTTGTCATTGTCCATATTGGATGCACCCAAGGAACCATCTGGATTCAATGTATTGTTACATAAAGTAGTGATAGGTTTCCCGTCTCCACTCAAGTTGTATGAGCACCACAAATCTTTTGGTGCGGAATTTATCTGTTTTATTACCTAATAGAGAAATTATTAAAATGCAGTCCAGTTTAGACTTCAGGATGGATTTTAAGGTGGAAAAAAGAATGGTTACAAAATAATCAAAGATCCTATTTACATATTTTGAGCAAAGGAAGATCACAGTTTCAGTGGTTTTTTTATGCTGGTGTTGATTGTTGAACTCCTTTATCATGACCTTAATAAATTTGTACCCTTTAGTCAAGAAAAATCACTTATTAAGAATGGGGAGTTTTTTCTAATTCTATGTTATTTCAATGCTTGGTTTAGAAAGTTTCATCAAAATTGTAGGGTGTTGAGTAATGTCCTTCAAGGATCAACTTTGAGATTCAACGTAGAGTCATGGCCTAAAATCCTAGAGGAGGGGGACACAAGGTGCTATTGATGAATAGGATCCCAATATAGGATTAATAGTTCAATCTTACATAATTGTATGTTGGACTTGAAGTCCTCAAATAATGTGATGCCCTCTTGAATCATGTAGAAATAGGGTCCTTGGGTCACATTTCCCCATTATAACATCTATGCCATGGATTCACACAATATTGAAGTGTATTGAATCATTGAAGAATTAGATTGTATTTATAGGGAGCAGGTTAACTTTGATTTACACGCGATGAATTTTTATTGATAGGATTTATATTTTTTATAATTTTTATGACCCCCCCACCCCCCTCGAATTTCCCAAAAAATTGGTGGTGATCTCCATACATCCCCAATGTGTGTTTCCCATGTCCCGAAAACTTGGGGGAACATTAGCTTCATTTTCTCTTTCAATAATTCAGTTTTCAAAACCAGGCAGAGGAAATGACCTAAATCAAAAATCCCAAGGCTCCACAGAAGCTGCAGAATACTTCAGACTGTGAACATGTTGTGCTACATGAGCATATATTTGGGAGGAACTAATCTAATAACAGAGGAGAATGACGCCTAAATACCATGGAAAGCCCAATAAAGGGATAATTTCTTGGCTAAAATGTCCACTTCCATCTCAAGATAATCTCCAATATATACAGAATCCTGAATGAAGACAGGATTTTAAACTCATTTATGTGTTTCGGTCTCTAGGGAGCCTAACCTAGTAGTCTTTTTCAGTTTGTTTGTGGTGACGATGTAGTTAAGTTTTAAGTTAATCAGATTTGCATAGCATGAAGTTGTGAGAGATACATTCAATAAGGGATGATTCCTAAATTTGAACTTTATATCTGTGCAGATGGTCAAGGAAATACTACTCAATGGAATTAAAGTTGGCATCATAACCAATGGCCATCCGAAGGTGAGATAAAAACATTGCCTGTTTTTAATTATTTGAAACTCCCGATGGATCATGGTTTCTATAATTATAGTTTTCTACCAATTTTTCTTATAATCTAGCTGATGTATCAGGTTCAACGTGCAAATTTTTTGGCTTGCCGAGCATATGAGCTTTTCAAAAGAATTCTAGTTGGTGGAGGTACCTTAGATATAAGAATATGTGCTTTATAAGTTTTTTCATTTGTGCTTTCTCTAGTTATCTTAATTCCTCTTTGTTAACTCATAACTCTCAATCTATGTTTTACTTTTACATCCCAACCAAAAAAGTAGATGAATTCCCTCAGTTATTTACTAGATCTTTGTGAGTCTGAACATGTGACTTTTGAAATCAGCATAAACTGAACCGTTCAATTTTTTATCTACAGAGGAGATTCATGAAAAACCCCATTAAAGCATATTTTTGAAAGCCTGTGAGCTTGTAGGATGCACACCTGAGTAGTCTGTCATGGTGGGAGATAACCTTAAAACAAACATTCAAGTCTTGTATTTCAAGCTTTTCCTTGTATAGAACAAAGACAAACAAATGTATCTAGCATAAACTTTTAGATAAATAAGATCCATTCTTTTGATCCTTCATATGGTAGGTTTGAGGTTGATAGTTTTCTTGATCCTTTATTTTCTGTTAATTTTTGTTCTATGGATAATGCTTTTTAATATGCATCTCTAGATGTATCGTGATGGGAACCTGTCCTAATCTTTTGCCTTAAATTTGTTTTTATGTTTCACAATAAATAGCTATGTTTTTGTATTTCAGGGAGGTAAAAATGCAGGTTTTTTGGCAACTGCATGGGTCAACATTCATGATCTAAATGATCCCCCTCTAGAAGTAGCAAAACCCACTTACACTATTAGGAACATTTGTGAGCTTCCCGAGGTTCTACCCCTTTATTAACAAGACATGTTTTTCGATAAGATTATATGTTTGTATTCATTTTTTTGTCACCGATTATCTATCCATGATTGAATTGAAATAAAAATTTGGCTCTGTTTGCAGTAGTAGAGCAACTTTCTTGCTATTTTCTTAAATTTTATACTTCTCAATTGTAATTATTTGGACAACATCTAGGAAAGAACCTTTGGAATGGTGGGCAGATTTCCCACCTTGTTGGATAAAGTTCCCACCTTAGGATGTGCATCCAATGCAGGTTGAGTAATTTCCTCTCTAATGCTACTAGCGACATATCTTAATTTGTGCAATGACAAATAAAGCAATAGAAAGGTTGGGTTTCTACATTCAATCCTATAAAATTGTTCAACTAGAAGCTAGTTGTTAGTTTCTTCGAAAAACATTGCCAAGATGCAAAGATAATGATTCATAATTGTATAATTTAATAATAGGAAAGTTAGTATTTGAAATTTTTCGAAATATAAATTGATCTTCAAAGATTGCATTTTGTTGAAGGTGGAAATTATTATTACTTGGCACTGCACGGTGCAGTTTCAAAAGTAGTACATATGATGGCATCAATTAACGTGTAGAATAATAGATCCTACTATAAGAACCTAATAGTAGTCATCCCAATTTCAATTCTAACCAGTCTAGAGTGTACAAGGAGGAAACTTGCAACATGATATTTTAAGTCTATAAAACATTGCCAAGGATGAAACTTGCAACATACACCAAATTTTTTAGGTCTATATCTTAACTTTATTGGAAAAGAATGAATATTATAATTTTTCAGGATGCATTGTCCACCATTTCCTAATTTTTTTCTAATTCAACAAGTTGGGATCCCAACCAGATAGGGACATCAATGGATATGCCAGATAGGGAAAATTGTACATAGCTCTCAGGAATTAGTTTATCATAAATACTAGTTACTGGGAAGTTGTAATAGTAATAATTATATAGTTTGTAGACTTCTATCTATCATAAATTTGTTTTAATATCATCATTTTTAAGAAATAAAAACTTCTTAAAGGGTGCTAGATCAATGGTAGAGCACATGCCTAATTATAGGTAGGAGGTTGGTGGTTCGATTCCTCCATGCCCTATCATAAATTTGTGACTCGAAAAATGACTAAATTCACATATATACGACTATTAGTAGCTATTTTTCCGTATCTTAGTCGTATTTAGCTTATTCATTAATATGTTATCATCTAGTAGTTTATTTAGTCGTATATTTGGTCATTAATTGTTGCAATCAATGACTAAATCAATGGCTAAATCTGTGACTAAATCAATGACTAAATAATTGACTATAAATGACTAAATCAATGAACAATAAGTCAAGCTATTAATGACTAAGTGAAATACGACTAGCTATAAGATAGTGAAAATTAGCTACTATTACTTGTTGACTCAAAAATAGTTGTTTATAGCCTGATTTTAGTCATTTTTTTAGTCACTAATTTCTCATTTTGTACCAATGACAAAAGTGTTCCAAGGGACAAAGGGATGCAGACTCAAGTACAAGCAAGTCATGGAAACAATGAGCTATAGTTTTCTTGCTCTTCAATTCCTCCCCCTTCAATGTATCCAAAGGGTTAATTATATACTGCTCCAAAAGGGTAATGGAGGGTCAAATATGAGTGATCTCAAGGCATATGGAAGGCCAAGAGACAACTGACTTGGACACACATCAAGGAAAACTACAAAATTTTTTGGCATTTTGCACACATCCCTATGTACATGGGTTTAAGGTCAATATCTGCGTATATGTGAGGAAAAGGGATTAAAAGTCCGGTACATCAAATAATAGGTGTTTTTAGGGATGATCTTGGAAACATTAAAGGTAAAATATTGGTCCATGGGATCCGAAGAGTCTACAGAGGGATAGGGAAGGCCATAAATGTGTGATCTACCATGTGTAGTAAATTAGCTGTAACAGATACCCCCTAATGTGTAACATGATGGCCAAAATACATTATAAGTCCATCTGAGAAGTGGAGTGATGAAGAACCAGGTGGAAGAACCTGCCATCCAACAGTACAATAATAGATCTCTACATATGACTGCAAATACATATAGCAATCCCGGATACATAAGAGTACAATGGCCATGAATAGGCATGATATACAAAATGTGATATGTGTGGTCATCACCACGTACAATATATAATAGATCAGAATATCCGTGATGAAGATATACAAAGGGTCAAGATCTCCATGAAAAATAAAGATATACAATGGATCAAGATCTCCATAATGGCTGAAGATATCTAACATATACTTAGAATCAAGTCACGAGAGCTGAAATGTAATGAAAATAGGCACGATCAAGGAGGTAGCGTATGTGAAATGCCACCAATATGGAAAGTCTTCTACACAAACCACTACGAGTACATGTCCCACTATGTGAATAAAGGTGTTGAGGTCGAACATAGTAGTCCATCATCTGATTACCGGTCATTAATGTATACCGTTAACAGATGCGAGATCACCCACCGATAATGAAAATGGGAATAAAGGTACTAGAGTGCAATATAACAAGTGTGAATAGATGTGTTGAGGTCAAACACTTGCAAGAATCCATTGATTAGGGGACATTGATGTATTCCCAAAACTATTGATAGTGATAGAACCTACCACTGATGACTATAAGTCTCAAGGCACTCAAAGGACTCTAGACTCCTATCCCAGAATAAATGATCTGAAGTCAATGGGATGGAATCCATAGGAAGGAGGGAATTAAGGAATCCCCCATCATCCAACACAAGGTACTCAACAAAGACGTATAATGTAGAAGGATTGAAGATGTGCACGAACCAGTAACAGTACCGGGAATGGCAAACATGCAAAGTCAAGATAATTGAGGAATGGTCAGCTCAAGATTCAACTTCGTTTGAATAAGAGCATAAAGGATAATGGTGACTGAATGTAGGTAGCATAGACTTGATATATACTTGGACATCTATGCAATGCATGAGGCATCGTTAGAGGCTCCATAGGGACTGGAATCTTAACCTGTCAGTGGAGGTAAAATCAAACTAATGAGTACAGCTCCTAAAGTTGAACTAATACCCAACCAATGGATGTGATATACAGTGCTCTGTTTGTAGGCAACATGACTTGACTACTACCAAAGATAACATATTTTCTTGTCCTGCTTTTTGTTTTTTTTTTGTTTTTTTGGAATTTTTTCAGATATTTTAAAAAGGTTGAAAAATAATAAAAGTTCTTTATAGTTACAAATATAGGAGGAGATGAGTGTCAAGGGGAAAACAAACCAGTTCCAAGCAACGGAACATACCTATGCTCAATGCAAGGAAACATGTGTAGGATAACGACACTCAGGGGAAGGTCCCCTCCCAATAAAAAATGGGGAGTCAAGCTGCAAAGGATATGTAAAAAGGATATTCTTGGATAGACATGAGGAAAACTTGAGCTATATGGCTGATACTCAAAGTCAGGGAAGCCAACGTAAGGCTCAATATGGAAATCAAAACTCATGATAATGCAATTACAACTTGACACATACAATGGAGTCCTGGGGGAAATGGCCAGCATAAAGTTCAAGAGGAGTATGAATCTCTTGCTCAAGGACATGGCAGGACTAAAAGGGACTCCCGGACCTAAGAGAGGACTCACAACACGGGTACCAAATGTAAAAGGGAGCTAACTAGGACACCCATGTATAGGAAAGATCTACCATTAACATAACACCACTTCTAACAACAGCATGAAGTTTCTGTGATACCATGGAATGAGTACGTACCTAAGGTTAAGATGGAATGGTAATAAGGAAATGCATAAGTGCAAGCGGATGGGAAATCCTAACCTATATGTCGGTTCATACATAATACCTGTGACAGGAATGAATGGGTCGAAACCTCAGAGAGAGTGTACAAAAACTGGACCCTACATGACAACCATATAAGTCCAAAACAACCCAAAATAGTCAATACATAATCCAAACTATAGGATATAGGGAGGAATGATCATGACAACTGCACCCAAAGGAAACAATGCGATGAAAAATGGGACATAAAAAGGAAAGTAAGGTGTAGACCCAACATTCACGCAGCCATTAACACCCTTGTGAGGGTGACCAGTGTTGTAAATACCGAGAAAAGGGATTCAACATCCTCCATAAATGGAGTAGAGGGAAAAATGTGACTACTCCCAAATCTATGAGCATGATAAGGGGCTGTGATTCCCCCAAGTCCGACACTAGGGTCCATACTAGGACCAAGGACTGGTGATAGGATACTAGACATGTTGAAAATAAAAGGACCCAAACTCAAGAGAGTATAAATATACTCAAGTAACCGTGATCCCAAAGGCCAACTAGCACACAAAGAGCACACTCCTAAGAAAATCTACAGCCATAATACAAGCAAAACAAGGGTAGGTTATGTGAGCTCCCGAGTGCAACAAGTATGTGTTTCTTAGGAGAGGCTTGAAACTCCCATACACTACAAGCAGAGGTATGTAACCAATTATAGTGGCCCTCACCCTCAACACATAAAGTGACTGTGCTTTCATACCTCTACCTGGCCAGGATACCTACAGAATAACCTCTACAAATACCCCATCAATAAACTAGGTAAGGAAACTAAGGTCACCTCAATATAACCAATTCTCAGGCAAACAGTCGCAGGAAGGATTGACCGTATGGGCATGGTAGGAAATCTCAAAACTCTCGAAAGAGCCCCAAGATACGAATACAATCCTCGAAATATCTTTGATGCTAATCAATCACAATCAAGGGTCATCCTAATCATAATTTCTTACACGGCCTCGTGCTTAACTCCCGTGTAAGAGTATCATCGTGATAAACACTAATTATACCAAGGGTTTCACTCTCTCAGTTGGACAAACACATAATTGTTGTGTTTAGTATTCTTGGAGAATTGACTCACATTGAACTATTCCAAGACTCTAAATCCTAATCTTATTTGTGAACCCTATAAAATAAAAATGTGTAGTTCATTTTAAATTATGCATTGATTCTAATGGCTTTGATTACTCAAAAGGAAATGATCATGCAACTAGTAATATGAAGACTCAACAGTGAAATAAAGTGCACACCATAACAAACAATGCTAAGTGCAATGTGTAGAATGAGGAACAGGGTATGCCACTACATGAGATGCATAAATGTTCCTTTCTGAATTCCAATGCAATCCTTCCTATATAAAATCCTAAATACAACTCTCATCCAAGCAATCCAGTGCAAACACCTCCTCAAATCCATATCTAAGATGCAACTAAGAGTGCAACTATTTGGTATTTTTCAATATAAAAGAATTAAAAATGCGAATAAAAGTCATCTAAAACTCTCAGTCTCTGTGGCCAACATAAAACACAAGCCCAACAAGACACCAAGACAAAAAGAGTAATGCACTAATGGAAAAACAAAAAAGGATAAATGACTAAAAATAATTTCAAAGAAAAAACAATGAAAAAGAGGTCTCCAGTCACAAAAGAAGCAGTCAACAGACAACACTGATACCCAAGAGGACCTTGCCACACCCACAACCCACCCAACAACTTCTGACATCAAAATCAACCACAAAAGTGAGGATGTACGTGACTGTCTGAAGAAAACCTGCGTATGTACGCGGCTATGAAGGAAGAACGCATGTATATACGTGGATGTATACTACAAACCCGCATATATGTAGAAGAGAATGGTAAGAAGCAAGCCAAGGTAAAACCAATCAAGGGGACTGTCAATGAATGGACAAACTATAAAATGCAACATAGAAACTGGGAGAAACAGAGAGCAAGTCAATAGGATCAAGCACATTGTGCCCCCAACCCCAAAGAAAAGTCATGTAAAGAAAATAATAGGTGTTTTTAGGGATGATCTTGGAAACATGAAAGGTACAATATTGGTCCATGGGGTCCAAAGAGTCTGCATAGGGATAGGGAAGGCCATAAATATGTGATCTACCATGTGTGGTAAAATCAGCTGTAACAAATGCCCCATAATGTGTGAGGTCAGAGGGGTAACATGATGGCTGAAATACATTATAAGTCCATCTTAGAAGTGGAGTGATGAAGAACCAAGTGGAAGAACCAGCCATCCAAGAGTATAATAATAGATCTATGCATATGGCTGCAAATACATATAGCAATCACAGATACATAAGAGTACAATGGCCATGAATAGGCATGATATACAAAATGTGACATGTGTGGTCATCGTCACGTACAATATATAATAGATCAAAATCTCCATGATGAAGATATACAAAGGATCAATATCTTCATGAAAATTGAAGATATAAAATGGATCAAGATTTCCATAATGGCTGAAGATATCTGACATATACTGGAATCAATTCATAATAGCTGAAATATCATGAACATTGGCATGATCAAGGAGGTAGCATATGTGAAATGGAACCAATCTGGAAAATATTCTACACAAACCGCTATGAGTACATGTCCTACTATGTGAATAAAGGTGTTGAGGTCGAACATAGTAGTCCATCATCTGATTACAAGACATTAATGTATACCGTTAACATACGTGATATCGCCCACCGATAATGAAAATGGGAAACAAGGTACTAGAGTGCAATCTAACTAGTGTGAATATATGCGTTGATGTCGAACACTTGGAAGAATCCATAGATCAGGGGAAATTGATGTATTTCCAAAACTGTCGATGGTGAGAGAACCTACCATTGATGACTGTAAGTCTCAAGGCACTCAAAGGACTCTAGACTCCTATCCCTGAATAAATTATTTGAAGTTGATGGGATGGAATCCGCTGGAAGAAGGGCATTAAGGCATCCCCCATCATCCAACACGAGGTACTCAACAAATCTATATAATGTGGAAGGACTGAAGATGTGCATGAACCAGTAACCATATCGAGAATGGGCGACATGCAAAGTCAAGGTAACTGAGGAATGGCTGACTCAAGCTTCAACTTCCTTCAAACTAGAGCAGAAAGGATAATGGTGACTGAATGTAGGAAGCATAGACTCAATATATACTAGGACATCTCTACGACACAAAAGGCATCGTCAAAGGCTCCATAGGGATTGGAAGCTTAACCAGTCGATGGAGGTAAAATCAAAGTAATGAGTACAGCTCCTAAATCCAAACTAATACCCAACCAATGGATGTGATATACAGTGCTCTGTTCGAAGGTGGCATGACTCGACTGCTGCCAAAGGTAACATCTTTTCTTGTCCATCTTTTTGGTTTTTTATTTTTTTGGACTTTTTTAGATATTCTAAAAATATTGAAAAATAATAAAAGTGATTTATAGTTACAAATATAGGAGAAGACAAGTGTTAGGGGGCAAACAAACTATTTCCAAGCAATGAAACATACCTACACTCAATGTAAGGAAACATATGTAGGATAATGACACTTGGGGGAAGGTCTCCTCCCGGTATAAAATAGGGAATCAAGCTGCAAAAGATATGTAAAAAGGCTCTGCTTGGCTAGACATGAGGCAAAATGATAATCAATGTCAGGGAAGCCAGCGCAAGGCTCAATAAGGAAATAAAAACTCATGCTAATGCAATTACAACTTGATATATACAAGGGAGTCCTGGGGGAAATGGCCAAAATAAATTTCAAGAGGAGTATGATGCTCTTGCTCAAGGACATGGAAGGACTAAAAGGGACTCCCGGACCTAAGAGAGGAATCACAACATGGGTACCAAATGGAAAAGGTAGATAACTAGGACACTCATGTATAGGAAATCTCTACCATTCACATAGCACCACTTCTAACAACAACATGAAGGTTCCGTGATACCAGGGAATGGGTTCGTACCTAAGGTTAATATGGAACGGTCATAAGGAAATGCATAAGTGCAAGAGAATGGGAAATTCTAACCTATATGCCAGTTCAGACATAATACCTATGACAGGAACAAATGGGTGGAAACCTCGAAGAGAGTGTACAAACATTGGACCCTACATGACAACCATATAAGTCCAAAACAACCCAAAATAGTCAATACAGAATCCAAACTATAGGATATAAGGAGGAATGATCATGACAATTATATCCAAAGGAAACAATGCGATGAACAATGGGACATAAAAAGGAAAGTAAGGTGTAGAGCCAATGTTCACACATCCACTACCACCTGTGCAAGGGTCACCACCGGTGTAAAGACCGAGAGAAGGGAGCCAACATCCTCCACAAATGGAGTAGAGGGAGGAATGTGATTACTCGCAAATCTATGAGCACAGTAAGGGGTTTTGATGCCCCCAAGTCTGACACTAGGGTCCGTACTAGGACCAACGATGGGTGATAGGATACCAGGCATGCCGAAAATAGAAGGACCCAAACTTGAAAGAGCATAAATATACTCAAGTAATTGCGATCCCCAAGGCCAACTAGAACACAAAGAGAACACTCCTAAGAAAATTTACAACCAAAATACGAGCAAACCAAGGGGAGGATATTTGATCTCCGGAGTGAAGCCAGTATGTCTCTCCTAGGAGAGGCTCGAAACTCCCATACACTACAAGAATAGATATGTAACTAATTATAGTGGCCGTCCACTTCAATGAATAAAGAGGTTGTGCTTTCCAACCTCTACCTGGCTAGGACACCCACAGAATAACCTCTACAAATACCCCCTCGATAACCTAGGTAAGGAAATTGAGGTTGCCTCAATATAACCAATTATTAAGCGGATAGTCGTAGGCAGGATCGATCGTATGGGAAGGGTATAAAATCCTGAAACTCTTGAAAGAGAGCCTAGATATGAATACAATCCTAGAAATATCTCCCATTCTAATCATTCACAATAAAGGGTCATCCCAATCATAATTTCTCACACTACCTCATGATTAACTGTCATGTAAGAGGAGCATCCTAACAAACACTAATTATACTAAGGGTTTCACTCTCTCACTTGGACAGACACATAATTGTTTTTCTTAGTAGTCTTGGAGAATTGACTCACAATGAACTATTCCAAGACTCTAAATCCTAACCTTGTTTGTGAACCCTATAAAATAAAAATGTGTAGTTCATTTTAAATTATGCGTTGATTTCAATGATTGTGATTACTCAAAGGGAAATGATCATGCAACTAGTGATATGAAGACTCAGCAGTGAAAAAAAAGTGCACACCATAACAAACAATGCTAAGTGCAATGTGCAGAATGAAGAACAGGGTATGCCACTAGATGAGATCCATAAAATTTCCTTTCTGAATGCCAATGCAATCCTTCCTATATGATATACTAAATACAACTCTCATCCAAGCAATCCAATGCAAGTACCTCCTCAAATTCATATCTAAGATGGAACCAAGAAAAGTGAGGATATATGCAATTGTCTACAAAAAACCTGCGTATGTACCCGACTAGAAAGGCATAACTGTTGTATATATGCGATTGTATAGTACAAACCCGTGTATACCGAGAAGAGAATGGTAAAAATAAAGCCAAGTTAAAACCAATAAAGGGGTCTGTCAATGATTGGAAAAACTATAAAATGTGACACAAAAACTGGGAGAAATAGAGAGCAAGTCAATAAGATTAGGCACATCGTGCCCCCAACACCAAAGAAAAATAACTAGGAACTTCCCTAGTATGGTCGTTAATTCTGTTATGAAGAAAACTTCCTATGGGTTGGGTTGTACCACAATAAACAGAGAAACCGTAGAAATCAATTCCTTCCCAGTATGCAAGATAAATGCAACATCTAACACTAAAGGATCTTGAATCATACCTTATTTCGGATGGTTGAAGTAGATCCCCATTGAGCTTTTTCCAATCCCACTTGTGTTAGCAATTTGCTCTCAACAATCAGCAAACAAGACAAGCATGCTATATGATATGGTGTTAGATCTACTCTAGCATATATAATCAATAATGCATAAGAAATTAAACACATCCATTGATTCAATATTCATTTAAATGCACATCATTGGACATGAAAAGATATTTATATTGAGTAAATAAGAGATTACGTAAGTGACAACCTCTGTCGGCATGTCTGGGAACCAGAGAAACTGAGTCCTTCACCTAGGCATCCACCTCTTCAATCCTCTATCTCTCGATAGCAATCTCACATACGAAGGCAAGATTGAGAAAAACACAAAAGTGTTCCAAGGGACAAAGGGATGCAGACTCGAGTACAAGCAAGTCACAGCAACAATGAGGTATAGTTTTCTTACTCTTCAATTCCTCCCCCTTCAATGTATCCAAAGGGTTCTGTTGGGGTCTATAAATTTGCAGGAAACAACAGTAAGGGATTCTCCCCAATCAACATTCCCAACTAGCCCGTTGATTGTTTGGTATAGGGAATCCGTCCAATTTACGGTCCCGCTACCGTCGGTCAAAGTAAAAAAATAAAGGCTGTACCGGTTGCAGCCCGTCCCATCGAGTTTTTGCTATTTTTTGACTTAATGTATGATATGCAAGTGCCTAACTAACAATGTAGGGTGCCAAAGATGCGAGGAACAGTCACAATGTGATGCACAGGTTCTTACCTCTCGTCTTAAGGTTCACAAGAACCTAAAACACATACAACATAACACAAAGTAAACTAACAACCTAAACTATCCCTAGGGAGTAGAGTTATCATTCATTGGTGAGTAATACATTTTGTACGTGCATTATGAAGAGTTATAGATAGCTCATACTCCATTCAAGACACATGAACAATTACAGATATTTAAACAACCAGATAACCGATTATTTTCTAAACAACATTTATCACTCACAGTGGAAGACATCCCAAAAAATACTGAAGAACACTCAACAAGAACATAGATTCAGGAAGTTAAATACTCTCACAGTAAATGAAACACAGCTAAAAATGAAATAGTTCCTCTTCAACATTATTCATTTAGTCGCATTGATACATTCCACATTTCACTCTCTCCAGCGGCAAAAGTTGCACTTTCTGACTGTAAAATGAAATAGTTCCTCTTACAAGAAAAAGAGTCTACAAATTCTTCAGGGAAAAAGCCCTTTTCTAAGTCCTATCTTTACAATATTTAAACTATTGCAGCCAATTGTTCGGGCTGCCTCCCAGTTCATGACCTTTCAGTTCCCAACGCTTTAGATGCCTTTATTTTGTTACTTTGACCGACGGTAGCCGGACCGTAAACCGGACGGATTCCCTATACCAAACAGTCAATTGGCTAGTTGGGAATGTTGATTGAGGAGAATCCCTTACTGTTGTTGCCTACGAATTTATAGGCCCCAACAGGTTCCTTATATACTGCTCCAAAGGGGTAATGGAGGGTCAAATCCAAGTGATCTCGAGGCATATGGAATGCCAAGAGACAGGTGACTTGGACACACATCAAGGAAAACTCCAAAATTATTTGGCATTTTACACACATCCCGATGTACATGGGTTTAAGGTCAATATCCTCATATATACACGGGAAAGGGATTAAAAGTTGCGTACAACAAATAATAGGTTCTTTTAGGGATGATCTTGGAAACATCAAAGGTACAATATTGGTCCATGGGGTCCAAAATGTTTGTAGAGGGACTCGGAAGTCCATAAATGTGTGATCTACCATGTGTGGTAAAATCAGCTCTAACACAAGGAACTTCACATCTTTTCTCACCACAACACTTTTGGTTACATGATTATAAAACTCGTAAGCCTTGTGTTGTGCCACAGGGGATTCACCTTCTTGAGCAATATCTTATCACATTCATTCAAAAAGGGGGGGAGGGGGGAGGGTTAATTGTGAAAAATAAGGTCAATATATTGTTGGTATTGGGGGGCAGGGAATAACGTATGGGTTTTTTATAGGTATCTGGGGGTTATAAAAATGCGTTTCTAGTAAAAATAAGGAATATATTGTAAAAATAGCGATTTTTTAATTGGATATATGTATTGGGAGGGGGGCTCAACATAAGGGCTTTTGTAAGTAATTATAAATATCTAGTGAAATTAGGGGTATTATTTAATATCCCTTAAGCGAATAATTATTTTCTCATAGAAATAATATTACTAAAAGACTTGGAATATTAAATAAGCCATAATAATTTATAAATTGATAATAGAATAGATATGATGATAGATTACAAAGTGAGTGCCATATATATATATATATATATATATATATATATATATATATATATATATCGTAAAGGCACTTTGGATACTATCCATGAAAGGATGCGTCATTTTAGAATTGTTTACTAATGACTATTTATTAATTATTAATATCAATCTGTATTAATATTAATAATCAATAATGATTTTAATAGTTATTATTAATTATATAATAGTTATTTAATTATTATTTTATGTTCGTTACATTTCCTTCCCTTTAAGGGAATCTTTGTCCTCAAAGATGTATTGGACATTAATGTCTCATTTATTTTAATCTGTCGTCTCGGAATTATTTCCATTTTGTATTTGCAACATTTGAGGAGATGAGCCGATACGAAGTACAGATTCCCCAGGAGAATTGTCGCATCATATCTGCTGTGGTCCATCCCAGATCTATTTTTATTGGAGCTCTTAGATCTTTTTGTGGGACAATTCATCTCAATTGTTGCTTGGTATGTCGATATTTTCGCATGTCCACATAAGTCTTTTGTGAATAGTCATTTTGACCCTGTCATTGGTCAAAATGATGATTATAATTAGGATCTCTGTAAGGTGTAGGTGTTGTTTGTTCTTATTTCTTTTGTACTACGGTGATGACTATCTTCACTTCCTTGATTTGATTTTTGGATACATTTTCCTGGATTGTGCTTGTTGTTTCTCCAGTAGATTGTTCATGATTCTAAATCTTTTTTATTCTTTCCTCTTGTGATTGTTTTCCAATTTCTAACTCCTTGATCTGATTCTATAGTTCTTGATTACGATTATTTAGAAACTGGTTTTATTCTTGCTTTTCCAGTATTTTTCCTTCGAATTCTTCACCGGAGTGTTTCTTCTTACTACTATTTTTTAATTTTTTGATTTTTGTGAATAGGGTTTTGTTATGATTTATTCTGAAAATTTCTTTAGAACTCTTGGATATTGTTTTATTACTCTTTATGATCTCCAGCTTATGTTCCTATTTAGAGTCGTTGTTTCGTTGTTGAAGAACTTTTATCTGTTGTCGATACAGGTTAACCACTAATTCTTGATCTTCTAATTTCTGTCATATATGTGCATTAGTTCTTCATCTCTGTCGTTAATGATTTTGTTCAAGCGTATTATTTCTGCGTCATAATCAATTATTTCTTTCCTTATATCTTGATCTTTTTGTCTCTGATTGAAATCATTTTCATCTTTTAATTTCTTAATTTGGGCCGATAATTTTTCTATATGATTGTTCTCGTCAATTTTTTTTTGTTCCTCGCGCTCTTTTTGCATCTTATGTAATTTAATGAGTACTTTTGATTTCATATTCATTTCTTGTAATTCTTCATTGTCTCTTTGATAACGCTTTAATTTGGCTTCCAATTTCTCTATATGTACTTGTAAACCAGATTCCATGATTTCTTATTTCTTTGACACTAGGTGGTCGTGTGGACTATAGTTAGTCGTCGATTGTGTTTTTGTTTCCAATTTATGTTTTTCCTTGACTAATTGGTCTTCTTCGTTAGGTTAATAACCTTTTTTTTTCCAAAAATAATTATTATAATTTCTTTTTATAATAATAATTATTAAGTAATTAATTAATAATTATTTTAATATTTTTATAAACTATATATATAGTTTAATATATAGTTTTTTTTTAAATAATAATTAATTATTGTATTAATTATTATATAATAAAATTCTTTATTTTATTATTTTATATAATAAAACAAAAAATTGAACTATTATAAATATATTATAATAATTGAAATCAAAGCAAAACATGGGTTGAAGATGGAAAGCAAAACCATATGTTTGTTTTACTTTAAAAGCAAAGTTATGTGTTTGTTTTACTTTATCTTTTCCTTTTTTTCTTTCCTTTTCCTTTCTTTTGTTTTTTTTACTTTTTTTTCTTTTATCTTTTTTTACGTTTTTCTTTTTCTTTTGAACAATGTCCAATATTTTAGGGAAACCCTAAAATTAGGCTATAAGCCAAAACTTAGAAAAGGTCTGAGAATTAAGGCCAAAGGCCCAGATTAGCCAAACGAGGCTTTGATACCACTTGAAGCGAATAATTATTTCACTCACACAATAATCATCAAAATATCTGTAATATCGGATAAGCCATAGGGAAAATGTATATTAATGGTTGTATAGATAAAATATAATAGATGGTCCATCCAAGATTTATTTATTAATTATTAATTATTAATATCAATATGTATTAATATTAATAATTAATATTGATTTTAATAGTTATTATTAATTATATAATAGTTATTTAATTATTATTTTATGTTCGTTACATTGCCTTCCCCCTAAGGGAATATTTGTCCTCAAATATGTATTGGACATTAATGTCCTGATACCACTTGAAGCGAATAATTATTCGCTCATACAAATAATATTACCAAAAGACTTGGAATATTAAATAAGCCATAATAATTTATAAATTGATGATAGAATAGATATGATGATAGATTACAAAGTGAGTGCCATATATATATTAATTGGAAAGGAACTTTGAATTATATCCATGAAAGGATGTGTCATTTTAGAATTGTTTACTAATGCCTATTTATTAATTATTAATTATTAATATCAATATGTATTAATATTAATAATTAATGTTAATTTTAATAGTTATTATTAATTATAATAGTTATTTAATTATTATTTTATGTTCGTTACAATACCATGAACGAAGGTACTGTGGCATGGTTTCACTAAGTGAAGACCTCTTGTGTTGTGCACAGGAAACCATTGAAAATGCACCACTCACTCTTCTTATCCAGATCTCTTCTAAGTTTATCATGTACATGAGAAAATGAAATAGAACCAAAACTCTTATATGTGCAACACTAGTCTTAGTTCTACTCAAGGCTTCTTCAGGAATATTTTTCTAGGCACTCACCATGGGTGATATGTTGAGCAAGTAGACTCAGCATGCAATAAATTTAGACCAATAATCATATGATAACTTCTTGTGTGACAACATGCTATAGGCCATGTTCATGATGGTATAGTTCTTTGATTCAATAACTCCATTCTGCTGTGGAGTGACTCTGGTGGTGAACTATATCTAGATTCCATGCTTCTTGTAAAAATTTGTAAAATCATGTGAATATTATTCTTATTATGGGTCACTAATCAATATAAGGGGACCAAATCAACTACTCAACTAACTCACTAATTAATGTTGCATTTGAAAAGTGAGATTACATTTCTTCTCCATGAGTCATGATGAGGTTCCTTCTTTCATTATGCAAGGGTATGAATCCTCCCTTCCTTCATGACAATAACACTTTATGTGGACCCTCTATTCTATTATCTTCTTGCACTCGTTAGAAAAATAACACATCCTCCTCATAATTCATTTTTTATTAAAAATTTATGATAATTTCAAATAAAAGTAAAACCTAAATATTATAATGATTCACATGTTATTAAACCAAAGATATCTTAAAACACATTTATGTTTAATTAATTCACCCTTCAGGAATGATATGGACATAATAAATTTGAACACCAAATTGATGGACGACTTGTACTGGATTTCCAACAATAAGATCTCGTGAGGAAATATCAAACCTTGTAAGTTGATATCGATGGTTTCAATGATAGGAAACCCAAAACCAGTTTTATCCATTTGATGAGGGATGATAAATTGATGCAATATTCTATTATATTTTCCATTCATCAGTCCCTGGTATAAACACAAAATCTATAAATAAATCAAACAATTCGCATAAAACACCATCGGATTGAAGGTTGTATACTGAATTTTTTTTAACGAAATGTTTCTAAAGTTGAAACTTCCACAAGAAATATCTATCCATTAAGATTATGATATATTATTGGGAGAGTCAAATTGACACGATTAACTCTAGTTACCGCTCAGTCATAAAAAAAAATATTTCATGTCGAGTCTATACCTCTCTTTTCCTCGTTGGCTAAATCTTGTCTAACTCCGACCAAAACTTATACAAGTCTAAATCTGACTAAACAAGTTGAATGTCGACATGTCAAATGCTCACAAGTCAAATTTCGACTAGACAAGTCGAATTTCGACAAGCTAAACTTGACAAAAATATTTCGACAAGTTTTTACTGTGACCAAAATATTTTCAATAGACTCCTTTTAGTCGAGATACTTATATGTATTTTGACTCGCCAATTTTTAGCTCCACAATACTTACTTGACTTCAACCACTTTTACTTCAACCCACTTACCTAACTTCAACAGGTTTTGCTTCAATTGAATTTTAACTCAAATCAACTCCCACTTTGACTTACTTAGTTTGAGTCAAACTTTTACAAAGGATACTTCTTAGTCTAAAGACTTATAAAATGAAAAACACTTTTCACTAACCGGTAACTTGCAGTAAATCTCGACACAACTATAATTCAACAAAATTACAAAACCATATAAAAAATATTAAGTAATACTTGTCTCGACCACTCTGTCGTAAAAACCCAAACATTTACATGGTGAAATGTTTATGGATTCTATGATCTTTCACTTAAAGTGTAAATGTAAACAACATCTACTCAATTAATTATGGAGAGAATATGTGGCTAAATAAAACATGCATTCAATCATAACAATGGATTTATAAATCTTGTTTGGACATAACAATGAAGTATTTTCTGTAAATACAGACTTGGAACTTTACAAGGATGTTTCACCTTTTATAGACCTTTGGCTCTCGACACTTTCAAACAAACAAAAGATTGAGCTTCGAACTCTCCATAGAGTTTTTCTTTCTTATCCACTATTCAAAATTATCTTTAGTCTCTGAAAATTCTCTCTTTGATTTACAATATTCTTCTTCTATATATAGGCACACAAAAAATTGCTTCTTCGTGAATCTACTAACTTATGATTAAATACTATAATAATTATCTACCTAAAAACTTATCATGTAGAAATTTAATTCGAATGGTTTATATATGAGAGACATGAACACTTCATCTTGTCAGAGAGTCTGATAGAACAATATCCGTTATAGACTCTGATAGAGTCGACTGACATGAGATACAAATCTGTGATTAATTAATATTTTCAACAATCCCCCTTAATTATGAGCAGATGGGGATATTAAAACAAAATATTACAAAATGTTTCAGAGCCTTAAACTTTATATGTGCATGACAGAGTTCATTGAGAAGAAATTGTCATTCCAAGATAAACTCATAGATACTGGAATGTATCGCTTTCCAATGGTGTTGTAAAGATGTATGCAAGCTGATATTCAAACCTGCAAAATTCTAAACAAATTTCTTTGTTGTTCACTAATTCTATTATGAAATGAAACCTTATGTTGATGTGTTTGGTTATATTAAGAAACACATGGTTCTTAGATAATGCAATAGGTTTCCCGCAATAAGCTACTACCCAATTATAATTCAATGGGAACGCACTAGCAGAAAAAAATAGAAACACGCATGCACACTTGGACACGTGCACGCATTCCTACTTCGACAAAAGAAAACCTCCATGTCGAATTTCCAATGTGGAAAATAGGAGTACGCACGTGCCCCAAATGATGTGCACGTGTGTATGGGTGCACATGTGTATATGGACGAGCACGTTTGTTTAGTGCGTACGTGTATAGGGAAGCATACACATCCATGTGTTTTAAGAAAAAAACAGTGAACAATTTTATTCAATCACAACCTGCGAGCATGAAAGACACCCAAAAACAACATCCAAGGAGGCTAAAAAGACACCCACGGATCCCAAAAGAAGTGTCCAATCACCCTAAAATGAAACCCACGACCGTTGGAATAAGGTAGGTGGAGTAGTTTTTGCATTTTGTTGCATTTTGTTGTTTTTTTTAATGTTTTTCATTGTTTTTCAAATAAAATATAAAATTAAAAAAATTGCAAATGAATTGAAATGGAACAAATTTGATATTGCAGATACATTACCTAAACATAATTACAAATACCAATGAACCATCCCAACAAAGGTGTGAAACAAAACAATGAAATGACCCAATAAACCCTGAATTAAATGAAGAAAACCCCGAAGATGGAGTTGGGGAACCACCAAAAAGCCCCAAAGATGAATTACAAGGGGATTTAAACTAGTTAAGGATATTGAGTGATGAACTAAAGAACATTAAGGAACCATCTCGGGTTTTCCTCACCACATCATGACAAAACATAATTGATTCTAAAAATGTTTCCCACAGCAAGATAACCAATTTGAGCCAATATAGGGCTCAAATGAGAGAAAATTAGGCCACTGGTATGTCCAAAGAAGATATAAAAAACCTAAATATCACAAAAGATAAACTATGGAGAAAATTTACAAATTTGAGAATAGGACAACCTCCATATGTGAGGAAGAGGCGATTTTGCATGGACTGGTATAATTACCAGCCATGGAGAGAAAGCTAGAGGAAGAGATGGTTTATAGTTTTTGACAAACCTCCATGAAACAATGTCAAGTTCCCATAGTATTTTCTCAGGAAACTATGGGCCTAGTTTTTGTTAGGGTTCCATGTGAACTACTTTGACATCACCGAGTTCCATGGCGTCGGTTTTGGCTCAAATCAAGATTGGCGAGATCAAAACCCACTTCCTCAACCCCCTAGTTTAGGAAGCAGGCTAGACGAGATCCATGAGTCTGTTAGACGTGCCACACAAAACCTTTTCAAGAATACCACATTTGTGGCTATGTCCTCACAAAGCGAGCATGACCATTGCGAGAGACACAATTCTGCATGGTCTACTAGTGGTGGCCGAGGGAGAGCAGCTACATGTGGTATCCATGATGATCCATCCATCTCAACAGGACCAGTGCCACATCATCTTTTCTTGCTATGGGAATCCACACCATGTTCCCACGCAGGAGCATGCCATAGAGAGCTACCTATAGCAGGTTAGTTATCGTTTTATTTAATGTTCAAGTATTGATTATATGTTATGCAATCTCATAATTTCTAATACATTTAACTTAGAATAAGATGTTGATGACTTGATTTGTTTTAATGTACATATATTCACTGTTGAGTCTCCAACACCCAGGTGGGAGGACGTTGGTTCCTTCAACTTAAATGGATCCACGGTATTTGTAGAGGACATCGTGGCACCATACACATAGGTAGTTTTATTTCAATAATTAAATGTAATGTTATTAGTTAATCTTGTCGTCCAATGTAGTTAATATTTAGTAATTGAATCTAAATATTTTTGTGTTTGCACAGGTGTCTGGAGGAGTGAGTGACCAGCCATCCTCATCAGGGATTAGCATATCCCCTCATGTGTAGGCATCGTGTAATAAAGTATAAATTTAATTTCAGTTTTGATGTCTTATCTTTGTATAGCTATATTTTTTATGTACTAATATACGAGGCTATGAATATGTATGCAGGTCCGAGCACATAGGCATGTCGACATTACTATCTCTCTGTCGACTACCTTTTTCCCACCATATAGTCCAGGTGTATCCCGTAGCTTACATGTCCCTTTCCCTACATCCTTCCCCATCCCATTCAATCCATCCCTTACCTCCCATCCACCACCACACTTCCATCCAGCTCCCTCTTCTTCATCACAACCTTTGTTCACTCGCCCCCACCCCACCCATCCACCCCCTCCCTTACCATTTCCCATGTTTCCACCCTCCCCCCTCTTACCATGATACACCATCCCTCCACATTCACCCATACCTCCACCCCATCCCAGAACTCAGCCCGCTCCCCCATATTCCCCCACTACCCTCACTTCCCCTTCCAGGGTGGCCCATTCCATTCTACAACCAGTTGGGGTTTATCATCGTACATCACCAGTTCACCCACTCCAGTCCACACCCTCTCTCACCATGCCCCCCAGATTCGTAGCCAACGTCGATGTAGCTACATCCTTCGCTATGCCATCTAGCCTAGCATCAAAGAAGGTTGTCAATCCCACTAATCCACCTGCCACCCTCAAGGAACAGCCCACTGCTCCACCTGCCAGCCATGAGGACTAGCCTATTTTGTTCACGGTGATATTTATTATTTTATCAAAATCTCATGCAATATTAACAAAAAATAATATAGGTAGCAAATTGTATGATTTATCTTACTGTTTAAATGTTGCAGGATGGAATTGCCGACAGACTTGGATCACAGAGGAGGGTATCCCACTCACCACTTACAGTCTCGTCTAAGGTGAGATATTTAATATTTGAAAACATAATTTTAAATTTTAAATTGTTTTTTATACTTGTATAATTTCCTGTAGGAGTTGGCATTTGATTATTGTCATTTGAGATCCCAAGGGGAGGTGGTCGAAGCGACAAGAAGGACCGAGCTTCCTTTATCTCTAGGAAGATGAAGCTTGATTTTTTAGGTGCACCCAGGAGCTTCGAGGGTGGGTAGGAGGATTGAGAGACCCTCCTATGTACACTATCCATGATGTGGCATTTTGGCATGAGTTTCCATATTTTGTATAGGTCACGATTTTCCATTGTATAGACATTCTGAACGATGTTCCATTTTTCACTACTATTGTATATGATTGGAATATTGTGTATATGAATATATTATTTTTCACTTTTTTATATTAATTTTCCTTTTATTAGATATTAGAATGTCATAGTATATTGCAGTTGATGCACTTGCAATACTTATTGTTGACAAAGGAATAAGTTATGTATGTTCACAATAAGATGCATAAAAAGTTTAACATTGTAGGTTAGTGAACAAAAAAAATACACAACTATATAAACGTGTGCAATAAGAATGACAAAATACCTGATCTTGTAAATCATAGTGCAAATAATTTTTCAATCTAGAAAATTTTCCCATGAAGTATTCCTTTTGCTAGCAAATAATTTTATCGAGATATTTTTTTATAGTTTGCCAATACTCCCTTCACCCCTCGGCCCTTCCATTTGTCTTCTTGACTTGTCATACCTAGCTTCAGCCTTGTTGTTGCATACCTAAACCCTAAGGACCTAGACCTAACTAGACACCTAACCTAAAACTGTAGCATTCTACCCTTCCAAACCCTTCCTTTGTTCTCAATTTCCTAACCTACTCGCTTACCTTTCCACCTCTCCTCTCTCATTTCCTAACCCTAATCTTGGAATCTCATACTCCTATCCTTGGCATATAGGATTAGACCTTGGCCCCCTTTCAAAATTCCTTCTCTAGCCTTAGCATTCCTCCTAGGTCTCCACAATTCAAGCTCTCTAAAACCCTAGCTACCAACAACTCCTAGATAAGAATCAATTCTAACTAAAGTTTGTCACTCATTCCATGAGTTTGTAAGATTGTTTTCTTCTCTCTCCTCCACGGAAAGCACACCAAGTAACTTTAGGGTTTCTCAAATGCCACAATCCCTAGCCTTTCTTCTCTCACAAAAGATACGAAGTTAAATAGTTTATTTTCTCCTCAAGGTGAATTTCATGAATAATGCCATCTAGAACTTTGTTGAACCCTAACTTCTATTGAACCTACATAGTAACACCTACTGTCTCCCTCATCAATGTTACCTTCATTTGTGATAGATACACAATCCTAGAGGACTGTGTATATCATTGGAACTTCCATCCATACATAAGAAGTTTTGATAGTGATTTGCAAGTACATTTGCACTACTAGAATACCAAAAATACCTCTAGAAAGCATGTACAATATACCATCTTTGTTGAGGACTGTCATATAGGTATTGTTGGCGCTCTTGGATTGACTGGAATTTACTATTTGGGAAAGTCATAGTAGAATTTGTCTTAGCTCGAAAAAGACATTTAGTTTGATAGTCCCATTCATTGACCAAGTTGGAATTGGCTATACTTGTAGTCCACTTGCATTTTCCTAACAATTGTCTTCCTAATTGCAAACATGAAATTGACATAGTTATTGCATATTTACTTTGACTGGAAGTAACATTTTGGGATAGTCATACTTGGCTAAAGTTATCATTCGTTTGACAGTATTATTCATTGTCCAAATTAGAATAGAAAGCACTTGTTTTCCTTTGTTATTTACATAGTAATTATTGTCTCATTTTGCAAGATAGAAATTGATATTGGAATTATCTTCTCTTACCATTTGATTGACTGGAAATTTTGTAGTATTGATGAGCTTAGAATCATATTGAACATGAATTCTGTTGGCTTGCATTTGTTACATCTATGTGGCAAACATTGATTTTGATAAATTTGACAATTTATATCTTTTGAAGATGAAGTTGACATTGCTTCCTCTCATTGAATACATACATATTTTTTATGCTATTGCTGAGCACTTTCAATTTTAATGATCTCTTGTACTTGTTGCTTTGGAATAGGCTAACTGAAGTTTAAGGCTTAGCATGCATAACCTAGGGTTTAGAATCAATGAGGAAATCCTAACCCTAAATGAAGTTTAAAGGTTAGCATACATAACCTAGGATTTATAATCAATGAGGAAACCCTAACCCAAATGGTGTTTTGGGGTTAGCATGCACAACCTAGAGTTTAGAATCAATGAGGAAACCCTAAACCTAGGAGGGAAACCCTAACAACAACGCTACCTAACCATATATTGCGGCCTCTTATAAAGTAACTTTTGTTTGTTTGTTTATGAGCATGCCTAGGATTGTAGTCATATGTCACATATTCTTTATAGACTAATAAAATGAAATAATCTTGATAGTTTATCATGCACAAATTGCACAAGTTGATGTTAATCAATGGGGAGAATTTAACCCTAAGAAGGAAACCATTTTCACTTGGCTGGAAATCATTCTTAGTTTGACAGTCCTATCTTCATGAAAAGTGGATTGATTGGGGTCTATCTCAAGGTATGTCAGTTGCAAAAGAGTTTGAACTTGTGTGATATGATGATAACGTCCCATAAACACCACTAACATGCTTCAACCACATGCATAATTGAAAGGAAAATTACATCCAATGTTATTTGCAATCACCGAACCAACCATTAAATAAAATATTGAATCATCCTATAGTGTTTGACCCCTATCATTCACAAGAAATATTCATTATGGTTATTGTCTTGCAAGCATATATTCTAGGTATATGGTCTAAGTGTATATAAACAAGTGAGACTAACATAGAATTTGATCTCTGTGTATTTGAATTTCTTTCAATTCATGAAACCCTGGTTGGTTTGATACTTGTAATGCATGTATGTGTCTCTACTTCTATTTCATACAATTATTTCTATGTCTAAAATGTGTGAACCCTAATTTTTAGGTTTGTGGTTTGTAGTTCATGAAACCCTAGCTATGATGTAGTGAAAGTACATATCTTCTAGGTATATGGTCTACTAGTTTCTAGTTGAGTGAGACTAACAAATATAATGATATAAACCTAATGAGTTCATAAAACCTAGTGTGTAGTTCTATGTCTAAATTTGTGAACCCTAGATTTTAAGTTTGTGGTTTGTAGTTCAAGAAACCCTATCTTTCTTCACATTTTTTCTTATAGATTAGGTATATGGTCTAACTTTATTTACGTACATATATGGTCCTAGTTTGTATATGTATGTGTAAATTTGTAATCCTAATTTTTTAGGTTTTGGGTTTGTAGTTCATGAAAACCTAGTTTTTTTCTATTTGTGCATGTATATTAGGTATATGGTTTAAGTATTTCTACATAAGTGATACTAACATAGCACATGATCTCTATGTATGTGAATTTATACTTCATAAAACCTTAGTTTGTAGTTATATGTCTAAATTTATAAACCCTAATTTTTAGGTTTATGGTTTGTAGTTCATGAAACCCTAGTTTTTTTTATATTTTCTCTTGTAGCTTAGGTATATGGCCTAAGTGGTTCAACATAAGAGAGACTAAAATAATACATCATATCTATGTATGGGAAATTATTTTGATCCATGAAACCCTAATTATCTATATACTTGTAATTCATGTATGATTTTTTACTTCTAATTCATACAATTATGCATTTCTACTTGTAATTCATGAAACTCTAGTTTCTTTGTTGTAGTGTAGGTAGATAGCTTATAGGTATATGGTCAATTGGTTTGTAGGTAATGGCATTCCAGGAGACCAACGGAGTTGACGGTTCGTTGATCTGACCTCCAATTGTTGAGTTATGTAGAGTTGAAAGTCGAATGAAAATGTCGTTCAGGGACACTTGGTGACTCTCGGTCCAAGAGCGAAAAACAAAACAGAGCAGAAAATTGCATGTTTCTTGCTTCGAAAAATGTGTATGGGAAGTTCCAATATGGAAAAACTACCAATACTGGCATGGTGGAGGGTTTTCTAGAGTCGAACCGCCAATGCGAGAGTTTCTTTGAAGGAAACTAAGCAAAACCTAGTTTACAAAATCAATGCACAATGAAGTCACTAGGCCATAAAAGCGTGGTGGAGAAGGCCCCTATAGGTAATGGCATTCCAGGAGATCAACAGAATCAATGGATCATTGATCCAACCTCTGGTGGCCGATTTATGTCGAGTTGAAAGTCGCATGAATGTCGTTCATGGACACTTGGTGACTCTCGTTCTGGGAGAGAAAAACCAAATGAAGTAGGAAGATTGCATAAAGTTGGATTTGGAAAGTGTTTATGAGAAATTTTGATATGGGAACACTACCAAGACTGGCATAGTGGAGGTTTTTGCAGAGTTGACCCACCAATGCGAGAGTTGCATTGAAGGAAACTAAGACAAACCCTAGTTTACAAAACTGATGCACAATGAAGTCACTGGGATAGGAAAACATGGTGGAGAGGGCCCCTAGAGTTAATGGCATTTCAGGAGACAATTAGAGTCGATGGCTCATCGATCCGACCTCTGTTTGTAGAGTTATGTCAAGTTGAAAGTCACATGAAAATTTCGTTTAGAGACACTTAATGACTCTTGGTCTGAGAGCAAAAAAAAAACTGAGCAACAAGATTGCATGTCGTTGGCTTAGGAAAGTGTGTATGGGAAATGCTGATATAGGAACAATACCAAGAATAGAACGGTGGAAGGTTTTGCAGAGTTGACCCAACAATGCGAGAGTTTCATTGAAGGAAACTGATAAAAACCCTAGTTTACGAAACAAATGCATAATGAAGTCACTAGGCCATGCAAATGCAGTAAAGAGGGACCACTATAAGTCATCGCATTCTAGGAGATCAATGGAGTCAATGGTTCATCGATCTGACCTTCAGTTGCAGAGTTATGTCAAGTTGAAATTCGCATGAAAATGGGGTCCATGCAATCCTGGAAATGGTGCACCGGCCCTGCAAATCCCTGTTTCAGGAAGCTGGGGGTGGATTTCCCATGGATTCCATGCCCAAACACACCTATAGGACCCAACGAAAATAAAAAAAACCACCCGGTTTAGTTTGTGGACCCCATGCTTGAATTGGCTAGGCGTCCTTGAATGGCTTTTGCACTCCTACTGTAACTCACCATAGAACATTGAACAGGGCTCCAATCGAAGAACCGTCAGTTTCATTGGGATTATGGCATGGGATTGTGGAAATGATGGCCTCCCCATGAATTAGTACGAACTGAGCATGCCTCCAGGAAATAATTTACAAAATATGGTTTCACCCCAATAGGGTACATGCAACCCTGGAAATGATGCATCGTCCCTAAAAAAACCTATACCAGGTGGGTGGGGGTGGCCTTCCCATGGAGGACATTCCCAAAGACACCTGTAGGAGCCGACGTATTCGAAAATCACTGCCCTATTTTTTTTTTGGGAACATGGCCTTGAATTGGCCCAGGTGTCCCTGAATGGCTTTTGCAGGCCTACTGTAACTCACCATAAAACGTTGATTGGGGCTCTGATTGATGAACTATTAGATCCATTGGGATCGTGGCACAAGATTATGGCCAAGGTGGTGTCCCCCCTGACTATGCACATCCCAGGCATGCCTCTAAGCCAGATTATGCAAACTAGGGTTTCACCCCAGTGGAGTGTAACCATAATTACCCAATCTCATTCAATATAGCCATCTGGATTCTCTTTGTTGCTAATTCACTCCATCAATATCTCGTGCTCTGAATGAGGAAAGAAGTAACATACCTTGATTGAGTTCTTGTTTTAAATTGTCTGTAGATGGATGTTCGTTCAAACAATCAAATTTGTGAGGTGATAGACCACAGAACCTGGTCTATAATCCATGAATACAAGACCACTAGTTCTTTTTGACTTCCCATCTAGTGTAAGATATCCACCCTCAACCACCATCAATCCAATATGAAATTAATTTCCTTCATCATCAATCAATGATCCATTTAGGATTTGGTTACCTTGAGTGCATCATTCCAACCAGTAATCCATTCCCCATTCATTGTCTTAGGGAAACAACCGCATATATGTGTCCTGGATGCACAATATCCAAGATATTGTCATAGTATTTTGAAACCACTGACTGAACCTCCTCTAAGTGGGTTTCTTCAATGACTACATGTGGGTCTACTGCAAGTGACACATGATGCCAATCATGAACCGAATCCATGCATTCACATTCATCCCACTCACAACTGCTACACGGGTTGCAAAAGGAAGCAAGTTTCTGCGTCCATATTTCAAATAGGGGTTTGTTTGAGCTTTGAACCCAGTGAAATCCATGTGTTCCTTATATTGTGCCATGACTATAGGAACAGTATCGGTCTATGTCAACCACTTGCCAAAAATTCTTGACTAGCCTTTTTTCCCTTGTTGATGTATGTTGCACTTTAGTTTGGTTTGAAATTATTGCAGAGCACCATTGAACTATGGATTATGCATCTTTGATATGGGGGTTTCTAGTAAATATCATCTCTCTCCTTCATAGTGTGGTCTTGATGCATGCAGCGGCCCTATAATGCTCACCTTTGTCATGCTCGGTCTCAAAGTATCTCCACATATGTGGCACATTGTAAGTCTTATGTAACATACTCATCCATTGGAAGACTCAGGAATTTTTGAACTGGGCTACACAACCATTTGACCATATCCAATGTTGATCCATCTGTATATATCCCTCCTTTAGCTGATCATAGAAAATTTAAAAACAATGTTTCACATAATACAGATCATGGAATCTGTCATCACTTATGTAAAATTTTGTCTCCTTTTGTATTATCTTGTTGTTAATGCTCCTCTTAGGGCCATGGCTATACGTAATATGTACCATGATATTGGCTTGGTCGGAATGGTAGTATTGCCTCTGAATTTCATTTTTTGGCTTAAGGGTGTAGTTTTATGCAAAATCCACAATTGACAATATGGTCCCAATGGAAAATTTGTCCCTGGATTTTCTGTACTGCTCATTCTTCCATTGTGCTACATGCAAATGTTGAACATACTGCTCAGTTTTCTTGTAGAACTTCGTCAAAACATCACATACCCGTACCTGTTTCCATGAAAACAAGGGTCATATTAGGATGTGACCTTTAAAGAATGTATATGCATAAACTAAAGTGCAAGAGGAAAAACATGCAATAATCATTTGCACCTGTGACTTCACCAATGAAACTTTTTTTACTATCCTTCGCACTATCTGATTGATAGGTTACATACTTGAAGCTCTGCATCTCCACGATCATACTTCCAAATTGATGCTAATCTCTTCCATGAATGCAATGGTTCAAAAGAGAAAACCCACTACACCTACAACAATTCCCATATAGACATGATTTTCAATAGTATTTTTGTCCTTCATGCCTTGGACACATGATGTTGTCAATAAAATCTCTTGATGCATTCGATGGTATTATAGATTCATTGCAGCCCTACTCAATGTTAGTATGCAAATCACAAAATATATGTTTATATGTGTCATAAAAATATTCATATTCTACATGGTATCTACAATAGCATGTGTTCCGATCAATGCATATATGAACGTACCGTGGTTTACATTTCTCAAAGCACCTTTGTCCTAGGTTCAATTGTATGTGCTCATTGTTGAATCTTTCATAGAGTTCATTATGTGTCATGTCAAGGAAGTGTTTGACATGGGGTTCACATTCAGTAGAACCTTTTCTCATCTTTAGCACATCTATTTGGTTAGATAAATTTATGATATGATCATGCCAAAAAAAAATTACTAAGTCCTTAACAACATCAATTAGCTTCATATCTCGACGAGGAAACATACCGACAAAATTCCAACAATATTTTCCACCCAGAGTCTGTACATTGTCTCTTATAAGAGAGTACTTCTTAACCATTTTTCTATTTAATTTAAGTATGTGAGAATTGTGTGAAAGGGGGCGACGTTGTCATGTGGACTTGCTTACAAGTGATTATGATGCCACACAAATATCTTTATTACAATACGTCTTCCAAATCGCATTAAAAGCAGATTGGATATTTCCAACAATATGATTGTTAGCCTCTGAACTTATAACAATCTTTATGCCCATAATTCTCCTAAAAAAAACTAAACAATTTGAATTTAACAAACATAGTAATAATTGACATTTACCTACATCTCATTTCAATTCAAAATATTCCTTCATTAATTTTCGACATTGCCAATTGATAGTGCATTTGGGAAACTTAAATTCAAGGCCTGAAATACAACTTTCATCCACATGGATACGTCTAGGAGTCCTTTTTCTTGCACTAGATAGTCAAGGTAGGGAAGGTGGACATGAGCTATGAATCCCATGGATTCTTTGTTGTGGTGCTACATTCACATGTTGTTCCATATTGGGAGTGTGCTCAACATGGTTGTGGTCTTCTTGGAGAGATTGCAAATTAATCATTGGTCCTACGTCGAACGCTTGATACTCAGCATCTCTGAATATACCTATCTATTTAAGAGCTTCAACATAGCTCGTTGATGGATTATTGGTTGGAGACTGTGTTGATGTTGGAATTTGAGTTGGGTGCATTGGACACAACTGCTTCACCTGTGGTTCTGAACTAGAGGTTTTTATGTCTTTAAATGTGTTAGGATCGATCACAGTATTAGTGGAAATGTTTGGACCATGTCTCACTCTATCCATTTCCAACTTGGCATTTTTTCTTACCTCATTTTCCTTTTCATTGGGCATATCCCTTCTAGTTTTTCTTACTCCGTTACTTGAGTTTCCTGTCTCCAAAACTTCTTTTATCAAAACTATGAGTTCTAGCCCTACATAAGAAGCAAGAAATAAGGTATTAGTTCCATTATACAAGAAACATGATGCGTTCCAACATAATTACCTAAATTATAGATATGTTAGTATGGTAATTATTGGCATTGATACATAAACGTTGATTAAAGGTTTCTCTTTATGTTCAAACAAAAGTTTCATTTCTATACTCTGTTTGAATCAAGTAAAGAGAGACAAGTTTGCAAGTATTACAACTATAGGATTATGACTTCCTTTATATTAAAAAAGTATTGGAAGTCACAAGAAGGTGAGTGAACTATTCTTCATTTCCAACACCATCAGACGAGATGAGATTACACATAATATGCCACATTAGCTGTGAGGGAAGACACAAGTTGGTGTTTGGATGTCTTGGGAATAAATTGAATAAATTACACTCATTAAGTTACTCTAAATAAAGAGAAAAAATTGACTAATTACATAATGATGAGGTTGCAAATCCCCCGAAGGAAGGAGAAATCATTGAGGTAGAGGCATCCTTGTCATGCTCAAAGTCATTTTATGATAAATGTAGCATGAAGAGGACAGCATGGACAAGTTAGTGAACTATTCGATATGGACCCTCTCCCATGATTGCTTCAAAGGTTTTATACAAATTGAAGAGTCTCATGAAAGAACCTCATATATGCCATACTTTTGGGAAATCAAAATTTATTCATGTGCAAATGATTATTGGTCTACATTGCATACTTCATCTTGTATAGATAATATGGAAAATTTCATGAACTATTCAATATGGATCCTCTCGCATGATTGCTTCAATTATTTCTTTTTAAATTGAAGAGTCCCAAGAGATAACTTACTCTATTCCATCATTGTGTGAAATCAAAATATATTAATGTGCAGATGTATATTAGTTAACATTGCGTACTTCATCTTTAATGGAGAATATGAGACTTGTTTATATGTGAATTTGAAAATTCTTCGTGTGAAATTAATTGTTGTCTATGAGAGATATATGGTTGTAGGAATATGATAAAACATAAATGAATGAAATGGTCTAAAATATTGTGAATGAAAACAATTATTTACAATTCACCATACCTATTATAAATGATCTCTTCTTGTAATGAAAACTTGTAGTTTGACTGTATCCACTAACTTCCAAGACCACTGAAGATGTTTTCTATATTCCAAGAGTGATCTTCTATCCAATAGATAAAAGAGTGTCCAATTGATGATTGAGAGTGAGCCAAATTGCAAAGTTTGGGAGCACAAAACATGCAAACAGTTGTAGAAAAATCGTTAAAATATAGTCTTTTACAATATGGTCTTCACCAGTACTTTATTCTTAGGCCCATGGGTGAAATTATGAGGTGGTAGGATCCTTACCTATGGCTAGTGGAGGGTAAGGGAGGGCTCCAACACTGAACAAGGATGGGTGTAAAGGTTTAGTGGCGACCATAGTCAATAACACATGGTCAATAACACCACTATCAATAACACATGACCTCAATCCATTAGTCAATAACAGATAGATGGCACACTAGTATCCCTCCAAAATTTATATCGTTACTAAAAATCATATAATGGATTTGGTCACCATGTACATGGTCATTTGAGGTACAACATGTTTGATCATTTCGGGTGAAAATGGGTGATGTGTTCTATGTGTGTGTGTGCGCGCGCGCGCGCGCATGAGAGAGAGAGAGAGAGAGAGAGAGAGAGAGAGAGAGAGAGAGAGAGAGAGAGAGTCATTAGGGCCTTAGATGACAAACACCACTTCTAGGGATAAACCACCATGAGAAACTGCTCTAATGTGTAAGACATCGTGATATTCTTGAATGTTCTAATGTGTATAAGAATTCAATAAGTCCTTGAACCAAAAAATGAGCCCCTTGTACAAGTTCTTTGTAGGTCTTTAAATGGGATATGAGTGCCATGTGTAGGTTTTTATGAACTACAGAGACATAAGGTTTACCAAATAATGATAGAGAGCAAAATGGTAGAGGATGGTCATAATCATCATATTCATCATCATCATCATCCTCATCATCATTTTTCATTATCATCATCATTGTAATCATCATCATCATTGGTCATCATCATCGTCATCATCAACACCATTGTTCATCATTGTCATCATTGTCATCATCCTCATCATCCTCATCATCATAGTCATCATCCT
>LPNX010103834.1:312969-315469 GCA_001517045.1 Pseudotsuga menziesii
TCATCATCATCTTCATCATAATCATTGTTCATCATCATCGTCATGATCATCATCATCATGGTCATCATCATGATCATCATGATCATCATCCTCATGGTCATCATCATGATCATCATCCTCATCATTGTAATAACCATCATCATCATCATCATCATCATCATCATCATTGTCACCATCATTGTTCATCATCATTGTCATCGTCATCATCATCATCATCCTCATCCTCATCCTCATCATCATAGTCATCATCCTCATTTGTCATCATCCTCCTCGTCATCATCATTGTTCATCATCATCATCATCATTCCATTGAAAATTCTTGAAAATAAAATCAAAGCAAAGTTTCAACTAAACATATGCATGCACGTGTGTTTAACACATATGCACTCAGAAGTGCGATTGTGCTTCTAGTGCGTGTGCATTACTTTTTAAACTATGCACATGCGTGATTTAAATTTAGAATTTTGACGGGCACCTTTATTCCAACCTACGTGGTGGATGACTTGGATTCTTTGTTTTTAGGTTCGGGTTGCCAAACCAAGTGGTTTGGACTGTCTTATGATAGATAACATGTTTTGTACCACTTCTCTTATTTTTTGCATGAGTTTGCATACGCCACGCTTGTCCACTACTAATCAAAATTTAGACACTTGTGTAACTCTGTCTGTAGATTATGAAGATGTAATTTTTATTTAATTCTATTATCTTTTTCTATTTTTTATTTAAAAGTAAATGGACTAATGCCAATCTAACACAAAAGGTAGGCTATTTGCTTCAGCTTTAACTTTTGATTGGCTCACCTATTCTGAACTAGAGGTTGTTATGTCATCAAGTGTGCTAGGATCAGTCGCAGTATCACTGGAAATGTCTGGACCATATCTCACTCTGTCCATTTCCAACTTGGCCTTTTCTATTACCTCATTTTCCTTTTCAATGGGCATATTCCTTCTAGCTTTTCTTACTCTATTACATGGCTTTCCAATCTCCAAAAGTTTCTTTATCAAAACTATGATGTCTACCTATGCCTAAGAAGCAACAAATAAGGTATTACTTCCATTATACAAGAAACATGATGTGTTCCAACATAGTTAACTAAATTACAAATATGTTAGTATGGTAATTATTGGCATTAATACATAAACGTTGATTAAAGGTTTCTCTTTATGTTCGAACTAAAGTTTCATTGCTATACTCTATTTGAGTCAAGTAAAGAGAGTCAAGTTTGCAGGTATTACAACTATAGGATTATGACTTCCTTTGTGTTCAAAAAGTGTTGGAAGTCACAAGAAGATGAGTGAAATATTCTTCATTTCCAACACCTTCAGACGAGATGAAATTACACGTAATATGCCACATTAGTTGTGAGGGAAGACACACATTGGTGTTTGGATGTGTTGGGAATAAATTACACTCATTAAGTTACACTAAGTAAAGAGAACAAATTGACTAATTACACAATGAGGAGGTTGCAAATCTCAGGAAGGAAGGAAAAATCATTGAGGTAAAGGCATCCCTTTCAAGCTCAAAGGCATGGTATGATAAATGTAGCATGAAGAGGAGAGCATGGACAAGTTGGGGAACTATTCAATGTGGACCATCTCGCAGGATTTCTTCCAAGGTTTTTGTACAAATTGAAGAGTCTCAAGAGAGAACCTCATCTCTGCCATCCTTGTGGTAAATCAAAATATATTCATGTGGAAGTGATTATTGGTCTACATTGCATACTTCATCTTGTATAGAGAATATGGACAACTTGGTGAACTATTCAATATGGACCCTCTCCCATGATTTCTTCAAAGATTTTTTTTTCAAATTGAAGTGCCTCAAGAGATAACTTCATCTATGCCATCATTGTGTGAAATCAAAATATATTCATGTGCAAATGTATATTAGTTAACATTGCATACTTCATCTTGTATGGAGAAGATGAGACTTATTTAGATGTGAAGTTGGGAATTATTCTTGTGAAATTAATTGTTGTCTATGAGAGAGATATTGTTGTAGGCATATGATAAAACATAAAACAATGAAATGATCTGAAAGCTTGTGAATGAAAACAATTATTTACAATTCACCATACCTATTCAAAATGATCTCTTCTTGCAATGAAAACTTGTAGTTTGAATGTATNTAAACATTTTTATTATATTCCAAGAGTGATCTTCTATCCAATAGATCAAAGCATGTCAAATTAATGATTGAGTGTGAGCCAAATTGCAAAGTTCAGGAGAAAAAAACGCGCGAACAGCTGTAGAAAACCTGTGAAAATTGGTAGCAACCCCATGAATCCAGATCTCTATTTTTTTTAACTAGCAACAGGTGTATGCATGCATGTTAATGAGCACACACATGTGTATAAGAGCACACATGCATGCATAAGAGTGCGTGCACGTGTCCACACATACACGCAGAAACACCCATGCACGCTGCTACCTATCATTTACAGCATTTACTCACTAATGTTTATCCCATTTAATGACTAACATTATTCAACAATGTC
>LPNX010103834.1:320469-361517 GCA_001517045.1 Pseudotsuga menziesii
TGCTATATCTTGGGATACAAAGTTCCAAATTACATTTATGAAGTTTTTCCAGAAAGGGAACGGAATTTAATTTTGGTGATCCGAGTTTCAGACTCAGAAGATGAACTAGTGACATGTGGAAGTCTGTACAACTTCACTGTTTTGAATAGTCCTATAACAGGTCACCTTGGGAAAATGATCATATATCCCAATTGGTGAAACCAATTCTGATGCAACTTATGGTGTTGTATTAGGGACATGTGAGGTTACATCAGTGCAAAATTTCAGACATAGACGACTAGTAATTGTGGATATACTGTAGAAATAGTAACAGACATTTCTGCAGAATAAATTGGAAAACTAGGGCTTCCTGTTCTGGAACCTTCCCTCCACTGTTTTCAGAAAAGGAGTACATTGGACATCTTTCCTTGAAGAGATCTATCCTTCTATCCAACCAGATCTAAAATATTCTAAGTTTTGAAAATTAGGGTTTCTCTAACAAACCCTAGATCAGCCAGCTCCGGAACGAGGACGGACACCTCAAATCAGTAAGATCTAATATTTTGCTATTTTCATTTGAGGTTCTCATTTCAAAGTGATCTATCACATTAGCTTGATGATAAGCTTGGTGAAGTTGACAACTTCCAAGCATGGAATCCTATGATCTCCCTGAAGAAAATGAATTGGACACCTACACAAGTAGAGAGGTTCCAGTTCCAGAGGGAGATGAGGCTAGCAGCCTTACACAAGAAGAACTTGGTCAAGTCCAAGAAGATCATTGTTGATTCAATCACGGATCAACTTGTACCACAAGTGTATTTTCGGGAGACACCAAAGATGTTTGATTCCTTCACCAAAACATTTGAAGGGAAGAACATAAATCGGAATATGACCTTAAGAAACTAGTTGAAGAATATAAAGATCCAGAATGCATAACAACTTGAAGCGGTAGAAGAAGAAGTGGAGAATGCAGAAATGGTGATAGCCACCTTGAATGGTTTCCTAGGATCATGGGATTCATTCATGCGAGGAATGTGTCCCAAAAGGAAGTGATTACTTTCAGCAGACTCTGGCAAGAGCACACACAAGAAGAAGAAGCTCGACTCATAAGAAGAGAAGAGAATATGGGAGCAACTAAAGATCAAGCTCTCACCATCCAAAGAAGATCCCTCAATCGATGAGGAATATGAAGATCTCAACTCTTGCAGAACCTCTTATCCACCTTATCATTTGGATAAGAACCGATACTATTATGAATGAAAAAGACGATGAAGCTGAAGTCTCAAGAAGGAGGCTAACCATGAAACAAATAAAGATAAGTATTCAATTGTCATTTCATGATATTGTTTTGTTATGCATTTGTTTATATTTAGTTGATGTATTATGCATGATAGGATGTTTGCATTAATGACAATATACTACTAATATGCATGTGATGGGTAAGTAGCTCATGGTGGTATACAACTCTCCATTGCTACTTATCTAGAATGAAACCTCTTTGCTGACATATTGGATTAATGTGTAATCTCAATGTTGTCCTGGTAGAGATGGAAGGCATCTAGAAAGTTTCAGTGAGATATGGATGAATGTTGTATTGTCTAAAGTAGTTGCGTGATCATATATTTATGCATAATAACTTGCCAGTATGAATATTCCTTATGAAATGTTTCTAATCATATGAATGCATTTGACATGTAGGAAAGATCGCGTACATAATCGCCTACAAGAAAACAAGGATAACACTTGTTCCAAAGAACAAGTGATGACAGTTCAAGATGAAGAATAAATATGACGAATGCAATGACATCATTAATAAAGAACCTTCCAGCTATGAAGAAGTAACCAAGAAGAAAGGGAATTCCAGCTCAAGAAGAATGATGTCTAGGATGCAGTATCAAGACCTGAAGAGAAGTTCATAGCTCCATCATGCAGTAGATGGAAACATCATGGGATAACACATACATAATGAGCTTGATGAATATCTGAACCTATGCTACAAGGTTGATAGAGGATGATAAGCTCACAGATGGGTGTGAGAAGAACTTTTGAAAAAGTTCAAGATAGAGGATCTTGGTATCCAATGATCCTAGATGGATACTACTTGTCACTCCGGTACATAATGTTTCAGTGCATAGAGTATGAAAGATAGAGGGAGAATGATGCTCTGCTTTAGAGGGAGTGACTGAAGAAGATCCTGATGTTCTACATGGTACAACAGGATGGACGGATTAGTGATGACTCTAGGCTTTACTGAGAGTAAAGCAGATTCCAACCTTTGCTTCAAGGTTGAAGGCAGAAGACAAGTGATGCTCTTGTTGTGTATCGATGCACTATTTTCTAACCATGGAGGTGTGGCAAAATGCAGATGGAATATTCCTCAGACAAGGGAAGTATGCAATAGATATCTTGAAGAGGTTTAGGATGATGGACTGTGAGGACATGACCACACCTATGGAATCAAACATGAAGCTATTGAGTGATGCTTCATCAGAGACAGTTTATGCCACGATGTATCATCGGATGATTTATTCCTTGATGTACCTGATGAATATGAGACTAGATATTTGCTTTGATGTGAACACATTGAGACATGTTCACCTGATGGTTGCAAAGCATGCAGTAAGGTACCTGAAGGGTACAGTTGAGGATGGGATCAAGTGTGATCTCTTGGTTTGGCAGGATGGAGTCCTGCATGCTGCTGAGTACAGCTGAGGAAAAAGATGTTGCCACTTTCTATTTTGGAGGTAGTATGTTTATTTTGAAAACTACTATTTGATTTGGTTGATTTGACTTGCATTTGTTGTATGATGTAAGGAGGAGCAGTGATCGTGATCAAGATATTTTGAAAGAAGGACTTCTATCATAGCTGATAAGATAGGTTTCCCTCAGATGTAATAGGTCCTGGTGAAGCTCGCAGGTCATCCTTAGACATAATCAGCCCTGATGTGATTCTATGCTAGAAATGGCCAAAGTGAAGTTTGAGTACTTCAGGGAGAAGCTTCGTGTTCTCGAGATCGACATTCCCTCCAAGGGGAAATGATGAGACCAACATCCATTCTAACATGGGAGAGGATTAAGTTCCTTCCATGGTCAGATGTAAGGGCTGAGCCATTCTGTCATGGTGAGAGGATTTGGTTCCTTCCATGTCAGATATGAGTGCTAATCCATTCTAATGTGACTGTAGGATTGGTCCCTACATGATCAGATGTAAGGGCTAAATGCCATTCTAGGAATGGAGGTGCCTGGTTAGTTACCAGGAAAACTCAGTCTAGGACTGACAAGCCATTCTGATATGAGAGAGGGATGTGTTCCCACTTGATCAAATGTAAGGGTTGAACCATTATATTGTGGCTAAAGGATTAGGTTCCTCCCATGTCAGATGTGAATGTTGGCCATTCTTACGAGTAGGTCAGATGTAAGGGCAAATGTCATTCTGGGAATGGAGGCACCTGTTCAGTTACCAGGTAGCTCAGTTTGGGACTAGGGGCCATTCTGATGTAATGGCAGGATTAGTTCCTCCATGATCATATGTGAGTGCATGCCCTTCCGATGCGGTGCTTTCGAGCATGGTCGGATATAAGTGTAGAGCCCTTTCGATGCGGTGCTTTCGAGCATGGTCAATTGTAAGTGCTGAGACTTTTCGATGCGGTGATTTCAAGAATGGTTGACTATAAGTGCTAATCCTTTTCAATGCAGTGTATTCCTACGTGGTCGAATGTAAGTACAGATCCCTTCCAATGCGTTGTGCTTGCACATGGTCGGATATAAGTGCTAAACCATTCTAGCGTGATGTGTTTACACATGGTTAGATGTGAGTGTTGGGCCTTTCTAACAATATGAAGTTAGATGTCAGTGTTGGGTGTGCCTTTCTGACAAGATGAGGTCAGATGTAAGAGATGGGCATACCATTTTGACTTTAGTGTCAGATATAAGCACTGATGAATACCTACATGAAGGGTAGGCCTACAGGACTGACTCGGTAGAACTTCCTGTGATGAGAAGAATGAAAAAGATAGCACCATTTGATTGAGATAGCAGAAGCAGTAATGATGATGATGATTCAGTGATGATCCATACTTGATGATGATCCAACAATGACAATCCATATCAAGTGATGATCTAGACTTGATGATGATCCAGCAGTGATGATATAGACTTGATGATCCAGTAGTGACAATCCAGATCAAGTGATGATCCAGACTTGATGATGATCTAGTAGTGACGATCTTGACCAATTGATGATCCAGACTTGATGATGATCCAGTAGTGATGATCTATATCAAGTGATGATCTAGACTTGATGATGATCCAGTAGTGACGATCCAGATCAAGTGATGATCTAGACTTGATGATGATCCAGTAGTGACGATCCAGATCAAGTGATGATCTAGACTTGATGATGATCCAATAGTGACGATCCAGATCAAGTGATGATCTAGACTTGATGATCCTACAATGACGATCCAGATCAAGTGATGATCTAGACTTGATGATGAACCAATAGTGATGATCTAGATTGAGTGATGATCTAGATCCTGTGATGATGATCCAGATCGAGTGATGATCCAGATCCATATGAATATGACTTGAAGATGAATATAACCTGAAGATGAAGATGAATTGAAGATGAATATAACCTGAAGATGAAGATGACTTGAAGATGAATATGACCTGAAGATGAATATGACTTGAAGATGATGATCCAGATGATACAAAGAATAATACTTGTGCTGATAAATTGTGTCAAGAGAATACCTTCCTAGTTAAGAGGGAGTGTTGATGTAATTGTAACTTCGGAATGTATTCACTTGTATTTCTTATGTATTGTACCCCGATGTTTATTCTGGGATGTGTCTGTAATGTACTTGAGTCATGTCATTCCTCGATGCTCTGATCGGGAATTTTCTATAACGTAAAAGTCATGTCAAGTCATTGTGGATAACCCTCCTATTGTTCAAGGGTTAAAGTCCCCACAATTATGGGGCCCTAGGGTTATTAGACTATCCTAGTGAATTCGACCCTAGGTGAGTCATTGTAAGTCGAGACAATAGTCATCACCATCTAAATCAAGGTTAACCCTCCTTGTTGAGCAAAGGGAAAAGTCCCCACAATTTGGGGGGCACTAGAGTTATTAAACACTCCTAGAGATGCTAGCTCTGGTAAGTAATTGTTAAGTGAGGCTGACATGTTGGAGTGCGCTTCAAGTGAACAAAAGAATATAAATAGAGAGTGAGCCTCTCTATTTATCAGACACACAATCGCTCATTGGGGTGCATGAGTGAGAGAGGAGAATATTTCTCAGTGAGAGAGAGAGAGACAAAATATATGGAGATCATCTTTATGTTTTCAGGTTTTACTACTGCCATTGGTGCTCATTCTATCTCTGAGGAAGTTGTGGGGTTTTCTCCTTTATGGTTTCCCCGAGGAAAAATCTTTGTGTCTCCTGTCTCTTGTATTTTATTGATATGCTCGTTATTCTCTTAGTTAAAGATCCTAAGATCATAATACTAGCTTGAATGATAAAAATCTAACAAAATTCAACCATTTGCATACCAAATGTGTGGACCAACGCAAACATATTCATTATTATTTGGGAAAAATATAACATACCAAGCATAGAAGAACCTTGTTTTTGGGGTTTTATACTTAGTTTCCATAAATAAAAGTTATATATTCCATAATGTAATCTGATTGTCCATGTTTCATATTCTTACACCATATCCCAAAAAGTTGTCTATGTACTACTAATATTCCTTTTTGACGTTCGGATTTCTGTTTTTCCAGAATTCGATTGCAATCAACGTGTCATAAGTGACCAACATTAGCTTGCACCAGCCCAACGGTTGAACTATTGTCACATAAAATGGTTATTGGTTCTTTCTAATTCTGCGACATGTCTTTTAAAATTATCTGCATCGAGATGACTTGACATGTAGTTCTTGTAGCTCCAACATACTCTGCTTTTGCTCAAGACAGAGTTACTATGGGCTGTTTCTTTGAAGCCCGCAACACAACACCTATACTAAAATGAAATGTGTACTGAGATGTGCTCTTCCTTTCATCTGTGTTTCCTCCATTGTTACTGTCAGTGTATCCAATGATTTTAAATTTTTCTAAGGTTGAATACATTATTCCAAGATCCTTTGTGCCACTTACATACCTCAAAAGTATTTTACGTTCTTTCCAATGAGAGTATTTTGGTGACTCCATGAATCTTGAGATCAAACTTAATCCATACATGATGTCTGGTCTTGTCAATTTTAAATACATAATGCTACCAACAATCCTTTTAAATAACGTAGGATCTACAGTTGATCCATCATCATCCTTGCTCAATTTTAAACCTATTATTACTAGTGTTGGGGTTGTCTTGCAATTAGACATATTGAATCTTTTCAAAAGTACACTTGCATACTTTGACTATGATATAAATATACCAATTTCAGACTGATAGACTTCAATGCCCAGAAAAAACTTCATAAGCCGTAAATTAGTAATTTCAAATTCTCTTTCCATGATTGATCTAAAATTATTTATGCCAAAGTCACCAGTAAATATTGAATCATCTACATACATGAAGACAATTAACATTTTAACTTGCTTATTAACTTTGGTGTACAATGTGGGTTCACTTTCCCTTTTGTTAAATCTATTTTCGGGGAGATAAGAATCGAAGAAACTATAGCAAGCTCTAGGATATTGCTTCAAACCATGGATTTCCTTTTTCATCCTATATACTTTGTTCTCTTAAACTGGAACTTCATAGCCTTGTGGCTATTTCACATGCACTTCCCCTTCCAGACAGCCATTCAAAAATTTCGATTTAGCATCCATTTGATAAACATGCCATTTGTTTTGTACAACAATATCCATGACTGTTCTGACTATATCCATGCGTTTGATAGGTGCAAACATTTTATTGAAATCTATGCCAGGTTTTTGTGTGAACCCTCGTTTTACCATTCTTTCCTTATGCTTCTACACATTCCCGTCAACATCTTTCTTGGTTTTATTTACTTTCCATTTGACATTGATTACATGTTTATCTTTTGTTACATCTACCAGCTCCCATGTTTGGTTCTTCTCAATGCATTATATTTTCTTCATCCATGGATAGTGCCCATACTTCATCTTTGACAGCTTCCTCAAATGTTAGCAGATAATCTATTTGAGAAAATAATGCAAAGAGAGAGAGAGAGAATGAATTTGGTGTACTATCTTCATATATTTCATGCATAATTTTTTTCTTCACTGGATTTTTCAATGTTGACCTCGACGGAATGCTTGATCGAGTCTGTTGTCCTCTTTATGTGCTTGTCAGTGTAGCTTGAGCTGTAACTTGTGTCGACATTCCTTGTGCTCAACCATGTCATGGTGTCATCAGAGTCAACAGTTCTCTGACTGGTTAACTTACATGTGGTGTTTGAACCACTTCTTCCATCATGTCATCATCGTTGACATTCGACACAATCTTGATATTCTTCTCGACGGTTCCATCCCATGATTTATTATTTACAATATGAACATCTCGGCCGATGATTACTTTCCTTGCAACACATCATATAACTTGTATGCTTTTGTGTCTTTAGAATAGCCAACAAAAATACATTCTTGTCCCTTGTTGTCTAGTTTCTTTCTCAGCTCATCTGGAACATGAGCATATGCGACATAACCAAAAAGTTTTAAATGAGAAACACAATGATTCATACATTTCCATTCTTCCCGAGGAACTTTATTCTTCATACTCTTTGTCAGACACCGGTTCATAATATATACAACAGTTGTGACTGCTTCATCCCAATATTCATTTGCAAAATGCTTGGCTATCATAATGTTGCGCACCATCTCCATAATGGTTCTTCTATTTCTTTCAGCAACAACATTCTGTCAAGGTGTATATTGTGTAGTGAATTGCTTGTGTATGCCATGGGTCTTGCAAAAATCTAGGAATTCATTTGAGACATATTCACTGCCTATGTCCCTTGTTAATATTTTGATGCGATGTCCACTCTTGTTCTATAGGATTTCCTTAAACTACTGAAAACAACTAAATGCATCGTACTAATGTTTCAGAAAATATACCCATGTTTTTATTGAGTAGTCATTAATAAAACTAAGAAAATAATTGCATCCTCCTATGGATGATGTCTGCATTAGACCGCAAATATCAGAGTGCACAATCTCAAGGGGTGTGCGAGCTCTGTCATGACCTTTTGAGTGGAAAAGTCTCTCTATACTGCTTGCCAAAAATGCATCCTTCACAAACTCTTTCTGGTTTTTTGATCAATGTCAATCCTTTTACCATATTATTTTTGTGTGGTAGCTTCAACCCACCAAAATTCAGATGCCCAAATCAGAAATGCCACAACTAGGACTCATCCTGAACTTCTGTTTGAAATGCAACTTGAAAATCACTGCTGTCATTTTCTTTCTTGTCAAAGTGCTTTCCTACTTCCTTTATTTCTTCCTTGAATTATGGAGCTCTTGTATTTGTCTTTCTTTTCATGTCTGGAATTATCCTCAAAGAAAACAAGCGATTGTTTTTACTGGTACTTTTGCTATCAATTGGTTGCTTGAACGCATGTCTTTAATCACACAGTGATTGTCCTCCTTGTAGAATATGTAACCTTTATGTATTAGTTGTCCAATACCCAACAAATTTTATTTCATAGCTTCAACATGATAGACACGAGGCATAATCTTATGCTCCCCCTATTTGGTTAGAATACCAACAATGCATTTTCCCAAAACAATGACTTGGACATTATTTCCAAGTGTGACATCACTTTGAACTGATTTATCTAGACTTGAAAACAAGCTTGAATTAGTGGTCATATGATTACTACAACCTAAATCTAAATACCCTATGCCATGTGGAATTTCTTGGACAACATTGCATTCAATTGTTGATGCACATACCATTAACATTGTGCTTGACGAAGTGTGGTGTAGGTCAATTGGTTCTAGATTTTCTTCCCTTGATCACACTGCTTCTTCCTACAGTTTATATGCACAATGACCAAATTTATTACAATAATGACAATAAAGTTTGGATTTAACAAACCCATTACCACTTGGATGACTTGGGCTCTCATTCTATCCTCTATCAATGACATTTGCAAGACTGTCATCATGTCCTCCTCTAGAAGAACTTCTTCCTCTGCCTCTAGAAATGTTTCTCCCCCTGCCTCTACCATGGATTATGGTTGACTATGCTGCAAATGCACCATCCAATGATGTATTTGATCTATTTATTATGTGTTTGTGATTAATGAGTGAGGCGTGCAACTCATAAATAGTAAACACCAACATGTCTTTGTTTTCTTCCAAGGTAAAAAGAAAGGATTCAAATCTTGGGAGAAGACTTCTAAGAACTTTTTCAATAACCCTTCTTTCTTCTATATTTTCTCCATGAGATTTTAGTTGATTTATCATACCAACGACTCTAGTGTAGAATGAGTCTACTCACTTTGTATCTTTCATTGACAGAGATTCAAAATCTCTTCTAAAAATCTGTAACTTGAAGCCTTTACCTCGTCAAAACCTTCATAGGATGTTTCCAATGTGGATCACATGCTTGCTTAGCGTTATTTACTGCTACTCTTGGGAGTATGCTTTCATGTATTGCTTGGTGTATGTAGAACATAGCCTTTCCATCTTTCTTCCTCTATATATTTCTCAACTTGTGTGATATTGTTATATGCTGCTTGATTTGTTGGTTCTGCATAATCATTCTAGACAATATCCCAAACATATTGACCTAGGAACAAAGCCTTCATTGTTAAATACCAATACTCATAATTCTTTCCTGTAAAAATTGGAGTATGCAAACTCGACATGTGTGCACCAGAAGTGGAAGCCATATTTTTAATTTTTGTTTTCTTAGAGAAATAATTTTTTTAAGACAAGGTTTCTTTCTAAACCTTGCTCTGATACAAGATATTGGGAGACTCTGAGAGGATTAAATTGAGTTACCACTCAGTCATAATTTTTTTTCTTGTCGAGTCTAGACCTATTTTTTACTCGTCCGTTAAATATTGTTTAACTCTGACCAAAACTTATACAATTCTAACTCCGACTAGACAATTCGCATTCAGACTAGACAAGTCAAATTTAGAAAAGTTAGAATTGACCAAAATACTTCAAAAAGTTTTTACCGTGATCGACAAGTTTTCAATAGACTACTTTTGGTCGAGTTAAACTTCTTTGAGTTTCACCAACTTACGTGACTTGGACATGTTTTACTTCCACTGACTTTTGATTTAGACCAACTCCCACTTCGACTTAACCCCTTTTAGTGGAACTTTTACAAAGGAGATTTATTAGTCTAAAGACTTATAAAATGAAAAACACCTTTTACCGATCGGTAACTTTGAGCAAAACTTGACAAAACTATAATTTGACAAACTTAGAAAATTATATAACCAAATATTAATTAAGACTTATTTCCACCGATGTATAGTAAAAGCTCAAACTTTTACACCCTAAAATGTTTACGGATTCTATCATCTTTCACTTAAACTATAAATGTCAAGAACATTTACTTAAGTAATTCAGGAGAGAATGTGCAGCTAAATAAAACATGCATTCAACCGTAATAATGTATATATAAATATTGTTGGGACATAAAAAAGAACTATTTGTGGTAAATACAAACTTGGAAATTTACAAGGATGTTTCACCTTTTAGAGCTTCGGCTCTTGACACTTTCAAACACACAGAAGCTTTAGCTTAGAAGACTACCCAATTTTTTTCTTTCTTCTCCACTATTCAAAATATTCTCTTTTGATTTACAATCTTCTTTTATTGCTTCTCCGTGAATCTGCTAACTTATTATTAAATACTGTAATAATTATCTACCTAAAAACCTATATGCACAAATTTAATTCAAATGGTTTATATCTAAGCTAAGTGAACACTTCATTATGTCAGAAAGACTCATAGAAACAAATCTTCAACAAAATCTGACAGAGTCCATAGAGTCCGCTAAGATGAGATACAGATCTACTATTAATTAATATTTTCAACAGAAATCAACAACTTCAATTCAGGCAAGCCTATACACATGCCCAAAACTATGAATATTATATAGTTTATCATAATACTAATACGATATGGTCTGTGATATATGTTTGGTTGTAAGCTTATGCCTCCTAATATCTTGGTAGTTTTTTATCACATAACTTTACACGGAATTGCACAAATTGAATGGGATGATGGTCACTTTTCCATTAATGAACACCTCACCCACAGGGCTTTATGCTTTTATTTTCGCGGTTGGGAATGAATCCATCTCTTTACTTTTTCTTTGTGCATATAAGATTGTGTATCCACAATTCCAGTTTTCAACATCATGTTAATTTTGTTTACTTTTTTCATTACTTGGTGTATATAAGATTTTGTATCACAATTCCAGTTTTCAACATCATGTTAATTTTGACAAAACAATTATTTCTATTATATTCTTTATTTATGATCATTTCATGCTTTCGCAACATCATTGACATCTTCAACTTCCTTTTTAATTTTTGACTTTGCTCTTATGAGATATGGTTTTCCTTTATAATTTAGACTGTCTCTTATAGATAAGGTCTTTCTTTATAAATATAGTTCATCTTTTAATGTTGAAACTTTTTTAAGGTGTAGTTTGTTTTTAGTCAACTTTTTTGTTCATATAAATTAGATGCTTCTTACTTTCACTTTTAACCAATACTTTGTATTTTGGAAACCATAACTTTTAAAATTCTAAATTTTTTTACATAATATTTGGTTTTAATATTATTATTTAACCTATTGTCTCCTTCATCTATTTAAATTTGAAGTCAACCAACAACTTTGAAAACATTAATTAAAATGAAAACATTAATTAAAGGATGCCTTTTTTATTTTTGTTCCAATAGATAGTTTCACTCTTTTATTCATTATAAGTAGTAAAGCAACAACTTGAAAACATTAATTGGAGGATGCATTTTCTTTAGATGATTCTTGTTTCAATAGATAGTTTCACTCTTTTATTCATTATAAGTAGTAAAACAACAACTCTGAAAAATTAATTGGAGGATGCATTTTCTTTAGATGATTCTTGTTTCAATAGATAATTTCAGTTTCATATTAGTTAGATACTTATTGTAACAGTTATATATAGATTGCTTTGTTTTGATAATAAAAGTATTTGTGGTTTAATAATCATATGTAAAATAATAGATTTATTATTAATAATAAAACTTAATATTTTAAATTAAATATAAAATTGTAATAAGTTTGATGTTATCATCTTATTAATAGAAATATATTAATATGTTTATAATTAAAAAATAAAACATCAAACCTTTTTACCACATTATATAAATAAATAATATACCTATTCTCAATGATAAAGGTCCTCAATATTTTAAATCCAATATAATATTGAATATAAATGTTATGTTATTATGTCATTGTATAAAGATATGTTTATAATTGACAACTAAAAAATTACACACCTTATAACCATTTATTCATATATATATATAATTTTTTATTACATCAATATATAATCAATGAATCAGTACGCACCTCCTTTTTTTAAATTTACATTAATGTTTATTCTTTTAAATTCTTTATTTTTTAAGTGTAAAACAAATAAACAATTATAACTTTAACAAGTAATATAAATTTGATAAAACCTTTTTTATAAAATGCTCAAACCCAACCTTTTTCATTTTATAAACATGTTTATCCACTATGAAATATAACCCTTTTCACTCTATAAACATGTTTATCCGCTATGAAATCTAACGTTTTCAACAGTAAATTAGGTGATATTTGAAAATTTCCACTTAGTTAACACCATGAACTAACAAATTAAATTCATCGCTAAATGCAACCCATTACCTTATCCAAATTAAAAATAAATAAACAGGCTCAAATCAATTGATATGCATGCCAGCAACGAACATATTAAAATAGACCTTACTCCTATCCATCGTTTAAAGAAAACATCGATATTCATCTTTGGTAGGCGTAGAATACATCCCATCCAATGCTTACGTGAAGTCACTAACTGTCCACAACACTCACATCACATATTTTACGTCATTAAACACAAGTTAATGCTCGCTTGACCTCTCAGAATTTGTTTAATCGTTATTGTGAACACATTTGATGGCTAAAAACGCTGAAAGGTCTAGTGGAAAAAGTAAGAAAGTAAATCATATTATATAAAAATTAATGGATGGATTTCTGTTAGATAGTTCATGTATTTCTCTAATGTAAATTGCTCTATGGCTGCGTGAAAAATGGACAACTTATGGTATTGGACAGTTTATAGTTTTTTCTGGTTGCAGAAGTTAGCTGAATAGAATTCTTAATGTCTGTGTCTTGACTTTAATGTATTTAGCAATTGCTTCATAGCCTTTATTTAATATATAAGTTTAATATATTTAACAAGTTGACCTTAGCATATATAAATAATTCATGCTGGATAATTTATGAGCAGCCGCCCTTTTGTTTCCCATGTGTCACTCTATGCCCTTCTATGACATGTAAGATGACCTTTACAGGGCGGCGAAGCCTTTCAGAATAGCGAACATTCATTAGTGGCTAAAGCACACTCATGAGTGCTATGCAAGAGTGGATTTCCCCTCTAGTTTATTTATGGGAAAATGGTGGAGGGAATAGCTGATGCCAAAAACGCCATTGGATTATCTTTGTATTTAAATAGATTTCAGAAGCCATGAAGGAGACAACGAAATTTCAGTTGATATTTGGATAAAGACGCCATGGCTGATAGCTCAGGCAAATTTGACAAGGACATCCGTAATACAGTGCTATTTTGCCATTCATAAATTGAATCTCTCTCTTACATCTCCCACCGCGTGAACACGACAGTTTGAAAATAACTTTAGAAATCATGGCGAACCAGCTTAGATACGTTGCAATTCTCACCTTGGCGTTGCTTGTGATTGTTGAGCTTTTTCAAATAGCAATGCACCCTGGCCGTTCTCAGAGCTCTATGACCGGTTCTACAAGTAAGGTTCTTCATCACTACTGGAGACACTAGGGTTCTCAGAGCTCTATGACCGCTTTGGCTTTGGATTTCAATTGAAATAATTTGAGTTGTAACTTTCTTGGCCAATTATACGTATTGGAAGGTTATACTTTAGAGTTAATTTAAACGCTAAGATTATTCCTACGAAGCTAAACTAGATATTACTTCTATTTTAGTTGAACTTATCGTTTTAATGTCTGTTTAACCTCTTACTCACGAAACTTGTATATATGTAAATCATGTTTAGCGTTTTCATGATTTTTTAATAGATATAAAATTATGCATACTACACCAAGCCACAAGTTATACTTGTACATATGATGAATCACATTTCTGGATGCAATCAAGAGCTTATATATTATATTTATTTAGAGCGTTTCGGTATCCCATTCTTAATGTCTGTGATGTTTTTCTTTGATATATCAATCTACAATTAAATAAAGAGGAAATAGAGAGCGGGAAATTGTAGCAGCAAAGGATTACAGGGAAAGAAATGATCCAGTTGGTGATTATAAACACTCGACTCTGCATGAACAAACTCTGGCTCAGGTTTTTCTTCCACACAATGAACACATTATTTGTATTCTGAAACGTTATTGTTAACAGATTATTTGTATTCTCAAACGTTATTCTTATTCTGATTCTTTTTTATTTGTCAAAATCATATAATTTTAGGATAGTGGTTACAATCAGCGCGGTACGCTTGGCGAAACTGGAGGATCAATAATATTATCATCAACAGATAGCGCTATAGAACGTAAAATATTATATAGCAAAAGAGAGATTCCTGGCGGGCCAGATTCTCAGCATCACCATCGCAAAAGCAAATAAATAGTTCAATATGTTTTTACTAATAAAAAGCTTCAGTAGACAAAATGTGGTTACTAATAAAACGATCAGTAGAAGCTGACAGGCTTCTAGACTACTTGTATAGAACGTACTGCATGTTTTCTCATATGACTTTGATCTTTAAACTGAAAAGATATTTGGATTCTTGTGTTCAGCCAGTTTGCTGTTGCCTATATACTATATACTATAGTTATACTTTTCTTTTACACCATTATGTTGTTGCCCTATAATATGATTCTGATTCCTGGTATTAAAAGTTATATATATAATACGAAAATATGTTGTTGATTCTGATTCAATATGTTATATATATAATATAATATATAATTCTGATTCCTGGTATTAAAAGTTATATATATAATATTAAAGTTAGTATGTTGTTGCCCTAAAATATGATTCTGATTCCCGGTTTTGAAAATTATCCTCGGATCCGAGTATTTCATTATTTTCCGTTGCACTCTTCCGTTATTCGTGCTTGTTTTCTTACATGCAAAGTACAAACAGGCTCAACGTTTTCACTTTAAATTTTAAATCATTATTAAATTTAATAATGAAAAAAAAACTTACTTTAAATTTAATAAATGTTAGAATTACATTTTAAAGAAAAGTAAAACTATGTTAATAATATATTTGATCTGTATTAAAAATTATATATATAATATGAAAAATATGATGTAAAAAAGAATGTGGAAATCTTGTTTTGCACTACATTTTGTATAAGCTCCACTTTATCAACTGTTTATATATATAAAGCATATCAATATAAATCCATATTGACTTCAAAACTCAAAAAAAAATCTTTTAATATGTATGGATTTGTAAGTAATATAAATAAGCAAACTTTTACGAAGATCTACTTAACGCCATGGACCATTAGTAGTAACTTGCATACATTTATTTCTTCTTTCATACTTTTACGTCTTTATCAACTAAGTTTGAACATTACATTCACGGAATTAACATTTTAAAGTTCCTGAATGAAGGTTAACAAAATTTTGAAAGTGAATTTATCAACGATCAAATGGAGACACAAAAGTTCATTCGACCATTCCAACATCTATTTTTTTCCTTTGGAAATGATCGTTACAGTACATCATAACAACATGCTACATCACGACAGACCGTTACAGGGCTTTCGCACGTAAATTGACTTTCTATTTAATGGATTTGACATTCTAATTCTCATCGTATAAAAGAAAAACAGGGAGTCCAAAATAGTGATAAAGACATTTAATATTTGACAACCCTTTGAGTGTGGTAGAGAATCCGGTTTGATTATCGAGAAGTTTCTACTAGACATTCCACTTCTCATAATATCTACTAATTATACGAGAAAACCAGAGAGTCCAAAATAATGATAAAATACATTTAATATTTGACAACCTTGGAGTGTAATAGACAATCAGGTAGTTTCTGTATAATGGATTAGACATTTCACTTCTCATCATATCTAATAATCAGGTATATGTATCTACTAATTACGTATACGAGAAAAACAGAAAATCCAAAATAATGATAAATATATTGAATATTTGACAACCCTGGAGTGTGATAGACAATCAGGCATGATAATGGAAAAGTTTCTGTATAATGGATTAGACATTCCACTTCTCATCATATGTAATAATCAGTTATACGAGAAAAAAAGCCACTCCAAAATAATAATAAATATATGTATCAAAGATTTGATGATAAAAAACATAAGAATAAAATATTATTATTTTCTTATCACAAAAGTAATAATAATATTTTATATTATTTAAGTGGTATAATTTTATATATCTTATTTTAATTTTAAATAAATATATAAAATTGTTTGATTTAAATTTAGTCATAGATTACTAGAATTGAATAATGACTATTAAATTAGTAAAAATGAATAAATTAAAGTAAAGAATGAATATTATTTCAAATGTAATGGTGGAGTGGGGTTTAATAATTTTAGTTTTTTTAATTAATATGCATAATTTGTACCATACCTTAGATATTAAAACATAACCTTGGCCATATTAAATGATCATCATCTCCATAATCTTAGAAACCTTTTTCCAGAAAATAGATTTCCAAACCAAAACCTCAAAGACTAAGTTAATGTTCTTCTGCAAGAAGCAATATGCTATTTTGATTCTGCATTCCATATTCCTCCCTTCCGCCTTTCGTTGGGGACTTTAGGAATCAAAAACTCCGTGAAACGGCCACTTTCTCCTTTGACTTTCTGCCCTTCGACTTCATCCGTTCTTCTTTTCACTGTGGACCACGGAAATCAAAAACTCAACATTCGACAGAATCATTTAATAACTTTCTGTATTACGCCTTCCTCATTTCCGCCTTCTGCTATAAAACTTCAGTAATTGGCAAGTCAACTTTTTACAGAAACATTTAATGACTTACTGCATTCCTCCTTTCACTGTGGAACTCAAGAATAGAAAATCAGAACATTTGACAGAATCAGTTAACGAATTTTCTCATTTCACCTTCCTCCTTTCCGCCTTCGGGTATGGAACTTCGAGAATCGGAAACTCAAATTTTGACGGAATCATTTAGCCAATTTTCACCTTCCACCTTTTCGCCTTCCGCTACGAAACTTGCGAATTAGAAACATAACTTTTGACGTAATTGTTTAGCCACATTCATCCTTCTGCTGCTGAACTCGAGAATTGGAAACATAACTTCTGATGAAATTATTCAACCACATTCTGCCTTTCGCCTTCCGCTGCGGAACTCAGAAATCCGAAACATAACATTTGACATAATTATTCAGCCATATTCCACCTTTCCGCCTTCCTCTACGGAACTCAGGAATTAGAAACATAACTTTTGATGGAATTATTCAGCCATAGCCCGCCTTTCATCCTTTTGCTGCGAAACTCGGGAATCCGAAACATAACTTTTGACGGAATTGTTCAACCAAATTCTGCCTTCTGCCTTTCCTCCTTCCGCTCCAGAACTCAAGACTCGAAAATGTAACTTTTGACAAGATTATTCAGCCACATTTCTCCTTCCTCCTTCAGCCCTTAGGCTTTCCATTGCGGAAATCGGGAATTGAAAACATAGCTTTTGACGGAATTATTGAGTCACAATCTAATTTCCTCCCTCCGCTGGGGAACTCAGAAATCAGAAACATAACTTTTAACAGAATTATTCAGCCACACTCAATCTTCCACCTTCCACTACATAACTTGGGTATTATTCAATCACCATCCACCTTCTGCCTTTTCTCACTCCGCTGCGAAACTCGAGAATCAAAAACATAATTTTTGACGAAATTATTCAGCCACATTCTACCTTCTGCATTCCATTGGTAGATCTCGAAAAACGGAAAGACATATTTTTTCTTAACCCTTTTCCCATTCTCCACCTCCCGCCTTCTACATGCGGATTCCGAGGTGCATAAAACACACTTTTACCTTAGAATTTTCCGCTTTTTTGCACTTTCACCTTCTGCAGGAAGATTCTGGAGTGTGGAACATAACCTTCTACCTTATTGATTTCCTATTTTAGACCTTCCGCCTTTCGTCTTCCACAGGAGGATCCCAGAGTGTGGAAAACCCACATTCTGCAATCCGTCTTCCACAACTTCTGTGAATCATTGATCTGGTTACATATTTGATCTCGACCATTGATGTTCTAAAATTGTGGATCAATGTTTAACTTTGTGGATTCAAGGGTTTCTGGTTTCATCTGGCGTTTTTAATTACTGTAAGTTAAACCAAACTGAACATTAACTTGATGCTTAACCCTTCTTTGATTGCTTCTTCTTTTTTCATAATATTAACAGTTAAGCCCTGACTATGCTAAGTTGATTAAGGGGTCCAAAAAAAAAATTTAAGGTTTTCTCTGTGTAAAAAAAAACTTTTCATCTGCGACATAGGCATAATATAGATCTATGCTATAACAACATGACCAATTCAGTCCCCATTTAATAAGAATAATTAGCTTAAGCAGAAATGATACGAACACACAATCGAGAGTTAAATGTAGGAATACATAGTACATTTAAAAAAAAGGAACATATGATTCAATCCATTATATACAGAATCATGGATTTTAGATTCTTCAAGCATCAAATTCGAAACTATATCCATAACAACCAGTTCTACCAGCTTATGCCCATAAAAACTTATTAATCACTACAGTAATATAATTGTACAGATCTAATATACTTCAGAGAAACATGGATATTTGTTCCACATAAATGCATAACCCTATTGCTTGGAGATGTAACTGTACATAAACATTTCACATACACATCCTATTGTAACATAATTTCTCATAAGAAAAATTGAGTAGGAACGTGGCACCACTGCTAGGAAAAAAAAAGAGAAGAAGTTGTTCCACCCAACCAACACTCGGAGCAGCCAAATTCCTTGCTCCAGAACCCCCGAGCTTGTTCGCTGCACAAAAAGAGAGAAATATCTTAATGCGTCATCTCCTGCATTACAAAGATGTTAATCCCCCTCTAATGCTATCCTCTTTCTTCTTATGGACATACTATTAAATAGTATTTTTCCTAGGACTTGGTCATTTATGAGCCTCCTTCTCTTTAGCAACTCAACTAGGAGTGCAGGCCTGATTTTTGGGGATGATGCTTCCTGCATCTCAAGTCTCTGCCACTTGTCACATCCCTCTTGTGGGTCAATGAACACTTTTTCAATAGCTATTTCCACTTTTTTCCCCTTCAACATATTTTATTAATAAGGAATGTTTTATTACAAAATGTTCTATTCTTGACTTTCCTATCAAAGAATAATAAAATAACAATTAAAGTATTTTCCAATAGAATTAATAATTATTAAATCAAGGGGTATTAAATACACCTCCCCTTAAAAGATAACAACGTCCTCAGTGTTATAACTTTTTCTTTTATTCATCCATGTCAGCATCTTGGAATAAGTCTCGATATGCCTCCTGCATATTACTTTCCAGCTCCCAAGTAGCTTCTTCTGGAATAAGGTGCTTTCATTGCGCCTTTACATGTTCGATGGTATAGTTCAGGAGTAAAAGTTCTCTCTTGTCGAGAATGCGCTCTGGTCCCATTTGAAACTCTCCTTCAGGTTCCACCTAGATTACATTCCAATCAATCACATGAGAAACATCATGAGCATATGTTTTGAATATAGAAACATGAAACACATTATGTACTTTAATATTCGATGGTAGGGCTATCTTGTATGCAACTAACTCTACTTTAGCTAGAATTTCAAATGGTCCGCAATATTTGGGTGCCAATTTCTTATACTTTTCCAATCTCAATGTACTTTTCTTGGGTTTTACCTTTATGTATACATAATCACCCACCTAGAACTCTCTAGGAGTTCTTTTTAAGTTAGCATAGCATTTCTTCATGTCTTAGGAAGCCTTCAAGTTTTATTGTACCTATTTCATGGTTAGTTCCATATATTCTAATAAATAAGGTCCTAAAATTAATCTATCAACAGGGATGCTCCATGAGATTGGAGTATTACACTTACGCCCATTAAAATTTCAAATGGTCTCATACCTGTAAAAACTTCAAAATTATTATTATAAGCAAATTCAACTAAGTGTAGGTAATCTTCCCACTTACCTGGTTTGTCCATAACATACATTCTTAGCATGTCCTCTAGAACTAGGTTTACCCTTTGAGTCTGCCAATCCATTTGTGGATGATATGCAATACGAAAATGTAACTGAGTACCAAATCCTTTAAATAATGCTTTCCAAAAGTTACGAGTAAACTTCGCGTCTTTATACGACACTATTACCTTTGGTATGCCATGTAACCTGAATATTTATTTCATGAATATGTCTGCAATATTAAAAGCTTTGTAGGTATATTTGATAGGTATAAAATGAGACGCTTTGCTTATTTTTTCAACCACAACCATGATGGAATCATGTTTCCTGAAATTCTTGGGCGATCCGGTGATGAAATCCATACTGATGGTCTCCCACTTCCATTCTCGAAAGGGCAGTGGCTGCAACAATCTTGCGAGATGTTGATGCTCTACTTTAACTTGCTGACATTCAAGGAAGCGAGATAAGTATTCAGCCGCTTTGTAAGGTCCCCGGTTTTGACCCCGTTTGCATGATGTATATATTGTAATTAATCGTGGTGAGGAGCTCAAGGAAAAAACCCCACCATCGATTTGGTTGTGTGTGTGTTTCGGCAATTGGGATAGTTGCCGATGGTTTATCGTGCCATTTGGCACATTATAACTCGGCATCATGTAAATACGCACATCAATTAAAACTAAAACCACAACCAGTTACGATAGTGCAACGGTGAATGAAAAGGGCATGGTTCCAAAGGATAAGGGGCGGGGGATGTCAAACCTTGGTTTATGGGGGAAAAACCCTTGTGTTTCCACCTTGTTTGTTTTTCCACCTTTCTTGTTTCACCAACCTCTTCAATGACTTGGTTTTGTTGTTGGGGGCAGTTATGGCTAGTAGTTGAGGCAGTTATTGCTTTTGGGAGTGGGGTGGCAGGACTGTCAGTCCCTTGCACATGCGCCCACTCCACCCACGACTGCATCCACTCCTTTCTTCCACAATTTCCCCATTCTCCCATGGTTGGTTGGTGCCACATGACTGTCTGTTCTCCCTCACGCACTCTCCATTATGCAGGTTCTCTGTGGTCTGTTCATCTTTCTCTGGGATTTCCTGTTCACCCGTGCACTGAGGAAGTGGTATGTTCATCTTCCTCATGTAGAGGTCGGTTCTGTCTTCCTCACGCGCTAGTCGAGGGTTCCCTCTTTGGTTTTTCGCATGCAGTGAGCTGGGAGAGCAGCCTCGTGGGCATGAATTTCTGCTGTGTATGCGACTTGCTGTTGATTTCACCCATGTTTTGGGTTGTTGTTGTTCTTCCCATGATTTTTGGATGTGGTGGTGAGTCCAATTTCTTCTTCAATTGTGGACTGAGTGTACGTTTTTCCATGTTGTGAGCCGTGCTCACTGAATTCATTTTGGGACTGTTGTCTTCCCTGTGTTTTGTTGGCTGTGGCATTCAATTTCGTTTTGAGTCGCCATGGATTTCCAATCCATTGGTTGAGTTTTCCTCTGTTCACGCTGGGTGTTGGCTTCTCCTCTGTTTTGTGGACTGTGTGATGTTTCCCTCATTCACTATGAAGTTGGGCTTCTGCGGATTGTTGGAGTTTGACTTCTCTTTCGTTTGAGACTGTCTGAGTTGTTTTGGCCATGTCAGGGCCAAGAACAACTCTGTGTCGCCTTATGGGCTTGAGCTGTGCTCATCTTTTGTTTGGGATTATCCCCGGTTGCCTTTGCTTCTTCACAGGGCTATGAAGGGATGGTTTTGCTGCATGTAAGCAGTGGTTGGTCTTTGGAATATGCTGGCTTGTCCGGTCTGTTGATGGACTGATAAACCTAGCTGTGTTGGTTTGCTGAGTGCGTCCCCTGGCTATGTGTAAGCCTGCATTGACCCTTATCCTTGGAGGAATCATGCCCAGCTCGGGGGTGGCAGCATTGCTGAGAGATTGATGAGAAAGATGGCCTATGGTTGGGTGGAACGTTGTAGTGACGTAGCTGGTTGCGGGATTCTTCATCAAAAGATAAGTACCGTTGCTATTCCATCTCTGCAATTATATTGATGTTTAATGAGTTATGATGAACATGCTGAATGCTGGTTTATGAATATGTTTGCTTCTGCTGAATGATTGAGGAATTATGCATCTTGTATGATGTTTTATGCACTCTGTTATGCATGTTGTTTAAGCTTTTAATATCAGCATTTTTCTTGTTTATGTTCATGGGGTTGTTTTCCTAGTTGAGCGATTGGTGTTGGTTGCATCCTCTTTGCCAGTCGGAGGGTCGGGGACGTGACACACTTCCTTTTTCATGTTTGGCCAAAAGAAGTCTTTTATGATCATGGTAAGCATTTTTTGATACCTCGGATGCTCCGCGTATGGTATTTTATGTAGTTTATCCATGACTGTCAATTTAATTTATCCTATGTTTTGTATATATAGCTTGTCTTTTTACAACAGCACTCCTTGTTGGTTTAGGCTAAATTCTATTTTCACTTGTTCTTGTTCATTTTTAGTAGTATTTTCTTTTAAACTCTGATATTCCCCATCAGAATTTCTAGTACTTAAAATATGATCATCAAATTCGCAGTTTTTGCTTGCACACAGTAAATTCGCATGACGACTTAAAGCATATGCTACTTTATCTTCCTTTCTCTTTATATTTTTTATTTCAAATTCATAATCGCTTAGAAAGGACAACCATCTGGCTTGTCTTGCATTCACTTTTCTTTTTATTAAATAAATATTTAATTCTTATGTTGTGTGACATAAGTAACTCTCCCAATTAAGTAATGTTGCCACATTTTCAAGGCTTGAATTATAGCAGCAAGTTCTAGGTCATGTGTTGCATAATTATTCTCATAATCTTTTAGTTTTCTAGATTCATAAGCTACAACATAAATGTCTTGTAGTAAAACTCCATCTAGCCCTTAATTGCAAGCAAGAGTGCATACAACGAAATCCTTGAATGGATCAACAATTTTTAAGATCGGGGCAGTGGTTAATAGGTGTTTTAATTTGCTAAAACATTCCTCGCACTTCTTAGTCTACTCAATTTTTTTTTCTTTCTTCTGTAAGGAAGTTACGGGGTAGGAAATCTTATAAAATACTTATATGAACTTCCTGTAGTATACAGTGATTCCCATAAAATGATATGATGTCAGGTACATTTTTAGGAACCAGCCATTCCATGATGGCGTTTACCTTGTCTGATTCGACTGAGATTCCATCCTTGGACACTACATCTCCAAGGTGTTGAATCTTGTCTTTGAAAAAGTCACACTTACGCAACTTTCATAAAGTTGTTGTTCTCTTGATACTTGAAAAACTATTTTCAAATGTTCTTCGTGTTTTGATCATTCTTAGAGTAGATTAATATTTCGTCAATGAAGACAACCAAAAATTTAACCAGATACTTACTTAAGATGTTGTTCATTAAACACATGAATGCGATAGGTGTGTGTTTCAACCTGAAGGGAATTACGACAAACTCATAGTGACCGTAACGGGTCCTAAATGTTGTTTTAAAAATATCTTCATCTTTTATTCGCACTTGATGATAACTCGACCTTAAATCTATCTTTGAAAAAAGACTTGCTCCATGGAATTAATCGAACAGATCATTTATCCGTGGAAGTGGGTATCGGTTCTTAATAGTCATTTTATTTAGTTTCCTATAATCGATACATAATATTAGTGTACTATCTTTATTTTTCACAAACAAGACCAATTCTCCCCACAGAGACACACTTGGTCGAATGTACTTTTTATCGATTAGTTCTTGTAATTGTGATTTTAGTTCTGTGAGTTTGATTATGTTCATTCGATATGGATATTTTGATGTTGGTACCGCTCTAGGTATGAGATCGATTATGAATTCTATATCCCTTTTGAGGGGAAGTCAAGGGACTTCTTCTAGAAAGATATCTTCAAACTTCTTTAAAACATGTATGTCTTCTAGTTTAGGTTTCATATCATTTTCCTTATTATTCATTATATACACTGCGAATACATTACCCTTTTCTTACTTATCTCTTTATTTGTAGAGAAGATATTTCTCTTATGGTTACCTTTTTAAGAATTCCTCTCACTTTTATATTATTTCCATTATTATCAATACATGTAAATGTTTCATCAAAATAGTTTAGCAAAACTTTATGCTCTTCAAGCCAATACATTCCTATTAACAGATCATAAGATCCTAAAGGAAATATGTTTACATTCACATGTGTAAGGAAATCATTTAACATTATCTTACAATTTCTAACAATACTAGTAACCCTTATTTTTTGTACCTGTGGCTAACTGTACTAGCCACGACTTATAAAAAATTTTAGGTACAAAATTGCATAAATCAACTACTCTAGGTGAAATATAACTCATGATTGAGCCTAGATCAATTAAGATAGAAATAGCTTGATTTTTTATCACACCTTCAATTCCGACCATGAAAGTCTGGTGGTTTGCTTGCTGATTTTCTAGTGCAACACATATTCTGGGCATGCTCTTCACCATATCCCTGACCGTAAATGCTTCTTGGATAGAATGAACATTAAACTTTCGTTTCCTTATTGGACAGTCTTTAAATTAGTGTGGCTTTCCACACTCCCAACATTTTAAGAGTTGTTCTTGCGCTAGGTTTTTATTAGGCACATTTGAGGGTACTGGATAATCCTGAGGTTTAAAACCTTTGTAATTGTTACCTCGATACCCTCTATGATTATTTCCCATGATTTTATGAAACTTATTTTGTTTTCTGTTAGAATCAAAATTATTTGGCCTTTGATTTTTCCAAGCTGGTATGCTTTCTCTTTTATTCTTGTTTTGGTCATACTAGAAGTTGGCCTTCCTCATCACCTCCTCTAGTTTATTTGGATTGTCATACTCAATCTGTTCTTTAAACAGGAGGGGAAGGTAGCTAAGGATCCATTGTATCTTGGGATTCTCATCAATTATGTAGGGGGAATAGAGAAGTAAGCTTAAGAACTTACTACATAGTTATTTCATTGTCATTTCCCTAACCTCAGTTCATAGAACTCCTTGGTTTTTTCTACATAATATTGTTCCGATAAATATTTTCTTTTAAAAAGTTTATTAAAAGTTTTGTAGGTTACATACCTTTCTTTTATACCCTTAATTTTCTTTATGTCTTGCCACCATATATATTTCTTTTCGGTCAAATTATAAATAAGCATTTTTTCTTTCAACTCATCCTGAGTAATTATATATTTGGAAGTACTTTTTCATTCAAAATAGCCAAGCCTCTTCCTCCTCTCCCTTCTCGACTTCCCCATTAAACATGGGTGGTTTAATTTTATTGAATTCATCAGAGATTTCCTCATAGGGTCTGTACTTTTTCTTCTTTTTATTTTTGTCATTGCTTTCTCTTTACTCTTGATATTTTCTATGATGTTTAACTGTCTCTTCCCTTGAAGTGTTGGGGTTATGTCTGCAAAATTACAGCTTCCTACCTTGACATTTATTGTATGGATCATTTTTAGGAAGTTCCTCATGAAAATCCTAATTTTTATCTTCTTCTTCATTATGGATTTTTGCTAACAAGATAGTGTTCAGTTTTTCTTGAGACTTCATAATTCACTCATTATCTTCCTTAACATTTCTTAATTCAGACCTTAGTTCATCCAGAGTCCTTTTTAATTCACATTTATTGTCCTAACTTTAATTTAGATCTACCCAGAACTCTCCATCCCTCAGATTACCCTATTCATTATTTAATGGTTATTCTGGGTGACGTTCCTCTTCTACAGATATTCCTGCATTTGCCATATTTTCTACAAAATATATGTGTACTTCTCTTTGCTAGGTATAAGAGAATTTTCAAGACAAAAATAAAAATGAGTTAGTTTGTTGTTTTCTAAAACAGTAGTGGGTTGATCTTATTCAAGCCTAGTGCTGAAACTGTGCTCTGGTACCATAAGTAACATATCTTATATTTCAAACATAAAAAAAATTCTATAACCATATATCTTCAGACATATTAATAAAATACTTAAATGTTATAAGACATTACAAACAAATAGAGAGCTTAAAACATAACCCTCGCCATATGAAAATATCATAATATCCTTTTAACCTTTGCAACCCTTTCCAAAAAAATAGATTTCAAAACAAAAATTTTAAAAACTAAGTTACTGTTCTTCCAAAATAACCAATCCGCAGTTCCAATTCCGCATTCTGCATTCCTCCCTTCCTCCTTCCACTGTGGACTTTGAGAATCAGAAACTCCCCAAAACGACCACCTTGTTCTTTGAATTTCCGCCCTCTGAATTCCACCTTTCCGCCTTCTGCTATGGACCTCGAAAGTCGGAAACTCAACATTCAACGGAATCATTTAACAAATTTTGTCCTTCAACCTTCCTCCTTTTTTTCTTTCTGCTACAGAACTTCGAGAATCAAAAACTCAACTTTTGATGGAATCATTTAACAAATTACGACCTTACCCCTTCCGTCTTTTCTCCTTCTGCTACGAAATTCATGAATAAAAAAAACAACATTAGATGGAATCATTTAATTACTTTCCTCTTTCCTCCTTTCCACATTATGTTGTAGAACTTCGAGAATCAAAAAATCAACTTTTGACAGAATCATTCAACCACTTTCCACCTTCCGCCTTCCCCTGTGGAACTCAGGAATCGAAAGCATAAATTTTAATGGAATTATTTAGACACATTCTGCCTTCCTCCTTCCACCGCCGAACTCGAGAATTAGAAACATAAATTTTGACACAATTATTCAACCACATTCCACTGTCCACCCTTCTTCCTTTCACTGTGGAACTTGAGAATCATATGCATAACTTTTGACAAAATTATTCAGCCACATTCCACCTTCCACCTTATTTGTTTCCTCCTTCCACTACAGAACTGAGGAATAAGAAACATAACTTTTGACAGAATTATTTAGTCATATTCCATCTTCCACCCTTATGCTATGGAACTCAAGAATCATAAACATAACTGTTGATGGAATTATTAAGCCACAATCTAACTTCCTCCTTTCTTTTTTTTGCTGTAGAAATCGGGAATTGGAAACATAACTTTTGATAGAATTATTCAACCACATTCTGCCTTCTGCCTTCCTCCTTTATGCCTTCCTCATTCCGTAGGTGGATCTCAGAAATCGAAAAGAATTTTTTTCCTTAACCCTTTTCCCATTCTCTGCCTCCCTCCTTTTGCCTTCTGCATGCAGATTTTGGGGTGCGAAAAAGACATTTTCACCTTATAATTTTAGGCTCTTTTCTGCTTTCACCTTCTTCCTTCTGCATGCGGATTCTCGGGTGAAAAACATAACATTTTTCCTTGTCGATTTCATGTTTTTCACCTTTTGGCTCTTGCCTTATGCAAGAGGATCTCGGATTGTAGAAAACCCACATGTGGCAATCTGTCTTCTGAAACTTCTGTGAACCCTTCATCTCATTGGAGATTTGATCTAAACCATTGATCTTCTAAAATTGTGGACCAATCTTTAGCTTTGCAAATTCAATGGTTTCTGGTTTGATTTGGGGTTTGAATTACTGTAATTTAAACCAAACTGAATATTAACTTGATGCTTAAACCTTCTTTGATTCTGTCTTCTTTGTTCATAATATTAATAGTCAAGCCGTGACTTTGCTAAGTTGATTAAGGGTTTAGATAGAAAATTTTTGAGGTTTCCTCTGTGTAAAACAAAATACTTTTCATCTGCGACATAGGCATACTACAGATCTACACTATAACAACATGACCAATTCAGTCCCCATTCAATAAGCATAATCAACTTGAGAGGAAACGATATGAACAGACAATGCACAATTAAATGTACGAATACACAGTACATTTAAAAAAATGGAACAAAGGATTCAATCCATTATATACAGAATCATGAGTTCTAGATTCTTCAAGCATTGGGTTCGAAATTATATCCACAACAACCAGTTCTACCAACTTATGCTCAGAACAAGTTATTAATCACTACAATAATATCATTTTACGTATCTAATATACTTCATAGAAACAACGATACGTGTTCTACAGAAATGCATAACCCTACTGCTTGGAGATGTAATTGCACATAAAAATTTCACATACACATCCTACTATAACACAATTTGTCATGATAAAAAAAGAGTAAGAACCTAGCACCAATGCTGGGGAAACAAAAGTGGAGAAGTTGTTCCTCCCAACCAACCCCCAGAGCAGCCAAATTACTTGCTTCACAACCCCCAATCCTTTTCATTTAAACCCAAGAGAAAAATATATTAATGTGCCATCTTTTTCATTACATAGATGTTAATCCTAGTCCAATCATAGCCTCCTGCTACTTATGGACATACTATTAAATAGTATTTTTCCTAGGACTTGGTCATTTATCAGCCTCTTGTTATTTAGCAACTCAACGAGGAGTGCAGACATGATTTTTGGGGATGATGCCTCGTGCATCTCGAGTTCTCACTCGGTGGTCTCGACCACTTGTCATTTCCCTCTTGTGGGTCAGTGAACACTCTTTCAACGACTATTTCCACTTTTTTTCCCTTCAACATCTTTTATTAATAAGGAATGTTTTATTACAAAATGTTATATTCTTGAGTTTCTAGTCAAAGAATAATAAAATAATAATCAAAGTATTTTCCAAGATAATTAATAATTAGTAATTCAGGGGGTATTACATAATTGGAGAGTTGAGATTGACAAGAAAACTATGCAGGGTAAATAAAGCCTAGAGTTTGTTTTTAAATGTTTCAATCACAGGTAAATTCAATACTTTCATAAGTAAATTCGATCGTTTTACTTATTTTAGAGGTTTTTTTCGATAGTTTGAATTAATTTCATAAAAATCGAATAGAATTTATTTCGGTCGAAGTTCAATGGGAGGTGATTTTGATCCCATTTCTTATGGGTTGATTGTTTATCTATACATTTATATGTAGCATGCAGAGAGAGTATACTACTCTCGTGGGTTGAGTTTTTGCTTGGAAGGTGTAAATTTCAAGTTAATGACAGATCCAGATGCTCCCACACCCAACAATCCCACAGAATGTGACTATCTAAGAATATTTCGAAAACCTAATATCAATAAGAAAGGATCAGTGTTGGAATTAATTATTCCAGTGCCTTTGATGAGCCTAGATATCTTGAAAAGTGATTTCACCCCTTTCATAGCCACACTCACTGGTTTCACCACTTTCACCGCCACAGTGACTGAGCCATCAAATCTTGTAGTGGAATCTATTACCTTGTTTTGGCATGTTGATTTTTGAAAGGATATACACTGCCTCAGTTATCATCATGTAAAATTTCAATGAGACCTGGAGCATTCATAAAAATTATTAAGAACAAAATTTCGAAAAGGTAGACACCATCCTATTCGGTCTTATGGAATTCTTAAAGGGGAAATTTCAAAGGGTCAACACAATCTGTGAGTTTCTCAAACTTTAAAAATTGTTAATAATGACAACTAAAATAATATTTTTATGGGAATTTTTTCATAACGATCATAACCGGAAACAATTTTAATCATATAACTTATTTCATAAAGTATATAGTGCATGGTTGGGATATGTAATGTAGCAAGTAGGCAGGCTGAGTCCCTTCATCTAATGCCCTCATTCTTGATTAATAAGCTTCAATACTTTGGTGTTTATTTGGGTAAAATTTCTTTGAGGTGCACCAAGTGGTATCATAGCTCATGAGAGTGAAGAGAGACATCACCATATGTAACACACGTAAAAATCGCAAATAATTTTTGTTTACATACATTAATTCTATATTTAGATAACAGATTTCTATGTCTTACTTCTACTATTTTAAATATCTTTGTCCTGCTGGTTATGAGAGGCTATGTTGATAATTACAATAGCTAGCTCCTTTCAGAAATTTCATCCATTTATACACAGGTGATGGACTTTATTATGTTTGTTCTTTATTATCTATTGATCATGGTATTCACTCCAGCCCATGATCTACATTATACTTTTAAAGGACTCGGCCTTACCATATTTTATACTATGGTGTGTAAAGACCTACCCTTAAGCGTGGGAAGCTTAGGGTTTGTACAGTGTATGGTTCCCCCATACGGTGACCTCTTATTATCAATAAAGAGTGATGGCTTAAAATTACTTTACAGTGTCGTCATCCTACATGATTTGGCCTAATGCATTTCTTGATGGTCCTTAATGATCATTGTGTAAATACTATATCATATGGTAATGATATAAAGTTTACAATCCATAAACCCAAATCATACTAGCAATATAGTTTTGATGGTTTTAAAACATAGTACTATGCTATAATATTTAATGGTCTTAGCCTAACCTAATGCTAAGTGATCTAATGATTCAAATATCTTTGTATTATACATAGACTATGGTTATAGTGGAAAGGGGTTTGGACCTTGGCATCACCACGAAGGAATTATATGCCAGTCTTATTACCACGAATGTTTAGTGCATACTCCATTGTTCATGTCATAATATTTAACTTTTGAGTTTTTAATATAGACATGGTTATATATATATATATATATATAAGCTAATGTTTTCCATGGCGTAATATATGGTGAGGCGCTCTTATCCATGTCCCATGTTTCGATGGTATGAAATGATTTGGTTTTTAATAATGGTGTGTCTGTGATTTATTATGGTACTTTGTTGTTTTGAATAACTATCCTGGTTGTGAGTTGACAGCGCAGCCAAGATCTGAGTTGGCATTATAATTTAGTCTTCTCCCTACACCTATATGGTGATATAACACGGTCTCATAGGGTTTTGTAAAATATCATTTACTATGTCTTAGCTTCGTTTGATAGTGTTGTTTGGTCAGAGGCTGGTCGAGGGTCGAGATTTTCTCTTTAAGAAATCTTTCTCTAGTTTATAGTGTTATTGACTTTGGCTTGATGGGTGATTGTGCTCTATTCTTACTACGTTAATGGCATTGTATGTTTCATCTGAGGTAACGGTTTTCAAAGGATTCTCCAATTGTATACCTTTCAATGTTAGAGGTTCGACAAGACTGCAAATGTTTCTACCATGTGATGAGTCTATTTCAACAGGTGAGTAAGGCTTGGTACTTAACTCTGCATTTTAAAATTTATTTATAGTAGTTTCTTTTCCAAAATTACTGAAACATTTTTGTTGGATGCATTTTGTGGAGGGATAAAGGTACTACATAGGAGCTGACCCCTGGCCCTCACTGCCAACAGCCAAGGTAAGGTTTTATCCAATATTTAAAAGATATGCATTTCATTTTGCTTTAACTTTCCCACCATATCAATGACTCTAACTTGCAAAAATGTGCAAGATGAAGGCACTCGATAGGAAGGAAAAATGGTAACCTCCTCCCAATCCTGTATTTTTAAATGCATGAGTATAGGAAATCCTTTTACTTGTTTTCAAGGTTTGTTTACCACATACATTCTAACACTTACTAGTGTGTTGTAGTTAAAAATAGTGAAACAAATAGGGCCATGAATGCGACCACTTATGCAAAAAGATAAGTATCTTAATGTTGATGCTCTACATTTATAAACGCAACCTATTATAGAGATAAACTTCCTATGGCTTGGGGGTACCACAATAGAAAGTATGCCACCAAGAATCAATATTTTCCAATATGCAAGAGCAGGAAGCAAATCTAACACTAAGGGATATAGAATCATACCTTATACCAGACGGTTGAACTAGATTTCCTTCGAGCTTTTCCAATCAAAATTGCACTTATAATTTTCTCTCAACAACAACAAACAATGAAAGCATGATATATGTGTGTGTGTGTGTGTGTGTGTGTGTGTGTGTTATAGCTACTCTAGCATATATAGTCAACCATGTATAAGAAAGTAAATATATCCATGGTTCAATATTTATATTCAAATGCACATGAATTGGACAGGAAAAGATATTTCTATTAATAAATCAGAGATACAATAGTGACAAAATCTGTCGGCACTTCCGTGAACTGGAGAAACTGATTCCTTCACCTGGGCCTCCACCACTTCAATCCTCCATCTCTCAATAGCAAGCTCACAAAGAAAAGGAAATATTGGGAAGAACACTATGTTCTCCAAGGTACAAAGGGATGCAGGCTCATGTATAAGCAAAATTGAGGCAACAATGCACTATAGTTTCCTTACTCTTCAATTTCTCCTCCTTCAATGTATCGAAGAGGCTCAATATATAGTGCTCCAAAGGGGTAATTGAGGGTCAAATCCGAGTATTCTCAAGGAATATGGAAGGCCAAGACACAAGATATTCAAACTCATATGAGGAAAACTCCAAAAATATTTGTCATTTTGCACACATCCCAATGTACACGGGTTTGAGGTCAAAAGCTGCGTATACATGCGAGTATTGCTTTAAAAGTTGCATATAGGTATAAACAAGAAATTTTTGGGGATGATCTTGGAACAACAAAGTATAATATAAGTCGATGGGGTCCAAAGAGTTTGCAGAGGGATGTGGAAGGCCAGAAATGTGTGATCAACTAGGTGTGGTAAAATCATCTATAACACAACCCTTGGGGTTCACCTAGCCATAGCCTCGACAACGTGTTGAGTAAATTGTAGTGATTTTTATCAAGTGTTGTGTAGGGTTTTTAGGTGCCATATCGGATGGACTTATTCCCATTCCAATTTACTATTTGTTTTAGTGGTTTTTAATTAACGAACTATGGCAGCCATCCGTGATGGACTTACGACCACTTCTGTACCAATTATTGCTTTTAAAATAAGGAAAAGAAATGGACCATATTTGGATCCATGCAAGTTTGTTAATGGTTTATGCTTAGGGTCTTAATCTTTATAATGTTGTTTAAAATCAACAAAAACCATTCTTGATGGTCTTATGACCAGGAAGATAGTAGATGATGCAATATATAAATCGTTGCTTTATTTGGGTAACACTGTGGTGATGAATCCTGTCTGTAATATGGGTTTTAAAATATGCATAATAGATTGTAGAAAAAATGGTGTTACGACCATCTAATACTTATATAGAGTACTTATTCGATTTATTATTTCTCGTAGGGTGTGCAACTATGAGAAATTTTTGTTGTAAATTAGTGGTGGCAATGTGCCATGGAATTACAGCCATAACATTAAAGAAATTATTTAACAGTTGTGTTATGTAATATGGTTTATAGTTATGCCAATATTTCGATTTGCATTCGGTTCACTTGCTTTATCATAGAACTATAATTTCATTAATTACTCTTTAAGAGATTCAACCCATGATCTATGTAGTGCAGTTTAGCATGTGAATGTATCCTTATTAAACATGTGATTTGATTAGTTCAATTGTAATCAAGCATCTATAATTTCGATATGTTAATCATGAGATATTTTTAGTGGTTTATTTGATTACGTCTATGCATGAGAACGTTATTCTAATTATTGCATAATTATTGGGATATACAGTGTAGATATTTAATTTGTAGATTTTTTTTTAACTTAGGACAGCAAGTGATTTGATAGTTGAATTACTATAAAAATATGATTTATTTTATGATAGGACTATTAAGTAATTAGCTTAAAGAGATTCCATTCCATGATCTTTGTAATATCACTAGGTGGATTAAGGGATCTCTTTAGGAGTTTATTTGATTATTTTTGTATATGTAAACAAATGATAGAAACATTGTACTTTCATGCTTAGTTATGTAAACCGTGTTTGATTCGATTAACTTAATTTAGATCCTTTTAGTTATGTACGCCATTGTAAGTTTGTACATTACTGTGGAATAAGTAGGTTCATCATCATGGAAACCCATTATTTTTAAGGAAGAGGGTCATATTCTGTAGACACCATGCTTATCTATGTTTGGACTACGAGGAGATCTAAACCGAAGAGCTGGTGCATGGATTTGTGATGATGTCTGCAGTCATAAAGTGTTACCATAGTTAGAAATGGACTTGAATGGATAGAATAATATGTACTAAAATAGTAACATGTTGTAATATACTCACCTATTATTGGGACATATCTCCCACATGGGAGGGAACACTGCTAGCAATTTCTTCCCTTTCTGCATATCTAGATAGCATCTGCAAGTTTAAAATTTATAAATATTAGCAATCTATAAAGGATTGTACATTAATAAATTAAAATAAATTGAACTAGGTTCATTCCTTAACAATGTACTTACATTCCTAAGGTAATCATAAAATCCACCTAGGGGTAAGTCGTTGAGATCAATGTCTCCGGCATCCTGTTAAAAATGGGGTTCCTGCAACTTCAAAAATTGTAAATATTAGACAATTTAACAAATTAATAAAGAATAACACATGTATTAACAAAATGACACATGTTTAAATATTACCTCCGTGTTGGTTGTTTGAGTCTCGGATAATACCACACTGGGTGCCCTACCGCCCCCCTTAGAGGAAAAGGGCCCTTCCTAGTCAATAGTTGTGGTGTGCCAGGAAATCATCTAATCTAGCGTAAGAAATTCCTCTTATGTCTGGGTAACCATATCATGTGCATGAGGGATGTATGGAATCAGTGCTTGGGCATGATGTGGAGGTATTTGTCGATTGGAATCTCTATGCCTAGCACTGGGTCGATTTTGGGGCATCCCCCTACCAGTGCATGGAGCCCCAACATGTCAAAATAGTTGACATGCACAAACTCTACATAAAGTTTTTGAATGAAGTACAATGGTACTTCCCTGTTTTTGTTCGGGGAATATAGAAAAACATGTATCATATGTCCAACCAATGGTGTCTAATGGGTTGACAGATGCACCACTCAATCGAAATATGTGGTCTGCTTCTCTTTGGAATGTCTTCTGTCACTGGAACTCTAAATAGTGTATATATGTGCTCTTTTGTTATTTGAAAACACTGCAACTGCGAGCTTAAGATTCATATGGTTTTGATGCAGGTGTATAACGCCTGAATTTAAAGAGCCTAGAGGAGAGGAAACTCCATCTCTACACAAGATAAGTGTTATGTGCTTGTTCAACCCCCATGAGGTTTACTTCTGTTTTATAGAGGGATTTTAAGCCTCTATGTTTTGAATAGGATTTGAATGCATTAGGTTAAATTATTTAGTGGATGCGAGATGTTATGGGTTCCATCATGGATGGTATTACCTCCACATCACTGCTTCTATTATTTTATTTTATTCATGGTTTTAAAAGCAAATTGGAATCCATCGAAGATGGACTTACAACCACACTTCTATGAGTACATTCTATTATTTTTAAAAGATTTCTTGTTTCAGAAAAAGGGACAACCCTTAGTGTATCTGTTGTGAGGATACTCTGTGGTTATTCTTTGGTTTACATGGCTCCATCCTTCGATGGCCTTACAACCATGCCTATATTTTTATAAGAAACGTTTTATGAATTAAATGTTATCTCCATGAATGAGAATAATAAGGATATTATTATTATTATTGTGTTATCCCATAAGAGGGTTTAAAATGGTTTATGTAGCTCCGGTTTCCTACTGTGTATTGTGTTTACCTTTGTTTATAATGACATCCGCTTAATATGGACTTACGAACATAATATTTAAACTTGATATGATTTACATGACCCATTGGGTCTTACGATTTCTATGGAGTAGGTAATTTATGAAATCGTGGTCTAATAGATAGAATGTATGCTTGTGATTCAGTTTGGATTTGATTAATATTTTCTTACTATATTGCTTAAAATCTCATTGGTCATCGTAATGGACTTACTATCAGTATTTGGATAAGAAAAACATACATATGAGAATTGTTTACCTTGTGGTTCTACAATCTCATTATGTATGTTAAAGGAAATCCCATAAGGGATTGTTTATATCATTTCTATATTATTTATATTTGTCTTGTAAGTGATTATTTATATAATATATGTACTATATATGATTGTTTGTATAAGATATTTACTATATACATATAACTTCTTCGATTGTAGATAAATGCAATTTTAGGATTGTTAAATAATTAGACCGTGTATTGGACTCTCAGGTCATAAACATTTAATCTTTGATTATTTTATGTGCTTTTACTAAAATTCAAGATTTTTATCTCAATATTGCCTAATTGTGAGTTATCTAGTCTTATACTAATATACATAAGAATTTTTTTTAATCCTAACATACTAACAATATTAAATCTCAGACGTGGAAATTAATGGAAATGAAATGAGTACAGAGATACATTAAAACTAAATCTGGTAATATAGGCATGAATAACATACAAAAAAAAGATCTAGTTTGCTAACATAATAGGAACACATATTGATCTCTGTAAAAATTTGACATTCTAATTAGATACATGCAATATTCGTGTTCTTTACAAGGGCATAAGTCTTTTCCATTAAAAAGAAATAACTACGATTCTTAATTAACATAGAAATCTAACCGTAACTAGATTTAACAGATAAGAATAGGACAAGAAACATGGCACCACTGCTGGGGGAAAACATAGATGGAATATTCGTTCTACCCAACCAAATCCTAAAGTATTCAAATCACTGGCTCCTAAACATCCAAGCTTGTTTGTTGAACCACAAGATAAAAATCCACCTAATGCGCAATCTCTTGCATTATTAGATTTGATCATCCACATCCAATGCTAGCCTCCTACTTGCTAATGGACATACTATTATATAGTATTTTTCCTAGGACTTGGTCATTTATGAGCCTCCTTCTCTTTAGCACTCAACTAGGAGTTGTGACCAGATTTTGGGGAAGATGCCTCCTGCACCTTTAGTTCTCACTCAATATCTTTAGCCACATTTATTTTCCTCTTGTGGGTCAGTAAACACTCTTTAACAACTATTCCACTTCTGTCCCCTTCGGTATATTTTTATTAATAAATAATAATTCATTATAAATGTTTTATTTTTTAATTTTTGTCAAAAATATTAAAATAATAAATAATGTATTTTCACTAGAAATTAATAATAAATTATTAATTTTAGGTGCATAAAATATTGACTTTGTGTCTCTAGGGTGATAGATGTCACATGCGATCCTTTTAATCTTTTGATATTTTTCTTGGAAACCATGTGAAAGTGAAAAAAGGACAATAAGAGACCCTAAACAGTTTCCAAATTACCTATAGCATTATCTAATGTTCTAACTGAATGGAATCCGTGAGTTCCTTCTATTATCTTCCACTCATATAGGTGTGATCGATCTATATAGACCACCTCCCAAATGTATCTATGTACATGTTCTTTTTGAGATGATTGGTCTTCTTTCCTCCTGGATCCCTGCCCCATTACTGAAGAAAACCACGCAACAACGATCTTTGCATCTCAACTAAGTGAAATAGTCGTGAATTTCATTTCTTGCATACATAATGCAGTCTTGATGCATGCACCTACTCCATCATATTCCCCTTTTCCATGCCTGGTATCAAATAGCTCCAAATATGTGGAACCTTGTTCCTCTTATGGAGAATACACAACCATTAGAAGACATGACCATTTTTGAATTTCCCCGCACAACCTTCATACCAAATCCAATTTTGTTCCATCTGTATATTGTTGTCCTTCAGGTGATTTTAGAACAATGGAAAGTTGTGTTGTACAAAAACCAAGTCATGACACCTGTCAATATAACCATTTTCTCTTCAGTGCTATCTTCTCCATGTCTATAGGTGATATGGACCATTATGTTGACCTAGTCTGAGTGATAATATTGAATCTAAATCTCGTTCTGTGGTTGAAGAGTGTAGTTTTCGGCAAAATCGACCATTGATAATATAGTTCCAATAGGATATGTATCCCTACATGTTCTAAACTGCTAATCTCACCAATAAGCCACATGTACATGATTTACATATTGTTGTTTCTTTTCAAAGAATTCCTTTGTGAAGTTGCAAACCAGTACCTGGTAGATAAACAATAAAGATGGACAGATCAACATGCTGTTACATATATGAAGTAGCAATACATGAAAAAAAAATACTACTCAGGAACTCATTACTAACTTGAGAGGTGACCAATTGTATCTTTTTAATTTCATTCCCTCCATCGATACGATACGTGACATATTTGAATGACTGCAAGTTCACTTCATGTCTCCCAAGTTCATGCGCATCGGTCACATATATGTATTTGTACAAAAATTCCATTCCACCACACCTTGGGCATGTCCCATCTACACAAGGCCTTTGATAAAATGTGCAACCTTCTGTTTTGCTACACAAAATGCTATGAATAAAGTATCTAGATGATGTCAATGGAAATGTAGTTGAGAATTCCTGCATAAGAGTTTTATGAAATACACATGATATATGTATATATGTGTTATAATAATAACCATACTCAATGTGATATTGACAACAACATCTGTTACGAGTTGCAGTTATTTTAACATACCATGGTTTTCATTTCTCGAAGGATCTTTGGACCAAGTTAAGCTCATTATGTTCATGCCTAAATCTCCCATATAATTCTATTTGTTTCATGTCAAGAAAATGATTAATGTGGGTCTCATGATCCTTTGAACCCTTTCTCAGTTTTATTACATCTTTTTGGTTCGATGAAGGTCTACTATTGTCACACCAAACATCCTGCACCAATACCTTTACCACATCAATGAGCTTCATATCGGAGAGTGGCACCCTACTAGTGAAGGCCGAGACATCTGTTTGATCATAGTCAAATTGTTCTCTTTTAGAATAATACCTACAAAGTGTTTTGATATCTAAGCCTACAAGTTTGGATGTAGGCTTAAGAAGTCGAAGGGACCTGGTGCTTTTGTTCATGATTCATTTTGATAACACACGACGAGCTGCATTGCAATCCTTTGAACGAGTTTTATTTCCAATAGTACTAAATCCATCTACCAAATTTCTGACAATATGAGAACTTGGTTCAAAAGTATTTATCATCTTTATCCTTAAGTTTCTCCTAACAACAGTCATACACCTATATTTTAATAATGATATAAATAATCTACATCTATCTCCACCACATTTAGAATCAAAATAGTTGACAAGTATATGTTGATATTGATATGTAATATTGCGTTTAGACAATGTACCTTCAAGCGAACCAATGAGACTTTCATCGATCTATATAGATTTTGGAGTTCTTTAGCATGAAGTTGCTAACAGAGGTAGGGAGGTTTGAACTGGAACTTGTACCATATCACTTGGTCGGTCTATAATTTGAACATGAGCTTCATGTCCTTTCGTCTCTTCCTGTCGTTTGGATGGTGGAAATTGGAAATCCTCCTGGGTGGTCTAAAGAACAGTGTCTCCTTCAATCATATAACCCACATTCAATAACTCTCTAACTTCATCACATGTATACCCACATCCAAGTAAATATCTAAACATTTCAGGCTTCCTTGATGTGCACCTATGTTTTACTCCTTGATCAATTCCATGCAGTGCTTGTTTTGGAACTCCTATGAAAACAGAAGGCCCCTCGAGTGAATGCTTTTGTATTTCTTGTTGTCGATTGGTAGGAATAACTGTGGATTGTCCACCACAATGACCAAGTTAAAGTTTCCTTTCATAGCTCCTCAATTGCAATAAAAACAATGGTGGAGATGCTCTATGGTGGTCCTATGGAAGATTCCCCAGGCTTGGTTTCTTTCTTTATCCTCAATGTATACCATGATCCAAGAAATAATTATACACTTGTGATAGATATTCTTGATGTCAAAAAAAAAAAATTGTTGTATCATATACTGAAGAAGTGAATGAACGCAATGTCTACAAACTCAAATTGCACGCGAACTATGAAACATGCTTCAAATCTGATAGAGTGTTTCTCATATAGGGATTGTTGTTGTTATACTGAGAAATAGTGTGCACATGATATTATTAAAAAAAATGCTAGTGCATTTTTACCACATTTAATGTGTACACGTTATGCTCGATTAATGTTTAGGAGCATTTAAGAAGGTAGTTCCACAACTAAGGGATCATTCAATGTTTAGGGGAAATTAACAAACACTCTCTAAGTCTTAGTGCCTTAACACGCCCCCTATCTTCAACCTAACTATATTGTTTTAAAATTCGAGGGATGTGTGTGTGAGAGAGAGAGAGAGAGGAGGGGGAGTTGGGGTTAGATGTAGTTGGATGAGAAGAGAGAGAGAGAGAGAGAGAGATAGAGGGGAGGGGAGGGGGGTGTTGGGGAATAGATAGGGGGTGGGGGTTATAGGTTGGGGATGTTAGTTGTAAGTGGATACACATAGGGATGTGTGTGTGTGTGTGTGTGATCCAAAGATAGAGTGGACGGGGGAATCCTTAGTTGTATAGGGTGACCCGTGGATGTGTGTGTGTGTGTGTGAGAGAGAGAGAGAGAGAGAGAGGAAGGAGTGTGTTAGGAGTTTCAAAGTCAGGGGGTTAGATTAATGTTGGGGTTTCTAGGTGTTGTAGAGGGGATGTAATAGGAGGTTGGGGGTTAGAGGTAGTTGGATTGGTTTAGGAGTGATAGTTGGGAGTGGGTTGTTGGGGAATAGATAGGGGGGATGGGGAATATATAAGGGGTGGGTGGAGGTTTACAGGATAGGGGGTTTTAGTGGTAAGGTAAGACATAAGGATGTGTGGGTGCGTGAGAGAGAGACAAAGATAGAGTGGATAGGGGGTCTTTCGTTGTATGGGGTCACCCATGGATATGTGTGTCTGTGTGTGTGTGCGAGAGAGAGAGAGGAAGGGGTGTGTTAGGAGTTTAGGAGTTGGGGGGGTTTAGATTAATGTGGGGGTGTCTAGGTGTTGT
>LPNX010103834.1:366359-396585 GCA_001517045.1 Pseudotsuga menziesii
ACAAAAAAATGTATGGTGCAATAAAGAACACCGACCTCTACATGGTATTAAAAAACCATTTCCAAATAATTGCATTAAGACACTCAAACGTTGCACCCACAATTCACATACTGTTTTCGAGGTTTGATCACTTAGATAACTAAAAAAAATTAAAAATTATTATTTTTTATTACTACAAAAATAGTTGTGCACTAGTACTATCTGTTCTCTATATGTCTACTAGTTTTCGTAAGTTTATTCCATCATTTAGTCATTCAAAGGTTGCACCCACAAAAACATATACCTTATAATTTGTCCCAAAAATAAAAAGTGCCCGTTAAAAAAGATCTAACTTTAGATAGTTAAGAACATTTTCAATAAAAAAAAAATCAAATATTTGAAAACGTCATTCAATTTCCTACATTTCATTTTTTTACTCATCCCAAGTTTCATTATGTAAGTGTCCCAAACTATCCATGTAAGTTGATATATTCTTTTTTTTTTTCAGTTTTCTATTGCATCTAATGTTTGAAAAGAGTCCCTCATTATCTTGCACATGCCCATGGGTAAACTGCTTGTTAAGAATTATAAATCAATGCTAGCCAATCGCATGCTAATTTTTTTCTTACTTGGGTTGGAGAAGAAACCCTAAACTTCACATGGATAGAACATACACATATCATGTGTACCCACTAATTATGGCGAAGAGTAAACCGTAAAGGTGGAAAGCTGTGATTCCTAAAGCTATAGGTTTGTAGAGATCATAAAGGAGAGTTATTCATCTCTAAGGTCTAGAAGGTATAGAACAAAGAACCACACAATTCATATAGAGAGGTAATTTGTTCTCTAAATTTCTTTTGTTAAAAAAAAAAAAAATTTAAAAAAAAATTGTATTTAAAAATATCGTTATTTATTATTTATAGGATCCCACAGGCCTGCTTATCAACAGGACAGCACATGTGCTACTGAGTATTTGTTAGCAACGATTTCATTTTGAGTACCTATTTGAAACATAATCAAACATTTTTTTTAAATATATATAGTTTAACATTGAAGACCATATGTAACATAGAATGGTTGTACTTAATAAATTAAATTATAATAGATAATTATTAACTAAAAATTTGTTAATTTTAAATGTAGATATAAGTATAAAGAATTTTTTTTATTTTTTTTGAGAATTTTTTTTATAAATGTAATAAAAAGTAAAACTTTGTATCTCAAGAGATTTGATGTGCCTATATGGATTTTGACAAAAACCATTAAAAACATCAAAAAGTAAAATAAATAGATTACTTATATAGAGAGAGAAAGGGGGTAAAAAAAATTGTGGCGTGACGAAGATTTAGAAGTTAAAAGAAAATTAAGAAAGATTTAGAAGTTAAAAGAAAATTAAGATATTATAAGGAGGTCATCAACCTTACTCTAGAAGATCAAAAGTATTTCTCTGTTTTAATCAGTTCAAAGAAAAATAATAATATAGCCAAGATAAGAATGAACTCTCATGAGCTCCATAGTGAAAGAGTTCGTTGGACAATTCCTAAAACACCATGGGTGGAAAGGATCTGTCGTCTCTGTGATAATAGGAGCATTGAAGATGAAAATAACTTCGTCTTAGAGTGCCCTGTGTACATCCACATTAGATCTAACTTTCATAATCTTTGTTGCAATACGGACCTTCCTAGCCTTTTAGCTTGTCAAAATTATAGTGAGCTCGGAACACTTCTCACCAAGCTGTTTGAGCATAGGCATACAATTTTAAAACAAACTAATTAATTCATTTTTTAGGTCCGATAGACCAAAGTTTGGTCTGAGTAGACATTAACCATCATCGTCGTCATCATCATCATCACCACACTACATAATTGTGCCAAAAGTTACATTCTACATCACACTATGAAGCATAAATGTAATTCATTGCTCAACTAAAATTACATATGGCACATTAATAAAATTGCATGTAGGATTTACAATAACAAAGCTAACTTAAAGATAAAAAACAAAAATATATATACTCCAATAAATACAATAAAGATTAAATTCTTTGAAGTAAAAAGCTTTCTTAAAATTTTTGCATTCTAAAATTGATTTGCATCTCTTCATTATCCTAAATTAAGATGCATCTACATTTAGATATATAAAAATATTCATTATATATATATATTCAATTTAGTTTTCAATTAGTTAGTTTTGAAATATTATACTGATTTTATTTCAATTGGTTCTTAATTTAATAATGAAATTATGACTATTCTACTGTTGCAAAATTTTAATTATATAAATCTTTTTAGATATAAAGTATTTTTCCTTTAATTCGTTTTGATGAAATTAGAATGAAATTCCCATTGTCAAATTTTTGACATATAGCTTCCTTGAGATTGAAACTTAAACTTGCAATGGTGACAGTAACCAGCAAGGCATTTATTAGTAACCAAGTAAACAATAAATGACGTCTACGTGGACTTCAATATTTCAGTGCCTCATAGTTACCAAATTTAAAATTCGGGCGAATTGTACCCAAAAAAAAATTGGGATGTTCAGTAATTCAGTTATTTCGGTCGAATTCTTCTTCAAATTGGATTAGCGTGGAGGGTTTTAATAAACAGGTGCCGTCCCTTTCTATTACCATGTAACTAAAATATTTATACAAAAGTTTCTAGTCACCCAAAAGTTTTAGTAGCACTCGAAAATTTCACGAGTTCTCACTATTAATCAGATTTAATAGATCATAACCTATAACCTAAGTTGCATGATACACAGAAAACATTCCAAAATTTAGGAAACCGGAAACACTGTGTATAAGAAAATTAGTAATATCCGAAAACAATCTTAGCAATACAATATATATTCAAAATTTCAAAACCAGCATTTATGTATGAAGCTACAATGCTATATATATCATCAAAATGTGCAAAGTCAACATAGAACTAAAACATGAGATAATTTGCTCAAATGGCTGTGAGATGAGGCTAAATCATTATTAACCCATTAAAAAGCAACATAACCCATTAATTAAGATAATGATTTCTATTTTTGGTCGGAAAAGCAAGAAGATAAGGAGGAAATGCGGGTATGGAAACACAATTCTCAGGAGTACTGAATGCGTTTTGGAGTTTCCGGGCGTGTTCGATAGTGATACGGGGCCTCGTACCAAGTTTCCTGCAACTTAGATCATGACAGACAAAAAAAAATTACTTGATCAACTACAAGCTATGGGGATCTTCTATGAATCTTTATGAGCGAGTTGTTGTAAATATTAATTAAGAGAAGATCTGCATCACATCTCCCTCACATCAATCGGAGTGTGAAGAAGTACAATTTTGTTAGTCAATCTATCTAATCACGTTTCCTTTTAATTATTCAGCCCTGTATTAATTTATGGAATAACCTATCGACTCGACCATTTGCACCAATTGGACGACAAGGGCTCCATTTAGGTGGCGGCAGTGCTCTATTGGGCGTTGAATTGGTGCAAATAGTTGGGTCGATAGGTTATTCCTTAATTTATAAGTCAAGCAATTAAGTAATTTCATATAGAAATTAAAAAACTTCTCAATACAAAAGAAAATTCTCGCCAAAGTAATGAGCAATCCATTGCATCCTCTCGATTATAACCCATGTGCATTATTTTATATTACAAACATCCCAATCATCAACAATAACAAAGATAAAATATGAACATATACACTCTCATTAGCGCTTTAGATCAAATAATAAGTGTAGAGCAAGATCCTAATAAAAAAACATTTTAAATGTAACTATGTCAAATTCAGTTTCAATATATAAAAAACATGCGGCATCTTTCCATAAGAATAGCATCCACTCACAACATATAAATGCGAGTCGATAGTTTAAACATGACAATGCATAAAATAAATCATATCTTTTGAACTCTATAACACTTTAACATAACCGATTCTCCTAGGATAAAATAAACTCTAATAACAATGAATGAACCCTAAGAATCTAGAGTGCCCTAGAGTTTAACGGGCCTCATTAAAATCCATGATAAAAGGTAAATTTACAATATAATAATCTATTGTACTTATGGATAAAAAACTTAAAACACTACAACAAAATACCTTTTTGGGGGTGGTTTTGGCTTGCGGCGATTTTGCTAACCCCTCCTAAATGTGTTTTAAGGTATTTGGAGGAGGTACTTAAAAATCGCCCTCAAAAGTATAATTCTTTGGACTTTTTTGGGGGGGTGGAGTTTTAGAAAGAGCCCCCCTAAAGGTGTCTTGCAGTAGTTTTGCTAAACCCAATCCCCCAAAAGTTTTTTAAGGTATTTGGGGGCTGTCCTTAAAACCCCGCCCTCCCAAAAGTATAATTCTGAGGACTTTTGAAGGGTGGGGGGGGGTTAGAAAGATCCCCACCTAAAGGTGGCTTGCGGCAGTTTTGCTAAACCCCCCAAAAGGTTTTTAAGGTATTCGAGGGTGGTCCTTTAAAACCTCCCTCAAAAGTCTAATTCTCAAGACTTTTTTTGGGGGGGGTTTACAAAGACCTCCGCTAAAGATGGCTTTCTATGGTTTCACTAACCACCCCCCCCACCCCCCTGAAAAAAAGAAAAAGAAAAGGTTTTTAAGGTATTTGGGGACGGTCTTTAAAAACACCCGTCAAAAGTCTAATTTTTAGGACTTTTGGGGGGGGGTTTAGAAATACCCCCCCCTTAAAGTGGCTTGGGAAAGTTTTTTTAACCCCCCTCCTTGCAAAAAGGTTTTTTAAAGTATTTGGGGGGCTGGTCCTTAAAAACCCCCTCCAAAGTATAATTCTCAGGACTTTTGGGTGGGTGGGGTTAGAAAGACTCCCACTAAAGGTGTCTTACAATGGTTTTGCTAAACCTCCCCCTTCTTAAAAGTTTTTTTTTTTTTTGTATTTGACAGTGGTCCTTAAAAACCCCTCTTAGAAGTCCTAAAATTTTGACTTTTGGGGGCGCTTTTTAACACCCCTCCCCAAAAAATAGGACTTTTGAGGGGGTTTGGAAAGACCACCCAAAACTCACACAATTTATAGTTTTCCTCGGTGTCACGAAATTCTCTAGGGCCCTCCACATTGAATAGAGAGGATTAAAAAGAGGCAAAGATCTTAGATCATGAAGGATTTCATGATGGGAACATGTATCCAGGAGAGCAAAGATGCGTATCATAAAATCTGATAGGAGCCACACTAGTGAACAATCCAGATTCATCGTAGACTCATATATATGGATGAAATGTTTTCCGCGATGCAAAGATGTGAGGGAGAGAAAGAACATGGAGCTTGCGAAAGGCGCATAAAGGGATAATTAGATGAACGATCTATATCTGATCGCGGAAAGATCTATGACCTAGAACGTCTTCGCAAATAGAAGATTCTAACTCTGAACATGCATTTCAAATCGCGGAATCAATAAGGAAACATGATATCGACGGTGAAAAAGGATCCATGATGAGATCGATGGTTGATATATAATTTTAGAATGCGAGCTGGATAGAAGTTAAGGGAAATGACAAAATTCAGCCATAATAACGAAATCTAAATAGAAGAGAAGATCAATGGCACGAAACAGATCAAGTAGAAAGGGAAGGCTAAGAAACGTTTCGGTAACCAAAGACGTAAGAGAAATTTTTTTGTTATAATCGGTTTTTCTTTTCCAATAACTTTTTAATTTTATATGAAATTTGTAAGTTTGAAATGATAATACACATTTCCTAGCATGTCAATTATTGTGAAGATGCTTCTATACTGTCTTCAAAATGTCCGAAAAACCTCTTAATATAGCCTTCTAGATATGGTTCGATGCACCATACAACACTCTAAAGATCCACCCTCTAAGAATATTTTGATCATCATCCAATGAGCTGTGGTGGGCATTTCCCTAAGGCCGGGTATGCATATTTTACCAATAATTCCATACTTGCACAATTTTTTATCTTCTTCTAGGCTTGGTCTAATTTCCCTAAACCACATTTTTTACAGGTCCATAAATTATTTTTTAGGGTCTCTTTGGACAAACTGAGACCATGGTTGAATAGAAAAAACAACATCCTACAATATCCCCATGTGGTGTGAGCAATTTCTTCAACATACAATTTGTGGAGGGCATCCTCTTAAGGCTACTTAGACCAATATTCCCATACTTAGTCAATTTCCTGATTTTCACTAATTTTGTCATATTTATCCATAACGATGTTATAATGCAACAATGATTTCAACTTCACGCCACATCATCATCTATTCCATGCCATGCCATGCGGCCATCAACCTTAGTGCGGGCATCAACCTTAATGCGGGAATCACTTAGCCCCTTTACAAGACTTGGTCATTTTTTCTTTGTCTTTAGTATGCAAAATAACATTGTTCTTCTATTCTGGCATGTTGATATTTTCCTTAGTTGATCGCTATAAGAAAATCCAAGAGCATGGATAGATAGTCACTTCAACAATGAACAGGACCATATCATCTGAAGAATTTTATCATTAAAGAAACACCCCCTTTTGGGTATTTCCAAATGATCTGATCTCAAACTCTTTGTCTAACACTTAACCAGTTCTCTTAAAAACCTAGGTCACCAAGGTGATTTCATTTTTCCCTAAACTTTGGAAAGTGAGATACCCAATGGGTACATGCCAACAAGGTGAATCCATCAAGACCACTTTCATCTTCTAGAGCTTCATTCTCGCTCCTCGGCGGGCAATTTTCTAGAGCAGTGCAAATATGGATGAGAGGCACTTTTGGCAGATTGATATCTTCTTACTAAAAGATTTTTTGGTCAGGCTAATGCTATCGTTGGATGCACCATACAACAATATAGAGATCCACACTCTTAGAATATTTTTATCATCATCCTATGAGCTATGGAGGTAATTTCCCTAAGGTGAGTTAGGCAGATTATACCAATAAATCCAATACCTGGACATTTTTTGACCTTCTCCTGGGCTTGACATTTTTTGATCTTCTCCTAGGCTTGGCCTAATTTCCTTAAACCACAGTTTTGGCAGGTCCATAAATTCTTCTTCAGGGTCTATTTGGATAAACTGAGACCATGGTTGAGTAGACAAAACCATAGCCTACAATATCCACATGTGCTGCGGGCATTCTTTTCAACACACAGTTTGTGGCGGGCATCCTCTTAAGGCTACTTGGACCAATTTCACCATACTTACCCAATTTCTTGATTTTCACTAATTTCCCTAATTTCTCGAGAATGATGTCATAATGCAACAATGATTTCAACTTCATTCCACATCATCATCTATTGCATGCCATGCCATGCCGACATCATCCTTAGTGTAGGCATCACTTAGCCCCTTTACAACACTTGGCCATTTTTCCTTTGTTTTTAGTATGCAAAACAACATTTTTCTTCTATTTTGGCATGCTGATATTTTTCTTATCTTATCACCATAAGAAAAACCAAGAGCATGACCAGATAGCCATTTCAACAATGAACATGACCATATCATCTTATGAATTTTATCATCAAAGGAACACCCCCTTGTAGAAATTTCCGAATGGTCTCTCAAACTCTTTGGCTAACACTTAACCAGTTCTCTTCAAACCCTAGGTCACCAAGGTGATTTAATTTTTTCTTCAAAGTTGGAAAGTGAAATACCCAATGGGTAGAGGCCAACAAGGCGAATCCATCAAGACAACTTTCATTTTTTGGAGCTTCTTTCTCTCTCCTCGATGACCATTTTTATGGAGCAGTGCAAATATGAGTAAGAGGCACTTTTGATATATTGATATCAATTGTTATTTTGGATGACATGGATTTTATTGTAGTTCATACAATTTACAGAAGCGATTTCCAGAGTTTGTAGAAAAGTTTGGTATGCCTATGTTATAGTGCAATTTATTCAGTATAACATGAAATGCAGGTCAATGTGTGCATGTCCTCGAGGCACTCAACTGTGATTTTTACCATGTGGAAAACACATAAATTTTGAGTTTCCTTGCAGAACATTAGTTTTTATGTCTAAAATTTAATGTTTGAAAGCTTATTTAGATTTTTTATACATGAACACACACTCTATGGTTTGAATAAGAGAATTTGACTCTATAATGCATTTGAGTAAAGCAATCAAAAAATGACTTGCTTTAGTAAAATGCATGCACATGCTTGATTTCTTTGTCAAATTCAATAAATAAAATAGGAGAGTAGTTTTTATTATTATTCATCTTTTATCATTTTACTATTTCCAATTTTTTACCTGCTACCTTATTGTTTAGAAATGTTTTTAACTTCTATCCCTAATATTGAATAATTTTTTTTCTAGGACAATGTGTGCATTTCCTCTACGGACTAAACGTTGATTTACAGTTAGTCATATAATTTTCTAAAATTCTAAATGGCTATTTTTTGTTTTCCCATACCTCAACCTGTCAAACACCTGCTAAACTAATTGAGTGTCAAATACTTGATTTAATCTTATACCAGCATAGATCAAAATTCTAGGCTCTATCAAGTGGCGAGAGGGATCAAATATCTTGAGGTATAGCCATTGATTTGATTCTGCACATAATATCTTTATTATTAATATATAATATTATTTATGGCCCACATAATCTTTTTATTATTTTTTATTTTGTTATGAATGAACATTACAACATCTCTCCATACATGGTTTTAAAACCATGTGCAGGGCCCTCCTAAAACCATGGGTTGTTTAGGAAGCCTTGCACATGGTTTTAAAACCATTTGTAAGGCCCTCCTAAACCATGTACAATAAAACCATGGGTTGTTTAGGAGGCATCGCAAATGGTTTTAAAACCATTTGCAAGGCCCTCCTAAACCATGTACAATAAAACCATGGGTTGTTTAGGAGGCCTCCCACATGGTTTTAAAACCATTTGCAAGGCCCTCCTAAACCATGTACAATAAAACCATGGGTTGTTTAGGACGTCTTGCACATGGTTTTAAAACCATGTGGAAGGCCAACATTTTTTTGAGCATAATTCAATTTTTTATTTTTTATTTTCTTTTAGGTAGGAACATTACAACATCTCCCCCATATTGTGTTGTTTTTCTCACCGACATTTTTTACCCCATAATTAAATTTGTTTCGGCTGATAATTAAAAATTTTAGTATTTATTCAATAACCTTACATAAGGTCATGTAACTTTACAAGATCTCCCCCATATATAAATATTAATCAACGTAATAAAATAAATATAAAGTGTTTCTATATTTTAAAGTCACATATTTAAAATATTTGTAAAAAATATCCTGAAATATTTATATATGAGCCACTTCAAAACAACACAGAAAAGAGCTTTTCTGAATGCTTATGATAAAATCAATATAAACTATTTCTATGTTTTAAAGTCACATATTTGAAATATTTGTAGAATATATCCTATAATAATTATATATGAGCCACTTCAAAACAACACAGAAAAGAGCTTTTCTGAATGCTTTATCTATTGCTACGGTTGGCTCCTTACTCTCAGCATTGTCATAAGTTAATAGCCATTCTACATGGCTCCTTACTCTCAGCATTGTCATAAGTTAATAGCCATTCTACATGATATTATCATAATGATGAGAAACCAATTCATCTTTTTTTGGGGGGCTCAAATAAAAAAAAAGAAGGTTTAATAATGATATGAAGAACAACTTTTGTATCTCAACATATTACGTAGAAAGAATTAAAATTAAACTTTGTATAAAAGAAAAAATAATCAGACATTTTTGCAACTAATACATATGCATGCCCATTTGACATTTATTTACTCAGCGCGAACAACATCCACAGCACAAGCGCAATCATATGTATAAACTAGTATATTAAAGCACATAAACTATAAATGTTGGAGCATGTTCAACCTGCAAACAGTTGGGAAATGTAAAGAAAATGTCTGTGAAGCTGCAAAGGGGAAGAAAACAAAGGGAAGTGATCAGCATCGATGCTCAAGACCTTATCAATAGGCCATATTTTGATCATGGCTTCTGGTTGATCATTTGATATGGCTCTGCCCTGCAAAGTCTGTATATAAACTCTTGGAACCTTCATGAATCTTCCCAGGCTGTGATAAATTTGGCTATCTGGAATGCCAGCATTGATTTTAGTCTTATTACCCCATCCTGTAATTTCAATGTAACCCACGGTCAATAATAATGCAAAGAAAAAAATAATTATTGTGTTTTGGCTGTCATGTAGATATAGTACATTTGGGTTTAAGTGAAAACCCTTGTTTAATTTCTAGAAACGGGATAATTCATGGATTTCTTTGTGGTGTTAATTGATAGATTTTGTACCTCAGGCGGGATAGATTTTGTGCAAATTTTTTTCTAATATAGATATTGAATTGTATAGATATATGGCTATTCTGATGCTTTTCTTATATTTAATCTTGTTCAGTCATTAGACTTATTTCATTAGTGTGTTAATCAAATCTCGAGGAAATTTGTTTGAAGCTATGCTCATTGGACGTCCAGTATACACTCAAAATAGTTCTGGTTATTATGCTAATGTTATGTGAATGTTAAGGAGACTTATATTTATGTGTTGGAACTCTAGTTTTTAAATCCAGTTAACTTAGCTCGCTTATCTGCAACTCCGGAATTTCTTGACAGATCCTGTAAAACTTATCTGGTAATTGTTTGTGATTCTTTGAAATCCTTAAAAACCTATCTGTTATTGCTTTGGAATGTAAAGTTAAACCATGCTCACTACATGTTCACGTCCAGTATACAGTCAAGGAAGTTCCGGTTATTATGCTCCAGTATGTGAGTGCAATTTAAATGATGTTTATTTGTGTTGGACCTCTATTTTTGGAACCTGTGGAATTTCTTTACTGTTCGGAAGTCCAGTAATACTTTCAGATCATAGAAAAGTGAGCTCATATATATTATTGAAATTTAGGATCTCGATTTGGGATTGTTATACTGAATAAATTTTAGTAAGAGGCCATCTATGAATTTGGTACCCAGCTGGAACATGGGCTCATGGGGTTGTTACCCAACTGAAACAAATTACCGACAATAGGCCATCCTGGAGGCGCCTGAGGAAGCCTACAATACGTTTTCCTCCACACATTCAAAAGAAAGAATAGGATGGCAGAGATTATCCCCATTGCAGAATAGCATAAAAAGCATCCCATATCCATTGTGACTCAACGATGAGAGCCGCCCGAAACTGAGTGCAGATAGAGGCGGTAGAGAAGTCATATAGATAGACGGGGTATAGAAGTCGTATAGTGATACTTGGTAGGTTTCACATACATATAGTAAAAAATGACGGTGATTATATGTTTTTCGTTGTTTCCTCATTTTATTTGACGTGACAGGGAGTTAAAATTTTAAACAGTATTTGAATGACAAGCATTGCTCATGAGCAGGGATCAAATTTGAAGGACAGGGTCCTATTTCACTTTGAAGGGTTTTCAAAGATTAAACTCTTTAATGTTGAAGTGTAAAAATAATTCATTCTTTTCATTTGAAAATGTGATAATATATAAAAAAATTATTATATACAATGTAAATGAATATCAAAAATAGAAAAAAATATATACAAAGATCTCAATTGCTTTATATGTAACTGAACTTGAATTAACAAATAATGACAAACAACTTAAAACTTGTACAATAAAAGTATATTTATGGGTAAAATCTATGATTTTAGTTTTAAGTTTCATTTTCACTACAGATGGAATGCCTCTCATGATTTATGGAAGGTTCAAGACCTTTTTCATCTTCACAAAACCAAAACCTGGAAGACATTGTTTTAAATATATATGTAAGTAGAACAAAAAACTTACATTGACCACCATATGTTTGCACATAATTGAGCTTGTTAAACAACCACTCCACAACTCAATGGCTTTTCTGCACTGATCTTTCTGTCTTCAATTACATATATTGTCAACTTGATGAACATAGTAATAATTGGGCATATAGTAACCACCTTATTTACATTTGGACTCACGATGCCATTAACATGAAAAAATAAGAAATTGTCATATTAATCTAAAAGCAATACTGTGCAAAAAGAAATGCCATATGCTATAACAAAATCCGAATGACAAAGTGATCCATTTCATACGTTTATTACAATTTAATGGATTCCAAAATTCTTGTGAATATGTTGATGGGTGAAACCAAACTTGCAAGCCTCTTTAAGGAAATGAGTGGACATGATGACTTGCTCATTTTCTATAAATAAATTCCAATTGATAAAGTGCTATATTTCATAGCTTTATTAGAATTTAATAGATGTCAAACTACTTGTGAATATGATGAAAATTCAAACCAAAACCTGGTTGTGAATATGTTGAAAATTGAAACTAAAACCTAGAAGACATTATTTTAGATACATATGTAGATAGAACCAAAAACTTACCTTCAAAAAAAATCAAAGAAAAATGACATACCGAGAGCTAGATCACCATATGTTTGCATATAATTGAGTTTGTTAAACAACCACTCCACAACTCAATGGTTTTTATGCCCCGATCTTTCTGTCTTCAATTACATCTATTGTCAACTCGATGAACATAGTAATAATTGGGCATACATTAACCACCTTATTTACATTTGGACTGCAGATGCCATTAACCTGAAAGAAAAAAATTGTCATATTAATTTGAAAACAAAAGTGTGCAAAAAGATATCCCATATGCTATAACAAAATCCAAATGACAAAGTGACCCATTTCATACCTTTATTACAATTCAATGGATTCCAAATATCCTGTGAATATGTTGATGGGTGTACCCATGGATTCCAAACTTGCAAGCCTCCTCAACGAAATGAGTTAATATGATGACCTGCTCATTTTCTATTCAACTAATATTGGGCATCCGGAGTAGTTATATTCCAAGTAATAGGTATATTCTACCACTGTTGTATTCCAAGTAATAGGAAGATTCTACCACTATTGTGGAGTGTGTGATGTAAATTTCCATTGTACAAGCCTAAAATAATGATTATTATAATGAGGATATGTTACTTGAAACTGACCCATGAAACTTATATGTGTTGAAGTTTAGGGTTATATTAGGTTTTGACATAAAAACTATACTTTAATGCATAAACAAAATTAAACAAATTTAGATTCAAAATAATACTGCTACAAGAAATCCAAACATAATTTGTATCTTTCTCAACTTTAACACTCCACTAGTCACTGTGTTAAAGTTGGTCCTTGAGCTGATTTAAATTCCATGTATAGTAACAATATTATAACTAATAAAAACAATAATAAAGTACATGAAATAGCAACACTAAACAACAGTAACAATACTAATCTAGAATTGTTTTGGATCGGCCTTATCCTCTGATAATTTTACGTTCTAATCTTGTCACCGAAGGGACAAGTCACCTTGATGAACAAATGACATACCTTGAGAGAGAGCTTAAGAGGGTTATAGTAGTAAGGATATAGATCTCAGATTCTTAATCAACATGAAGATAAAATTCAATCATTTAATCAGGCTTTAGCAACAGTTCTTAAGAAGGAATGAAACATAGTCATACCTATCAGTGACACACAGTCATGCTCAAGAGACACACTTCACAACAACAATAGAAAGGATACAGTCATGCCCAACAAGGAAGACACTTCACAACCAACAACAGAGAGGATACAGTCACACCCAGTAGGGAAGACACTTCACGATGAGTAGCAAAGAGGATAGAATCACGGGTCATCAAGGAAGACACTTCACGGCCAGCAGCAAAGAGGATACGACCACGACTCATCTAATGAAGGTTGTTCACAAACAAAGTTAGCAATCCTAAAACAATGAGGCCCATGCTATAGTCTAAGAGAAGCTCACATGTCATATTAATAATTGCTTAAAAAAGAACTTTGAATCAACCCAAAGCAATCATGGGACAGATTCATACGTTAGCTACAAAATGTCACAGTTCAGTAAGAAGGGACAACCTTAAACTTGAATCTGAAAAAACCGAGGAATGAAGCAGTGAAACCTTAGCAGCATACTTCTTGACATAAAGCTAATATCTAACTTATATTATTACAATGAAGGATAATACTTGCTTTTATAACTTGAAAGAAAATCTAGAAGGGTTCTCCTTCAACCCTAGCTTTTAGGGTGGTTACAAATAAAACATAAAATAAAGTTAAGTTGACTTAAGATAGGGTACCAATGGTCCAACAATAAAAACCATAAAATAAGAGTCATCACACCAAAGGTACACATCAAAAGGACGCGAGGACCAAGTAAAAGATAAAGGAACAAAAGTAAACCAAAGGTGCCATAGTAGAAGTTAAGACAACCCAATTACCCACAAGACCAAGGTGTAGAATAAAGGTGGACAAACAACCCCTTTTACCCATAGGACCAACAAGACCAAGGACTTTAACATTTTCTCTCTCTCAAGGTACATTGTTTCATATATTTTTATCATCGCTGTATAAGGAGAAGATCCAAACTAGATGATGTGATCCTTTGGTCCTCAATACTAATCCTAAGGGTTACATACTAGTGACATCATCAAGGGGTGGCCAGTCCCTTGAGAAACAACCTAGCAATAACTGATTAGGAGAGAGGACATCACACATCATCATCGTGGTATATGTAACTAGGGTATTCTGGGCCGGGACCAAACAGTTTCTTGGACATAATGTCCAAGAAGATCTTGCAGGTTAAGACAAAGACTTCCTGGTCTAGGACCAGGAAGATTCTTGGTATGGGACCCAAGCAGTCCCTGCAGGAGCATTCTTCGTTAGTTAACCAAGTGAATCTTGAGCAGTCCCTGCAGGAGCATTTTTGGTTAGTTAACCAGGTGAATCTTGGTTAAGATTCACCTGGTTAACTAACCAAGAATTCTCCTGCAAGGACTGCTTGGGTCCCAAACCAAGAATCTTCCTGGTCCCAAACCAGGAAGTCTTTGTCTCAACCTGCAAGATCTTCTTGGACATTGTGTCCAGGAAACTGTTTGGTCTCAGACCAGAATACCCTAGTGACATATAGGGGCCCTAACCATATGTTAGGTACTTTGCCATGGAATCAACCTGCTTGGTCCTAGACCAATAACCCCGAAAGACTATTGGGGGCCCTAGGGTATCTTCTAGGGTCCCACTCTTCCCTAATTAACCGACTAGGGTACCATCCCCCTTGAGAATGGGTCTCCCAGTTGCACTATCTTTAACAATATGATGATACCAAAACAAACTTATTCATCGTCACATATATAGAGAACCAAGGGGATCCCTTATCCGATACATGACTACTGCAAGATATTATTCTAATAAAAATAGAACATATATGAATTTATAATGTAACCAATAACAACAATGAACTATAAAAAATATAAGGTTTTACTATCGAAAAAAATTCAGCATGCTCTATATGAAAACATAAATAAAACAAATAAAAGTATATGAAAAAATAAATTGAAAAATTCAGTAAGCTCTATATGAAAAAATAAATAAAACAAATAAAAGTATATATCAAAATAAATAGAACTAAATATATCGATTTTTAATTATTTCAACAAATAAACACTTGCTTTGCCTAACCTCATTACATGTGTTATTGCGGAACTTTTTTTTCTCCCAAAGAACAACTATATATTTTTTTCTCCCTAAGAACAACTATATACTTTTTTTCTCCCAAAGAACAACTATATACTCTTTATTGATAAAGTATATGAAGCATGACGACAAGGTGAGCTGTATAAGTAATATACATCAATAAAATGAAAAAATACATCAAGAAAAATTCATCATGATCTATATGAAAAATAAATAAAACAAATAAAAGTATATGGAAAAATAAATAGAACTAAACATGTCGATTTTTAATTATTTCAACAAATAAACACATTCTTTTCCTAACCTCAATACGTGTGTTATTGCAGATTTTTTTTCTCCCAAAGAACAGCTATATACTTTTTTTTCTCCCAGATAACAACTATATACTCTTTATTGATAAAGTATATTAAGCATGACGACAAGGTCAGCTGTATAAGTAATATACATCAATAGAGAAACAAGCATTATCAAAACATATACACCAATTTCAAAACAGATGCAGTACATGTGTTATTGCAGAATATTTTTCTCCCAAAGAACACCTATATACTTTTTTTCTCCTAAATAACAATTATATACTCTTTATTGATAAAGTATATGAAGCATGACGACAAGGTCAGCTGTATAAGTAATATACATCAATCGAAAAACACAGTATTATCAAAACATATACAACAATATCAAAACAGATGTAGTATCAAAACATAGCAGTTGTATAAGAAATATACAGTAGTATCAAAACATATACATTACAACCAACATGTCCATAAGCAAAAACCACAGGCAAAAAAAAATCCACAGTTAATATCCATGTCAAACAGGCCAAACATATATAGTTGCAACCAAGGTCTATTTGAGTCCAACACAACACCAATATATACATAGGAACTGAAGGTATCATGGCTATAAAAACATAGCATAAACATTTCATGTCTTATGACAAGTTGTGATAGTCCAAAAAGATAAAATGATAAGAAATCTAAAAATATAAAATATTACCACTTCCATAGAATTTGTGGTATTTTCTCCATCATGTTTGTATCGAACTTAAAAACTGCAACTACCAGCATGCTCAAACCAAATCCCTATCCTACACAGGGTACCACCAGGGGAACTAGTTAGGAGTTTCAATATTGTTATAAACAGTGTATCATCATCAGCTCACTCATCCTAGTGGAAGAGGTCGTCGTAACTTCATTTTTGTCCAAGTTTCATAAACTGCATTCCAATCAACCTCATGTAATTCTTAGGTGCCGATAGAGATAAAAACATTAAAGTGTCTAAGGTTTCTAAAAAAAGTCTTGATCTATCATCATTTTTTATACGATTCAAATTAGAGAATGCTCTTTCACAACTAGCAGTGCTTGCTGGAAGAATCAAAACAACTTGCCACAATTTCATCAAATTTGGGAAAGACTCACACCACTCTGGTTCACCTCTGCATTGCTCCCATGCTCCAAACATGTTTTTCTTTGGATATTCTCGATGTAAAGTGACAACAAAACTTTCCATTTCACCTTCACATTTTTCAGTATCGATTATAGGTGAGTTTCCAGTATCAAATTGTCGCATAGACATAACAACCATCATCTTGTTTCAGAATCTCTTTCATTCTCTTCTTCAAAGTAACAATGGGGACTAAAAAGTTTTGCTACATTAAATACCGGCAAATATGTAAACCTATCATTGAGACAGTCAACCAAATTTTGGATAAATGCTTTTCCTAAGTCAATGCTATCTTCCATAGTACCAAACCCAAGCAAATTTGGTAAAGGTTCAAATCTTAACGAATGGACATGTGAAACACCTGTATTATCAATAAAATATAAATTTCCATTTTCTGATTTGTTTAAGAAATTTGAAACATGTTGAGAACCAGCCCCAAATATGTTTCGCAAGAATCTTCTTTGAAGAAGATCAATGAGGACATCTAATTGCATGCCAATGGATGTTATATCGATGTGTTCCTCTTGAAATCGTTGACTCAACTTATTTAGTTTAGTCAAAACATTAGCAAGCAAATGGATGAAAAATTGAACTTGGAATATTGTTTCCATTTCATACATCTTTCTATCATCAGGTTTCCATTCTTGTAACAATGCTGGCATGATTTTAACAAGCCTGCTCATAACCTGCCCCCTAGAAAGCCATCGTATTTGATGAATCTGAAGTACTTGCAACCTGTCAATTTGAAATAGGTCCAACAAACTCTTAAATTCTCCATGCCTCTTTGCATATTTTCCTAGCCATAAATATACTTTATTGGATAGTTTATCAATATAACTAAATTCAGGAAAATAATTTGAAGCATCTGTTATAGCTAAGGCCTCATGATGTGCTACACAGTGAATGCATAACAAATGAGGCACATCGCGAAGTAACTTGGTTGCCAAACCTTCATGGATTCCTCTCATTGATGAAGCTCCATCTGACCCAAAACCCACCATTTTGTGTTTTGATAACTTCATCTCAGATAATAAACCCGATAATGCTTCATACATGGATTGTGTAGTGCTGTTTTTTATTTTCAGAAGTTGAATAAATTTTGTCATGCGTGAACCCCTCCCTCCATCCATTAGATATGTAATATATACAATCAAGTGTTGCTCCATTGTTTTATCTATGCTTTCATCAACTAGAATGGAATAAAAAGGACTCGAACAAATTTCTTCCTTTAACTTTTCCCAATAAACCTCTTTTGTTGCAGTTAAAAACTCTTTACCAGATGTGATATTAACATATGAATATTCATTAGTTAATGGAATATTAGGAGTTTCCTTATACCTGTGCAAGTCACACAAGTCTTTATACAATTGTAAAGGTAAATCCCTTACAGCGACAAAATACATAGTTTCCATAGCGCTAATTATTCTGGATTTTTCAACATCCAACAAAAGTTTAATGTGCTTTTGGATGGGCAAGCATGGTTGTCTCGATTCATATTCCAATAGTTGAAACGAGCGTTTATGAGCCTCATATGATACAAGGACATTTAATCCACTTAATTGGATCGTACTACTACCTTCCCTTGCAAATGTTGTATCTCCTTTGAATTTAACATACCATAAACACTTAATACGCGGATCACCATTTGTGCCTATTATTGGATAAGACCATTTGTGCAATAACTTCCATGCAGGTTTGAATGATCTTTTGGTACCTACTCCATTACCTTTCTTTTCTAGAGGACCTTCCTCTTCAATATTCTCTTCATTTTCAAAATCAACATCTTCTTCAACATGTACATCATGACGAATCAAGTTAAATACATTATCAAGCGTTGTTTGTCTCCCATGTTTTTTAGGTTGACCAATTCTAGACATTGCTTCTCAATAAATTACATCGCAGAAAAATTAATTCATGATCCTCATAGAAGCCCATCAAAAACACAGTTGATAAATATAAGTCTGTGAATATCTACAATTTCTCTATAATCCTATAACTTGAAACCATTTTAAAAAACAATACCAAAATAAATATTAAACAGATTTTTATTTTTGCATAACTAAACAATAGTAAAAGACATACATGTAAGGAAAAATATTATAAAAAAATTCCTACAAGCAAAAAATATTATGACCTTTGGATATGGACTGTTGGCATAACTGAACCCATCACAAACCAGTAAACAACATTGAATAATCAGCTTCAATTAAAATAAGTAAATTAGCAGAGCCACAAGTAAAGCGGCCTACGAATATCAATAGGAACAACCAAAGATAGTTAGGTATTAAACAAAGCCTAAAATAGATAATTGTATATCCATTATTCATACCAAATTGGTAGAGTTAATATAAGCACAAAACAAATACTATTAATAAAAAAATTGATATGAAAAAAACAAAAACAAATTTCTTACCTATTTCTTTATCCACTCTTTAACTGAAGGTTATTTAAATATTAATCAAGATTCATTTATTAAGCATGAAAAGACAAGAGGACAATGAAATGAATCACATTAAATCAAAGCAACCTTTTACATCAAAGGAACCTTTTACATCTTCAGTCATTACAGTTATGCCACCAGGGACAGCAAAAAAAATTCAGGTAATATTCTCCTATCCAGACATACATATGTCACAAAAAAAAATACAAAATAGATACCCGCAGAAATACAGAGGTACCCAAAGCACCTGGGAATCACTACAATAAAATCCCTCTCATAAGAGAGTTGTTTGAATCAGTCATCTATGTCCCTAGAGAAAATAACAGGAGCCCAGAAATTTGATCCAAGCAAGGAGAGTGACTCTTGTATCGTGTCATAACTTGCTCAACAAAACCTGATAGTAGATGAATGAATCATGAGAGATAAACTGATAGAATGAGCATATTCTAGAAAATTTGTGATGAGTCAAACCCAATAATCTCATTCCCAAATGATTCAGTAAGTAAGAGATGGCCCGAAGCCAAGTGCAATCCTTCCTTGGATAAGATGTCTTCCCTCTTGTTATGTTCCCTATAGACATGACTGAAATCCATCCATGTAAAAGAGGACATGAGAATTCTGGTGTTGAATCACCAAGCCTCAAGATTTACCATGTCCAGGGTAGATTCCTTTTTTTCCTAGTTTATAATCACAGAGGAGTCTTCGAAGATATGTAGGTAAGGTAACCCAGTATCCTTGGCGACCCGTAATGATGCCCAGAGTGCTAAGAGTTCTGCTCTAGTATTTGTGTAGCTGCCACATCCAAGTTTGAAAGAAAGAAGGTGTTGTTCATTCAGCCAAATATAGAAGCCCACTCCACCCATGTTATTTGCAGCAGCACCATCAAAACAGATCATAGGATACACGGAAGTAGGAGACTTCCCAATGTTCCTAATTCTATGCCTGTGCTTCTGAAGAAGCTTAAAGGTCTTTACCTCTTCAAAAATAATATGTAACAGGCTAGTCAAAATGGGTTCTTGATTGTCAAAACATAAACGGTTTCTTACCTTCCAAATATTCCAAATAATGAAAATGGGAAGATACAGTAATATACCCTTATTTGATACCCAATTAGATAGATTTTCCAGAAAAGTAGAGGCATTCAATAGTATGATGTTAGCAAGCTTGCAATTAAGAAGGCATCGTAAAGGTCACTTCAGAATGATTGTTACAGTAAGTCTCATTGACTTTGTTGTGACTTGCAATTAATTACTGTTAGTATGATTCCCTGTAGGAACAAGCTTTTGCTTTCCTTGGCTTGTCTTTATGATTACTTCAGACTAGATGTTACAACAGATTTCTTATAGCAATGTATCTTAAATCTCTTGTTTTGTTCAAAAATAAGAAAATATTTTATATTCTGATAGGCCAATGCCCATGCTAATTACTTAACAAGGACTAATAATAGAATAGGCTATCAACATTCTTCTCTTGTACTATTCTCGCTGTAACTACTATTTTAACTTGTTCCAATCCATTTACTGATTTCTGACTAAATCTCTTTACTATAAATGTAAAAATCTCTTGTATCATTATACAGTATATACAATGCTATATCTCTATTGATAATTGGTCCAGAACCCAGACTCTAGAAAACAAAATCAAAACCAACAACAATCATTCCAGGATTTGAAACATTTAAAGCATGAAAAATTCCATGTATCCAATTAATATACGACACTTCCAATGAGGAGGATCTTGTTTCTCTACACGCTATTGAGTTTTGGAGTTTGATTACCAAATATTCCAATGAGTATTGCTTACCTTTCCTTTATTGTAAGTCTTTAAGAAACATAAAGGAATATAGAGGGTTAATAACTAAGGTGCTGACACCTGGTAAAACATTATGGATTTTTTTTACCACTGCCATAAATATATTTCAGAGTCCAATTCTCAATTTTCTGCTACTCTCTTAATGGATACCAATATATACCCAATGCAGCACAAGGTTGAGTCCAAGAGGTAAGATTCCTATTGCATTCATAATGGCAAAGTAATCTATCATTCAATCAGAGGCATGGGTTATATTTTTTTTTTCACCGATTGCAGTGGAGAGAATACTTTAATCATCTCACCTCAGCTTCTATATTCAGTGAGGGTTTTCAGTTTTCCCAGGCCAATTAAATCAATAGTTGTTGTCAGTAAATATGAGAATTTTTTGGTGGATATTCTGCAACGAGTATTGAAAGAGGTAACATACGAGGGTCTAGAGGCTTATGCAAACCTAGTTGAGTTGGATGGTGTATCCTTTAGTCTCCCTGGTTTTGAGTTGTAAACATTTTATTTGTTTTATTTTGGAAACCCACAACTTACAAGGAACTAACATTTCATAGACTGTATAGCGATGCACTTTCTAAATCATGAATCATGACTCACATCATACATGGTATTCGATTGTATTGTTGCCTTGACTGAAGGTAGGTAAATTATTCGTGACTGGTTGATGCCACTGATGCACCTCTGCCCTAAATTGCGACAGGTCGAGCCTCAATGGAGGCATTTGGGGCAGTTTGTTCATTGTATATGCATCTAGGCCAACGAACCATGTCCTTACAGACAGAGTTGGACATTGAGCATAACTAGGAAAACCAACAATGTTGGGACTGATGAATTAATATCATTTTAATTTAGGGACAACATTAACCAGCTTGATGCTTGAGATTCAGCGGCTGTCATATTAAAGCTTGCACTAGGCTGGTTAACTTGATGGATTATTTGGGGCCGGCCTTTATGTCTTCCATTTTGTGTAGTCTATTATTGATCGTGGCCATAACTCAAGTCTGCAAACAACTTAGGAGTCAGGACTCAGGAGCGTGGGACGAAATTGCAAGGCATGCCTGGTAAAATAGATTTAAAAGGATGCCTGGTAAAACTCATTACTTGACATTACATAGAGTTTGTAACCCTCCACGGAGAAACTACAGTGCAGAGCCCAACACAACCACTCGCCGGCCGCTAATTTCATATTAAGCAATCCATCTATAAACTTTAAACGAAGCCGTGGGAAGCCCTAAAAAATCAAATTTGAAATCCAGAATAAAATGGATAAAATAGTGTACATACTTGTAACTTCATTTTTCTGCTTAGCTGAATCACATTCACCAGTTCTTGCTTCACTTATTTCGATTCCGAGTGATCCCAGGCTCCCAGAGTCCCTACAAATTGGTTTATTCTGGGTCGTTTAGAGTTGCCAACTGCAAATTGAAATGGTTTGGTAGTGGGTGGGCTGACTCCTTGATCTTCGAATAGCTGAGTCAAAACACAAACCTGGAACTCCCCTACACCAGCAACTTGAAACCCTAGGTCCAAAATGCAACTTTCCAACAACAGACACCAATCTCCCTTGACTAGCCATAACAACACATTACACAACCTCTCCAGTTCAACAATTCAAACAAGAAGCGTTACCCCACCAAACAGGAACTCTCAACACTAGAAACTTAGACTGCAATTCCAATCCACAGGAAAACGAGAGCTCTAGGTCGTCAATGCAAGATTGAACCCCAATTTCCTTCCATGGACCAGATTGCAACTCCTCTAGTCCAACAATTCCAGCAACAAATGTCACGACTCACAAAATAATAAACCCGTGAAAAGGGATCAAATAAAAGCTAAATGAAAACCCTATGCAAATTGCAATCCATTCCAAATTCCAATTCTGTCGAAATTGTACCCAGTTACCAGTACCCACTACTACATTGATATCACAACAACATACATTTAAAACCAAAACAATGGAAGCTGTGAGCGTACTCGTCACTTGGGGGAGGCTTCCATCCCATTGGAAATGATAAATTCTAATTAATAACTATCCGTAACAAATAAATTTTAACGAGGCTGCCAACTTGCCACCAACTTAGCCAAGGCCCATCTTCTAAGCTAAAGCTTGGAATTGGAAATGGAAAGACTATGTCTGTGACCTGTCATGACTCACGCCGTAGATTGCAGTGATCGCATTTGCATTCATGGTGGCGGACCACAGTCCTGGCGGAATCACAAATTTGAAATGATAGATCACGATTCACCAATTCATTGATTCACCATGTATTTCAATTTTCGGGTGACGGGTGTCATGGGTGACGGGTCCCACTGTCTACATGGCACAGTCCCAATAAAACTAGAGCAAGTTGTGACCACTTGCACTAACAAGCCTCGACCCCTAGCTGCCCCACTAAAAAACTATTAGACGGGCAGATTTTGGTGTTGCCCTTCGAGCGAAATTTAAAAAAAAACTTTGACAGTTTCATGATTGACGGGCGTATTCACTAATTAAATTTATTTTGTATGTTAAAAAAAATTTCGGTCTTCTATGACAGGTAAAAGGGTCCTTGACGGGCCCTAAAGGCTTCAAATTTGAAGCCTGCTCGTGAGTATTACCTCTTTTAACGTATTAACTATTAACTAGGGATAACATTATTTACCCATTAAAGTTTTCACTCTTCCCCATAAATGTCTCTTTATAAATGTGAGAAGTGAAGATTATGATGGGTAAATAAGTTTAGTAAAAATTAATAGATGACATAATTGTTTTTCTTTTGTTGCAAACTTTATAAATTATTATTAGACAAATGTTACAAGATCTCCATCATATAAGATTACACAAACTTTAAAAAATCTAGGCTCATATTAATAGCTGACATAATATAGACACACGTTACAAGATATCCACAAACGTTACAACATCTCCCTAATACTCGGCAATATTTTTTTTTGCCGACACAACATAGACAAACATTACATCCACAAACGTTACAAGATCTCCCTCATACTGGGCTGTAGAGCGTTTCTAGGGGCAAAAAATGGAAATGGTGGTTTTCTCTTTTCCATACCTGTCATATTATGAATTTTCAACTAAGTGTCAAATACGTCACTTAACAAGGAAAACATAATCTACATAGTATAGACCATCAAATTCTATGATTCGATGAAGCTGAATCCAGTCAAATTATGACAGCATTGAGAATGATTGCATCACCCATATGTGAACTCAACATTTCCTCGTGGTTAACCTTTTTTTCCCACCTTTCAATTATTCAAAGAGCCAACACAGTACACATATCCAGATTTGTCATGACCCCATGGATTCCTTCCTATCAGCTGTAGTTAATTACCAATCATGATGCTTCTAATGGCACATTGATAAATAGGGGTCACTATTATTGGTAGGCTATGTATTGACTCCATTATCTATGTTCATTAATTTTTGTCTAGTATGGTTGCAGATGTGTGCAAATTTGAGTTCACTGAGTGTATGAGTGAAATGGGTAGAATTGGAAAGATGTGGAGACAGTATCATCTGGGGTCGATGGATTTAACTGGCAATTCCATTCCATCTTATATTTTTTATATTTTTTTTGAATTATTTTCCCATCACTTAGTGAAGTCTTTCGTGCACTGAGTCAACACCCTGTCCCTCTTCAACAACTGGAGTATTCCCTCTTGATGGCATAGTAGGATTGATTTCTTCAATTTCAGATATTAATTTATCCATACCAGATGGTTATTGCATGTTGTTTTCCACTGAGCCATTTTTGTCTCAGCATTTCTCTCTCCCTTATCATTTTCTTATTTCATTGTTATTTCTGTTTTGTTTTTGTGAGAATTCCCACGCAATGTGTATCACTGTTATAATTATTCTCTGCTCGCATCTCCCATCCAAATAACTGGAATGCAACTTCCTTTCTGACTCCCTTTCTACCCCTATTGTTGAAACATGTCCACTTAAGCCATGTTTCCCCCCCATGTGTTACGAAGTATTGTTAGCCTTGTTCTACAGTAGTTGGTATCTTCATTTGAAGCCGAGATAATACAACAAAGGATAGTTTGGCTCAAGGGTGAATCAACATTTCAGTTTCACTCTAATGAAATCCACTTGTAACATGGTCAATCTGACCCTTGAGGTCTTTAAATAGAATGTAATAGGTAGTAGGGACAGTTATTATTGAAGGAGGTTTTTGATGTTACTGATTCAATTGTAAACTAGCTCTCTGTTGTGTAATGAAAGAATAATATAATAAAAAATTCTCGTGGGCCCCTTTTAAAACTTTCTTGAGTATCGATCTAGTTATACTTTTGCATTATCTCAGTTTTTTCCCTGGAAATGTATTATATTTGTTATGTTCTCGTTTATTTATTTTTGTAAGGAAGGATGATGATTTATATTATAATAAAAAAGATACAAATGATACAAACTCGCTAAGTCATGATATTGGTTTCCAAACAGGTATCCAATTCAGCCTCTTTTCTAAGTTGTCCCTGTCATGCCAAAATTCTATAAATACAAGATTTACTAGAGAAACTATGGTGCACGTGAATAAGAAAACAACATTTACAGTTGTTCTGTTCTCATTTCAAATGTTGGATGCATTCTTATTTCACAATAGAAGTTTTTATGTTGAAATTAAAACTATACTAGTCTAATTAGGTTTTTGTATGCAAAATTCCAAATTTCATACCTAGAGTGTACTTCGATTGGAATTGGTCATTTTTAGTTATGGCCATGAAAATTTGGAAAATACTATCAATTGTTGTTTTGGATGACTTGGATTTTACTGTAGATAATACAATTTACAAAAATGAGTACAAGAGATTGTAGAAAAGGTTGGTATGTTTATCTTATAGTTAAATTTATTCAATATAACATGAAATGCAAACCAATGTGTGCTTTTCCTCGAGGAACCTAACCCTATTTTTTACAATGTGGAAATCATGCAAATTTGGAGTTTCCTTCCAGAACATAAGTTTTTATGTCTAAAATTTAAACATTGAAAGCTTATTTCGGTTTTTTATGCCTGAACAGACACTCTGTGGTTTGAATAAGTGAATTTGGATTTGTAATGCAGGTTGGGCATGAAATTCAATGAAGCTATCCAAAATTGTCTTGCTTCAGTAAAATGCACGCACATGCCTGATTTCTTTGTCAAATTCAATGAATAAAATATGAGAGTCTTTTTTTTTTTATTTCTCCCATTTTAGCATTTTAATATTTTCAAATTTGTACCTCATACTTTATCCTTTAGAATTTTTTTTAGTGTCAAGAAGACCAAGTGTTAATTTTTCATAACCTCTAATGATCAAATTTCAAGGGCTAGTTTTGATCTCATTTTGAAGGGAATTTTTTATGTATTTCACTGCATATGATGATATGTCAATTCATTTGCATAATATATTACAAAGAATATATTTCATCATTTGTATTTTCATACACACTTCTCAGTATGGGTTGCACATTAAAATATCGTAGATATAGGGAAAATGCACATATGGATTACACATTACTCTTGTATTACATATTAGAAACACATTAACTATATCAAAATATATGCATTGCTTAGAGAAATACTTACAATTTATATTAAAACAATATTAGTATGTACATAGACATTAAATGTACAGCATATTATTCTAGAACTCTGGGCTTCTTGGGAGGTTTTTGCAATTCCTACTTTTTAGAATAAGAAAATTCGCTATAACTTCTCTTTCCTTTTCCAGAGCCCTCTAGTTCTATAGAATCTTCATCAGCCATATGTTTTAATTGTTTTTCTTGCTCGTTCACTTTGTTTTCGAGACTTATCACTTTTTTATGAAATCTATATTTTTATTCTAGGCATTTCTTCAACATCTCAACATTTTTTATTTTTATGCTTTCACTGCTCATATTCCTTTCTATTCCTTTCATCCACTTCAACTCAAATTGAACTGCACTTAATTTTCTCTTGAACTGTTGTACCTCCTTCACAATCTCTTGTTCCCTCAAATGTGTATCATACAGAGTATACAAAATTGATTCTGCCACAGGTTCCTTTTGCAAATATTAAATTTGGGATTTCAAATCTTATATCTCACTATCACATCCCAAATGTAGTGCTTTTTCCTTCTCTAATAGTTTTTGGTGAAGGTCTCTAATTTCAGCTTCCTTCTACTCTATCTTCTTCTTCAATGTTGGATCTGATGAGGCAAATGTTAACTCTACAACATGGATTGTTGAAGCAGAATCATTCAAGGTCTTCACTTGTTGTTGAAAGGACTTTTGAAACTGGAGTAATCTCTCCATAGTTATATCACCAAGTTTTGTACTACCAAAACGTTTTGGTGCGCTAACATTTTTAACCTTGACTTTGGATTCTTTTGGTGTGCTGACCTTTTTAGCCTTAACTGTTGATTCTTCTGGTGTACAGGCATGTCTACTCTTCACTATTTATTCTTCTAGTGACCAAACTTATTTACCCTTGACTATTGATTATTTTCCTCTTCCATTTCTTTTAGCCTCGAGAGTTGTTAAAATCCTTTCAATTCTCTTAGGTTTTAGCAACTATTTTTTTTAATTGTCTCATTCAATTTTCCCAATCTTGTTTCATATTCCGCAGTCTCTTTTTGTTGTTTAATGATCATTTCTCTCATTTTCTTTCCAAAGCCAACCTTCAAACCTGCAACAAATGTTTCTTTTCGCTTCAATTATTGCTGAAGTTCTTCTTCCTTAATAAATAAAGTCTTCAATGGTGGCATGTTCAAAACTTGAGGCCTGTTTTTCAGCTCATTTTCAAGTCTCCCTATAGTTTCCTCATCTTTTTTATTTTCATCCTGTAACATGTCTTTTAGTATGTCAAGGTCAGAAATCGATCCTTCTAGAACTACGTAAATGTAGAACATTGATCCTTAACAAGTTTATTATTTTTTCCAATTATTTTTTCAGTTTTCACAAGTTTTTTTCTCTAAACGTGTAACACAATGTACCAAATCAAGAATTTCGACATCCTTCGTTATGCACAATTCATTGCTAGTTGTGAAGGAATCCTCCCACAAGGTAGATTTTTCTTTGAAATGCACCATTTTATCAAATAAAGGAAAAAATATACCATCAAATTTTTTTTTGGCATGAATTAGGTATTCATCACTAGTCAGTGAACAATCCATATCATTGTTCACAAATTCCTCCCATTGATCTGCATTTCCATTTCCATGCATTCCAGCCAAAGTTGTGGAAATAACATTTTCTTTAGGGGAAATTGAAGGGACGTTGTTTCCCACAGATTTCATATTTTCCTCAAAAGTTTGTCCATGTACTGTTGATGTAGTGACAATAATAACTCCTTCTACCTTGTTCCTTAAAGATGGTTGAGGTAATTCCTCACTTTTTTTATTCTTTAGGATTCCTAATGTATGTTCTAATAGAATTTTACCTTACAACACTGGGTCAACATAAATCAATAATGTTTTGCAGTGTGCCCTGGTAACTGAACTTCACCCTCTTCATTTTACTATCTTGCAATGCAGCATGTGATTTCGTAGCCAATAGATGAGGGACATGTATGGCCATGTCTTCAACCCAGTGTGTGGCCAACTTCATGCAATCACCTGAAATATCATTCCGCTTGTGGTGACTCATAATGGTCCTAAGGATAATATGAATTAGGGTTTTGTATATTCCTTGAGAAACATATTCTATTTTTAAACCATTCCTCGGAACAACAACCCGTTTCCCACAAGTTTTACTGACCATCTGAATATTTTGTGGCTTGGGGGTTTTCCATGAGTTTAACATTGCCCCCTCTCTTCGTGGAATTTTTGTTGCTTTGGCAACCAAATCAGGGTTTAGATGAACCCTATTCCCAAAAATATTCAATTCCATAGCCCCATGATCATAAATATAGATCGCATCATCTATATCATCATTTTGGAAATTAAAATGTCAAAAAATAAGCCTATCCACTCTTGCTCTTAAAATGATATTTAACATACCAGTTGGCCATATGCTTGTATCATTCCATTCAGCAGTATTCTCTTGGAATTTTTTCACCATGAATGGTTCAATGTAGCAACCCCGTGCTTCTCCTAATGTCGTGGTAGAGAAGTCCCCTGTGTTTGTTTCCATGGTGCAAGATTCCCTTGTTTCATATGTTACCATAGTATGCAATGGCCCAATTTCAATTGCAGTCGTGGTTGGTTTAGTATGCACGCTGAGGAATGCAATGTTAGGAATGGATGCTAAGGAATGCATGTTGAGGAATGAAATATTAGGAATGCATGCTGAGGAATGCACACTGTAGAAATTTAGGCCAGCAGTAGATTAATTTTACCCACAACAATTATCAATTGATCATGCAAAATTGCTAACAATGGAGACTGAATATGGAGCTGTAACACAAAATTATATTAACTGAGTGTAAAATAGCCAACCCTATAATATCATAGGCTGCTAAATAAATAGAATACATGAATAAATCGAATGCATGAGGAAGCATCCAAATCTAGCATAAAGCAGGCTTACCAAAAATAAGCAAATCCCCCATAGGTGTAAAAGCTGGATCCCAAATCTGTCATGGAACTCACGAATTGGAAAAAAGGCATAGGCAAGCTAAAGAGGGGTGGAATGGAAGCTCATACATTCTTTTTCATGGAGAAAAGAGAGGAGGATGTGTAGGACAAAAAACAAGTTCACCTCACCTAGTCTAGCTTTCCCATGTGCCTTAAAACACTGAAAAAGAAGGCAATAAAGCAGAAAAAGTAGATAGGCACCTAGGAGGCCAGGAATAAAGCAAATTTGATTCCTAAGGCTTTCCCAAGCACTACATGGGTCAGATATGGCAAGTTTGACCTCTATGGATAGGCAATTAGTAACTTGCACAAGGTGGGACACATGAACTAGGCAAATAAGACAAAAATAAATGAATTAATGTCTAAGTGGGTAAACTATGGGTTGATTATTCTAACACCTCCCCTTAAGCCTGACTTTATGATTAATAAATAAAAAATATAGGGCCTAGCAACAAGGCTTAGTCACCCTTTACATACTGCATGTCCAAATAAACAAGGAAAGAGGCAAAACCAACTTGGGAA